>CM024529.1:13857590-14372637 GCA_014182385.1 Eucalyptus viminalis | reverse complement strand
GCTATCGAATGTTAATTGTTGTCGTAGGAGATCCTTTGTTCGAATGGACGGTGTCTTGCCAATGCAACCGTTTCTCCACTCCATTAGAGCCACATAAACCCCATATCGTGGCTATCAAATCGTCATCCATATGTTATACTCATACCTATGATCGTTTCAAACTGTGTCAGCACCACTATATCGTAGGGGTGTGCATGGTCCGGGCGGGCGGTTCACGACCTAGAACCAGGAACCGCCCACTAAGTACCGGTTCCGAAAAATGGAACCGGGATCCACCCGGGAACCGGATTGGCAGTCCGGTCCGGTTCCCGGTGGATCCATGGAACCGATCTTGACGCGAGCGACGCTTGGGCGAGAGGTAGCGGCGGAGCCGGGTCGCGGGTCGCCGGGCGGCTGAACGGCGACGACGTCGGGTTGAGATGAGCTCAAATTTGTAGTTGTTGAGTGAGATCAGCGCGGCTGAAGCAAGGGATGCTGAGCGTTGGTTGCGGATGGGTCTCGTGGGTTGCTGGAGTTGCGATCACCGGTGTGAAGAAACGAGCGGCTGCGATGCCGCACGTCGGGAAGACAGATCTCGGGACAACGATGGCGGAGGTGCGGAGCCGTCGTGTGCCTGGGCGGGCGCGCGGGTATGAGATCGAGCGGCGTCGGCAGAAGGGTGGCGAGACGAGGCGGGCTACAGCGGCTTTCAGTAGCTCGGGCGGTGAGGCGGATGCATAGGTCACCGAGGAGGAATTGAAATAGCGAGGAAGAGACAGAGAGAGAGAGGCAGCCGCAGTAAAACCGAAGAGAAGTGGAAGAGACACGTAGAGAGAGAGAGAGGCAGCTAGTGAGATGAGACGGTCAGCTGAGACCTAGGTTTGTTTTAGTAAAAAAAAAAAATTAATATTAAAAGGGAACCGGTCCGGTTCGGAGTGGGCGGGCGGGCGGATCCGCCCATGGAACCGGAACCGGACTGGTTCCCAAAAATTGGAATCGAGAACCGGACAAGTTCCCTCAAGAACCGCCGGTTCTGGTCCGGTTCCGAGCAGTCCAGCAGATCCGGAGGTATTTTGCACACCCCTACTATATCGTAACTTTTACATGACAAGTCAAATAAATTACTGGTTAAGCTTATTGCTTCATTTTGTGTTGTATTTAATTTTTTCCACGTACTTCTTATTGTTTATTGCCGCATTTTTGTTGTCTGAACAACTAGTCTTGTTTGACAATCCTACCCACATGCCTTCTCTTTTAGTTTTTCCCCAAGTTCAAGGATGAGAAATTTGCTCTAAACTATGAATGAGCGCATAGTTCTTTTGTTAGGGTTATACTACATTAGTTGTGGAAGGGGCTAGTGGCTGATTTATAAGTGTAAGGAAAGCCTCATCATTTGAGTTAACTTTGGAGTGAGAGAGGCCAAAGACTACCCGCCAGTGTCGAGCTTAGGTTGTCGACAAGTGTGGACCCAAAAGTCACTCGTAGAGGATTGTTGCGGCTCGACCTAAGCTCCATGTATGAGGGAGAAATTGTTGGGGTTATCTCACATCTTTTTATGGAAAGGCTTGATGGTCAATTTATAAGAGTGAGAAAAAAAGTCATTCGGAGGGGATTGTTGAGTTAGATTTTTGGGTTGAGAGAGGCTAAAACCATCCAACAACCCGACACTCTTATCAAAGCCTAGGTCATCAACAAGTCTAGACCTAAAAGTCAGTTGAGAGCATTGTTGAGCTAGATTTTAGGGTGAGAAAGGCTCAAGACCACCAACACTATTATCAAAGCCTAGGTTACCAACAAATTTCTCCAGCCACAAAATATCTTTCACCAAAATTCATTCTTCGGTTTTTAATTGAGGAAATCAAATTATGTGCCAAAATTGGACATGAAATATCACAATTGAGAAAGAAACCAATAACTTCAAATGGAATTAATAGAATCGTAACAATGCAACCAGAATTTAATCGACAACAAAGTTTGGAAAATACAAATTGCAACAAAACGAACGTTAACAAATTATGCTGGAATTTAATTGTTATACGACTTGAAAACGCTAAGATATTATGCCTAAATTTACTTGATGGCGCAGCTCTTAGGGTAAAGATATACCCTGGTATTTAATCGACGACATGAGTCTAGAAACTAAAATTACAGTGTAGGAAAGTAAAGATAACTAAAAGATAATTTGTTCGATTAAGTAGATGGCCAATGGCTTTTATGATGGTGGTTTGGCAAATGCCTTTGAGGTGTTTCCAGTTGTGCACATGCTCCTCCATTTGCGGGAGTCATGGGCATATGTCGTTTCTTGTGCAGTTATTCCTTGAAAACACATGTGGGTTGCCCTATAACTCGATTGCTTCACTTACCAGTAACTTTGAACTAGTAATCATGTCTCGATACTCTTTGAGTACTCAAATTTCCGTTAACATCCTAGCCACTTGCCAATTCCTCCGTATCAATACTCTTGTCGATTGTTTCCACCCAAACGTGGTCGAAGTTTACAGCCATTTGGTAACAATTGTTGATGTGTGTCATCTTAGTTGTCAACAAAGAGTCATGTGTTCATTCATATATAGTTCTAGTCATGTGCGTACTCATGTCAACAACTTGATCACTTTTTGGTATAAACAATTATATATTAAATAAATTCACGTTGGATGAATCGTTAGAAATATGTTTTTGGTATAAACAATTATATATTAAATAAATTCACGTTGGATGAATCGTCGGAAATATGTTGCTGGTGTAATTTAAGTGAATGCTTTTTAAAAGATATGCCACTCAAGTGAATGTTTTTCAATATCCATGCTATATGTTGAAGCCACCCATTCACAAACACGAAACTATATTATATCAAAGAATGTAGTGATACAAGAAATTGCCTTGTCATTCCATCCAATGTCTCTTCCAAGTTCAGACAGTTTAAAGGTAGAACGTAACTTAAGATACATAATATCACAAAGTCAACTCGAGGGATGTTTCCTATGCATCTCATCTCCTAGAATGAACAGAAGAAGCCCATAGTTTCAGGCTCCAGTCTGTGATCACTGAGGAGAAAACTCTGTGATAGAAGCCTCATTCGCCAATACTTATATTTGTCTGCTTTCGGATCGATTGGAATGAGTTACCTGCACCTGCGACGCCGTGTCAGATTAGGGGATACTGCGCAAAACGAATGCAGGTCGTGATGGTAGTGGCAAGGTGTTGGAGTTTCTACTGAGCATCGAAATCACCGAACACACGGTCGGTCTGTCAGCCTCAACTTCTTGCACACACAACAATCCAATATGAATGCATCTCAACATTTTGGTCCACGAACCATCGGCCAAATTAGGATCTATGAGATTTGAGGGGGTCCCTTCCCTCCAATTTCTCCATGCCTGCAATAAATCACAAACGCAAACTCAGTACGGTAAGGAAAGTTGCTCGACTCATTCGAGTTTGGGTCCACCACTCTTTCGTGGCAATTCTTTAGGGGAAGGAGAGTGATTGGAAGATATTTTCTTACATAGCTAAGAAGGTCCTCTGTGGTATCCCCATTGCAGAACCGGCAACTTTTGACCACTTATAATTTCTAGTAGCAGCACCCCAAAACTAAAGACATCTGTCTTGACTGAGAACAATCCATGCATTGCATACTCTGGAGCCATGTACCCACTGCATTGCAGGAATTATGAGCACTTTCAACACTATTTCAATTATTATGCTGTGCCTTTGTATCTGCTAGCTATTCAGATCATATGGAGAATAGTAAAGGCAATAACTGGATTTATTTTAAGATATTCTACTATCTGTTACTTACTAAGTGCCAACAACCCTGCTAGTGGCATCTCGAGTTTGATCCACCACAAATAGCCTTGCCGTACCAAAATCTGAAATTTTAGGTGTCATCTCAGAATCTAGCAAAATATTGCTCGCTTTAAGATCCCGATGAATTATTCGAAGTTGAGAATCCTCATGAAGATAAAGAAGCCCACGAGCAATGCCTACTATTATCTTTTGACGCCTTTCCCAATCCAGCTGCCTACTCCTAACAGGATCTGCATAGCAAATTGACGATAGGTTATAGCTGCTGTACCTAGCGTAAGGTGACTTTCTAAATGCAGATTGGCAACATGCAATTCAATAAGTCCTAAATCGGATGATGCTGGAACAGAATGGCATGACCATACCAAATATAAAGTGGTCCAGGCTTGAGTTTGGTTCAAATTCATAGATAAGAAGCCTCTCCCTCCCTCCAGGCAAAAACCTAAGAGCCTAACCAAATTCCGGTGTTGTAGCCTTGCAACTAACAGGACCTCGTTCTTAAATTCTTGATCGCCTTGTCCCAAATCTATAGACAGCCTTTTCACTGCTATAAATTGTCCATTGGCCAGTGTTCCCTGAAAAAGAATGCAAAGAGAAGCCACATACATGTGAATGTTTCAAGTTCTCGTCATTTTATGAGTGAACAATTTGCAATAATTACCTTGTAAACTGCGCCAAATCCACCTTGTCCCAACTTATTTGCGCCAGAGAAGTCATCTGTTGCTGCTCTGATGGTATTCAAGTCGTACTGCATGGATTCTGCATTTCTGATTTCGTCTACAGGTACAGCTACATATTGGAAAATCCAAAGTTGCTTATTGTCTAATTCCACATTATCAGTAATCCTGTTTGCTGGTTTAACAGTTAATAGTACTTCGCTCTTATTTACAGCTAAGCCAATCTGGGTGATGGAGGCAAATAAAAAGTCTCCCAGAGCAATAAGGGAACTTCAATATCTGTCGCCTATACTGAATCTGTCCCGTTTAGTCAGAAATTACCGACCTCTGAATTTCTGAAAAGTTACTAGCTTTTGCACATCATGGCTGAACCTATTCGCTGCTAATATGTTTCACATAGATCGTATTCTCCCAGTATTCTATAAAAATCAGTCAAAAGGAAATAATCATAATTTACCTTCAAATTTTTTCTTGAATCTTCTTGACCTCAAACGGAAGCATAACATTCCAGCAATTAAAAGAGATAATCCAACAGCTGGAATTGTGATAATGAGCGCCATACGACCTGAGTTAGTATCTTTCCTGAAAAAAAAAAAAAAGCTTTTATGTTAGACAATAAACTCATAGAGATCAAAGTTCAGAACCAATTACCAAAAATAGTTTTTAGGAGGGGTTGCACATTTAAAGGAGTCCTTGGTGTTACTCTGTCAGTTTCCAGATGAAATTACTTCAGATGGTGGTATTTCAATCAAAACAAACAAAGACTAATCATGCCATCGGAAGTCTCTTTAATTTCTCATCTGCTACTTACTTCTTGCTTTTACCTCATTCAAGAAGAAAGATAAGTTTCTCAGGAGCTAACCACACCCTAAATTACATCATGCTCAATGTGACCATACTCAAAGGAGGAGGAGCAAGGGAAGGAGACTAAGAGCGCGAATAATAACTATTTTGGCCAAATATTAATTTATGGAAGAGAAATAGATTTTTCTATCTCTATTTTTGAATAAGTTTCTGAGCAAAAATTCATATTTAATAATGACGCAAAATTTGTGTTCCCGAAATAGAATTTCATTTAATAACAACGCAAAATTTTTCCCTCCCAAGGGGTGACAGACAGTGGCGGCAGCGATCGGTGGACGGCAGCGGGCGATAGGTGGTGGCAGCAAGTGGGTGGCTAACTAGTAGAGAGGACGAGTGATGATAGGAGTTTAATATCTGATTTCTGTTCTAGAAATAGAGAAATAAAATATTTTTACTTCTCGTTTTTGTTCCAAATCTATTTTTGGACTAAAAATTTATTCTAAAAATAGAAAAGTGAAATTACGTTACCAAACAGATTTCTATTTCATAAACAAGTCTAGAACGCTGAAATAGAAATAGAATGGTTGTTATCCGTGCCCTTACAACTCTTAGTTTCCTATTTGTAAAAGGAGCTCATTGAAGTTGAAAGCATGTTCGCTCACATTTATTACCATGTGTGTCCTACAGACCATTGAAAACACAAATAGAATGCTCTAGTATAGGTAAGCGTACATTAAAAGAAAGTACCTTTAGTGGATGTGTTATTCGTTGGAGGAGACGGAGGAGAACTTGGCGATTGCGGTGGTGATGGTGGCGACTCATAAGCCGAAGGATCAAAAAAGGGGTATACTTCAAACCTGATATTGCAACTGGGAGTAACAACCGTTTCTCCTTGTTTCTGATTACTAAACCAAGGAATTTGTCCAATAGCACTCACCAAACAATCGTCGCATTGTGGCTGCGACAAGTCTGGAGTGCATTGCACAAGTCCAAACAGAGTCAGGAAGTTCGGAGCCGTCGCGTTCCCGACGGCAAATTTCCTCGTCGAATTGCCACTTGCAGCTCGCTCTCTCAAACTGTCCATCAGATTCCTCAAAACCTAGAAAGCAAAACCAAAACTTTAAGCTACTGTCGGGACAAGAAGACAAGAATTAATATTTCGTCACGACCTGCATCATAAAATCCTACTCAATCTTAATGCGATATGAATTGCTAGCTGCTGTCCAAGGATGATACCTAAAATCAAATTCTCCTGTGAGCTCATACAGGAAACATAAAGTTCAAAAATTCAAGACTGAAAAGGGGATAAAAAGAACACGTTCTTGGAGAACAAGAACACAAGAACATAATCAGCACCATGATATAATACAAATAACTGCTATGATGAATTACAAAGTGCAACTAAACCAGGATGAATTACACTCAAACAGCAATCCGATCGAACCGATCTGCACCATCAGGCACACCGTCAAGCGGAGATGAGGATTCTCATGGTTTGCCATGTCAAAAACTACGGAAAGTTTCCATGAAGTAAGCGAAGTCAACGCGTCCAGAAGCATCATGCACTCTGCTTTCACGGAAACAAGCGAAATGCAATGCAAATGTTTTGTTCAAATGAAAGATGCCGATCGTGAGCATGAAAAATCTGAACTTTCCAATTCCGAACCTGATTGAACTGATCGACGTTGTTGGTGACGTTGTTAAGGTTCCACCAGCTGAAGACGGGCGAGTCCTCCATGGCCCGAAAAATGGACTGGTTCGAGTACCGGAGCATGCAGTTATCGTACCAGATGATCGCCTCCTTCTGCACTGGGCACTGGCGGGCGACTTGGGGGGCAGAGTCGTTCAGGCAGCTCTGGCAGTCGGTGGCCCCGACATCACCCCGGCAGAGGGCGATGGCATTGATGGCATTAGTACTCCCGCTTGCGGAGAGGTTGTAGAAGCCGTGACCGTCTGCTGCGGCGGTGGCGACCACAGAGGCGAGGAGGGCGTTGAGGTTGGCTTGGTAGGTGCTGTTGGCGGTGAAGTTGCCGGTGGTCCCGCAGAAGAGTTTGACAGGGTCGGCGCCATGGGCAGAGGCGGCAAGAGCGAGGAGCAGGAGGAGGAGGAGGACGGCGGAACGCGGCGGAGCGATCATCGGAAGCTTTACTTGAGTTTCAGTTCTGTCGGAGAGAGAGAGAGTGGGAGGGGATACGGCGCGGGAACGCACGCGCGTTCGAGCCAATCAGCATTGACGTTGACTTCCACCCGACAGACTAAACCGTTGACTGTGACCTCTAAAAAGAAACACCCAAAATAGCAAGAGAATTCACAATCGTGACGTTACACGTTAATTATGCACACCGCAGTATGACCCGGTTCGCTTCACTTACTATACATGTCTAATATAATCATATATTCTCTTCTT
Organism: Eucalyptus viminalis; assembly: GCA_014182385.1. Classification (NCBI taxonomy): domain Eukaryota; kingdom Viridiplantae; phylum Streptophyta; class Magnoliopsida; order Myrtales; family Myrtaceae; genus Eucalyptus; species Eucalyptus viminalis. The sequence goes on along the minus strand of CM024529.1, from coordinate 14,364,966 downwards.
TGTTTTATTTTTTATTTTTTTGGTCGGTATATTCTCTTCTTTGTTGATTATTCAACACGTCCGCATCATCATGTTTGCATTCACTAAAGTCAATTGATTGTCCTTCCAAGATTATTAGACTTCAAATATCAAAACCTACTATATTAAAGATTACGTTTGTTTTGTGAAAGATATCTTTAGAGAGACAAAAGAAAATTGCTAACTTTTCGATTGATTCACTGAAAATTTGTTGTCCGAAAACTTTTTTTGACTTTCAAATTGGTTAGAAATATGAGTCAATGGAAAAGAAATTCATAATCAATAAAAAAAAAAACCTATTATTATATTCAAGAAAATAATGTCCCTTTTAAAAATTAAAAATGATTTTTCTAAAATACGACTATATATTGGCACTTAAATAAAAAATCTTGGCCATTCGGACATAAGAACTCCAATGCTTGTCCTTAGGGTCCTCGGAAGACAAGCCCAAATTCATAAAAGGTCAACCCCAGGTCTTTTGAGGCTGGACATAGGACAATTGTGCAATGCCCGTATTGCCATGCACTTAAATCACTAATACTCCAACTTGGCTATGTCAAGGTCACTCAAGGACATAGGTGCCCATGCCCATATCCTAATGGCCTGGCTAAGTTACTCAGCCCTAGAGGTGTTAAATGGGTTGTGCAACCCATTTATTGACCCATTTATGGTTAAATGGGTCATTAATGGGTCAAGCTTTATCTTATAAAGCACATATAATAAGTTTTAATGGGTAAACACTAAGATATATGGGTTTTAAATGGGTCAATTCTTTGACCCATTTATGACCCATTTATCAACCCATTTTTCACTCAAAACCTAATTATCTCTCTCTCTTCTCTTTAACTTTACCATTTCTTTTTCATAAAAATCGAAATTATAATTATTTTTTCTTTTTTTTTTCTTTCTTCTTCCTTCGGTCGCCGGCACGGCGATGGCCGGCGACCGGCCAGGCGAGCCTCGAGCTCGCCTGGCGTCGGGGGCGAGCTCGAGCTCGCCGGATCCGGCGAGGGCGGAGGCCTCGCCGACGCCCGGCGAGGCTCGAGCCTCGCCGATCCGGGCGAGACGCGAACTCGCCGGCGTCGGACGAGGCTCGAGCCTCGCCAGATCCGGCGAGGGCGAGCTCGAGCTCGCCCGACGCCGGCGAGCCTCGAGCTCGCCGGACTGCGAGGCGAAGGCCTCGCCGACGTCCGGGCGAGGCTCGAGCCTCGCCGATCCGGCAAGCCTTGAGCTCGCCGGATCTCGGCGAGGCGGAGGCCTCGCCGACGCCCGGCTGAGGCCCGAGCTCGCCGATCGGGCGAGACTCGAACTCGCCGGGCGTCGGGCGAGGCTCCAACCTCGCCGATCCGGCGACGGCGAGCTCGCCGGCGTCGGGCGAGCCGAGCGAGCCGGCCGCCCGTGGCCGGTCGCCGGCCGCCGTGTGGCCGGCGGCCGGCCAAAGAAGAGGAAGAAGAAAAAGGAAAAAGAAAAGAGAAAAAGAAAAAGATAATTAAAAATAATTAAAAATAAAAAATAAAAATAATTAAAATTCGATTTTTTAAATAATTATTTTTAAATTTATATTGTATAAAATCATGTTAGCAATACTATTTTAAAAATATATATATAAGCTTTTTTAATGTTTCGTTAAATGGGTCGGGTATGGGTTAGATAAAGGTCGGGTCGGGTATGGGTAAAAAAATTTGTATTACAATAAATGGGTCATAAACGGGTTAAATGGGTCGATTTGGGTCGGACCATTTATGACCCGACCCAAACCCGACCCAACCCACCCGTTTAACGGGTCTACTCAGCCCTCACGCCCAAGTCAATGTCACTTAGGCCATATCCTAATTGAGGTTGAGCAGTTCCTCAACGGTCAAGCCTAGGCTTATAAATGCCAGGCCTAAATCCCCCAAAATCCAACCCAAGACCTTAGTGCTCATGCTCAATTCTAAGTAGTTAGGCCTCAACACCTAGCTCTCACACCCAAGACACCAATGCCCTATCCCAAGGCCATTGAAGTCGGGCTCGAGTCTCTCGAAGGTCAGGTTTGGAACCTTGGCATTTGTGCTTGGGTTCCTATTACCCATGCCTAAGTACTTAGCTCCGAGGCCCAAGTCACTATCGCTCGATCATAGGTCCATCAAGGACAAACCCAATTCCTTGGTAGTTGGGTTCAAGATCAGAAGGGCAAGGCCCACTACCCTTGTGCCTATGCTCAAGTCCATGAGTACCTAGCTTGCGCCCAAGTGACTAGCATTGGGGTTTGAGTCCATAGAGGCTGAACCTATGTTCAAAGAGGTTAGGCTTGGGTCTTAACATCAGGCTTGAGACGTTGTTATCATTGTTGAGTCTTGGTTAACTTGCCCAAGTTAGTAGTGCTGGGGCTTAGATCTCTTAAGGCCAAGCCCAAGACCTTAGTGTCGATACTCTTGTTGCAATAAACATGCCCATGTAGCCAACTCCCACACTCAAGTCACCAAAACCTGGCTTAAGGTCCATCAAGGCAGGTCCCAAGTCCCCCTATGCTCGTGCTCAAGTTTCAAGTGGCTTGGCTAGAGAAACCTTGGCTCTTGCAACTTGGACCAGGATGGTTGGGCTCGAGTCCCCCTAGGTCGGGACCTAGCCCTTAGCACTCAAGCTGGCGTTCTCGACATGCAAGTCCACAACCCTAGTAACTAAGCCTAGGTCCCTCAAGGCTAGATCCAAAATCTTAGTGTCTGTGCCTAACTCTTCAGCTGTTGTGCCCAAGTCCTTGAGGCCTTGATCACTAAGATAGGTCCTCCGTGGTTAGGTCCTAGATCTCGGTGCTAGGCTCAAGTACCCCAATGCTAGGCCGGGCCTTTGAGGCTAGGTTCCACGAGAGGAAAAACTGAATTGATTACATTTGATAAAGCTTTAATTAAGTAACCCTTATTACATGTCTTTTTTCAAAAATAAAAGCAAAATTTCATTTCCAATTGAGGAAAATAATTACTAGCTTAGTTTTAAGTTTCAATCAAACATTGACAAATATTATCATTTTCTTGGAAAATGACTTCTAAGAAATTATTATCTAAAAAGGTCAAATTTTCTTTTACAAAACAAACGAAAACCTAGAGGTAAGACTGAAAGAACTTTTTGATGTCAAGTTATTACTTTCAAAAATAATATTCCCTCTGTTATAATCATATTCGGTTTTAATATACTATATTAAGATATTATTGAAATCCTTGTCTAATATATTACTAATATATAAAGCCATCTGAACAAAGGATGCTAAAACATAGAAAGGTGCAAATAATTAAAAACTTAGTCTCCGGGTGTTTAAAATACCTCACGTAATAATAATTTTTTATTCCCAAAAAAAATAATAATTAAAGATTGATACCATAGTTAGCGTCTAACCCAGAAAAAAAAGGAATGAAAGAAGAATAGCCGTAATTGAATAATTGAAAGGGGCATTCCAGAATTGGCATTTCTACGAGAACTTTCCATACTTCCCTCCAAAACAATAAGTCATATAGGGTTGGTATAAGCAGAAGCCTAATAATCGATGGAGACAAGATTGGACTGCTAGTATTCTATGAGGGAACATTTATGCTTGACAAATCGCATATTTTCGATATTTTATTGGAAAGAAGGAATAAACCTTCACCACCTACTTACTCCCTCATTTCCGTCCTCTTTCCTTTGCAAGTTGAGATATCATTTTAAGTTTAAAGAACTAAATTCCACGATCCAGGGGGACTTCACGACCTTGACTGAGGAACAACTTTTTCATAAATGCGAGAAGGCCCAAAACAGCTCGTCAGACAAGACAGAGAGAGCTTGTGTTTCTTCTTCCCTTTCGCCTTTCATGATTGTTTTTTAACTTAGCTGCCTTCTCTTGGTTTTGATCCTTCAAAAAGGCATCTCATGCAAAAAGTGAAGGCCGTACATATGGTATTTATATGCGTATGTCTTGATTAGGGTCAACTGTACATCTCATTGGAGATATGAGATTTAGCATATGTAAGTTTATTTTTTACCAAAGATTAGGACAGTTATTAATATTTCTTGATTTTTCTTTCTCTGAGTTTTTTGGGCTACCAAATCCAAGCGGTCCAATTCCAATCCACGGATATCGTTAATGTAACTTTGTTACCTAAACAAAGTATCAATAAATCTAGAAAATTTGTACCTCTTTACATCGATATCACGTTCCTTTCAGAATTATTATTACCATTGGAGTACTTATTTTGCCTAACCATTTGTTGCCATACCATCATCGGAATAAAAGATCGTAAATATGTTACTCCGAGAAATCAGAACATAATATCGTAGGGTCTTTTCCCTTGTCTTTACCTAATTAAAGGGGAGGATGCGTTGTCTTAAACATGGACAAGGGCATGTTATACCCTTTAATATCTGAATAACGTCGCAATTCGACATTGCCCTAAGTTATATCAATTCAGGTACAACTAATTAATTATCTTTTTTTATTGTGCGTTAATCTGTCTAAGTAGAATCTGGATAAAAAAAATCATCTGAGCATTTCATGTATTTATTGTTGTAAGGATATATTTTACGTACAATCTCGTATTCACATTTTATCCATATTTAATGTATTATGAGGCAAATTTTAATGTAAATAATGGACTTTTTCTATGAAATATTTACCATATTTTATTAATGAAAAGCCAATTTTACCTTATTTTAGATGCGTTTACCATCACGCCCAATGGAGTCTTGGCCACTATAGATGTGCGTAACAAACTATAATTAGCGATGTATTATTGATCATTCCATTTTAGATAGCATGGGTTAAGTTATGCACGAAAAAGTGTATTAAGAAGACGAAATGTTGATGACAGACAGTTCTAAAATGGGATTGAATATTTTTTTCTCGAAGATCAATCAAATCTGTCATATAAACTGCACGAACCAAAATTGGGCTGGAACATTAGCACGATAACAATAGAGCATGGAATGTCTTTGGTATGTATCCTAATCTTTGTTATCTAAATTTAAAACTTTCGACATTATTTTGCACGTATGGTATTGCTAGGCAACTATTTCTAGCAATTAAATTCGATAGACATTATTTGCTTCACTCGGGTCTATCCCTATTGCAAAAAATAATTGGGATAAATTTCATAACTATATACATACATACATACATACATATATATATATATATATATAGAGAGAGAGAGAGAGAGAGAGAGAGAGAGAGAGAGAGAGAGAGAGAGAGAGAGAGAGAGATAGAGAGAGAGAGATAGAGAGAGAGAGAGATGGTTCGAGATATCGAATGGGGGGTCAAAGATGCCGGTGCAAATAATTGATTGATTGAATCAAACGAGAAATGCATGGAAGTTGCCCAGGAAGTGACAGCAGTGGAATCTCTCGAACAAAGTCTAGTTTAATTAAGCTCCCCCAGTCACGACTTTGACCAACAATCTTTTGTTTTCCTCATAGAGCGCGACCAACCGGAAAACGACTTGGAGATAAAACAAGACTGTGAAAACCCTAAGAGACAGAGCGCTTCTGCTGCTTCTCCTTCTTCGTCCTCTTCGGCTTCTACTGTTCTTCTCCCATCTCTGAGATTTTGTTGTTTTCTCCTGGTTGGCATCATCCTTCAAGGCATATCATGCGTACGTCGTCCCCCAACTTTCGGTGTGCTCTCTTTCTTGATCTTTCGGTTAGATACATTTTAATATTCTAACAACGCATAGATCCATTTGTACATTGCTAAACTTCTGAGCCGACACCTCCTGTTTGGGTCTCGCGCTTATTGGCCTTCAATCAATCGTCCTCAACATGAGATTTACAGCAAGTAATCGGTCTTAAAATTCTGCATGAGATGTAGTTGGGTTACTTGATTTCTTTTTGCTTTCCTGAGTTTGCAGGTGGAGCAGGAGGAAGCAACCTAAAGCCGGGCCCCAGATGCCCTTGATGCAAGTTTGACTGAACCACGCGACCGAGATGGTCAGTGGTCACTGCTATCGTAGGAGACCTTTGTTCGAACGGAGGGTGTCGTGCCAACGCAACTGATTCTCCATGCCAGGACTGCCAATTCATCTCTCTCTTTGTTATGGGTGTATCCACGATCAAATCAATTCAGTGTTAGTATATCGCAACTTGTATCCGACAATTCATAATTTACTGATCAAGTTTATCGTTTCATTTCTTCAGACATCTCTATAAATTTCTTATTTTTTCTCTGGCCGTCTTTTTAATGTCAGAAGAGATCGTCTCCTATACATTGGCAGCCCTGGCCCCACAGACCTACTCCTATAGTTTTTCCCAAGTTTAAAAACGAGGAATTTGCTCTAAACTATGAATGAATGCATAGTTCCGCTTAATTCCAAACATCCACTCTAGATTGCCACTTTTAGAAAGTTTAACCAAAAAAAAAAAAAACTTATTATATTCAAAAGTCCAACATAAAAATATAAACTTATAGGTGGAGAAAGATTACATATATATGAAGAGCATGTAAGTCCAACAAACAGATAATGTGGATATTCTAACAGCCAGGCTAAGAATTGTTTTGCAATATCAAATATCAGCTTTCTACATCAAAGGTCATCTTTTATTCGTGGAGCAGAATCTTAAAATGATCATCATCAAGAGCGAATACAATACGCAAAAGTTGGGTTTGTCAGCTTATTAACCCCTTCCTTCTTCCCTTTACGTTCCACCTTTTTTTCTAGCTAGTTACAAAGAGAAAAGCTATTCAATCTACACAAAAACCTAAATAACATTCAATGCATCTTCTTTTCAGGCAAGTCGAGTCAAGTTCATGCCCCAATTGTTCCTCTTTTACATAAAATAATAATTCCCAATGGTGATATAATATTTACTTGAGACACCTCAAGGAGAAATTATTCTAAATAGTCCTAAACTAATTGTATTGATGCCACTTAAGTCCCAAATTTTTAAATTTTGCTAATTTAATCACGATCTTTTTCTCAAAATTTCAATATAGTCATTTCAATCAATTTTGCTAAATACTACTAACAAGGCGGTGTGCTGCATGGGATGGTCAATAATGATCGTGGGATGGTCAATAATGATCGAACCGTTATGTCAACAATTTCTAATTAAAATTGATTGTAAGAGTGTAAAGATTAAATATTAAATTGATAAAATTGAAAAATGCACCACTGAATTAGCATCTATATTATAAGTTTATCATCGATTGAGTAATTTTCCCAACAACTAAATCCCTAGACAAATCTTTACTCTAAGGTACATAGCAATGGGCTTTGACATGATTATATAGTGGCACTTACATAAAATTCTTAACTCACCCATTTTTCTTTTTGATCGTTCATGATTTTTTTCATACCTCTTATAAGCTATTTACTAGTTAACTATCTATAGTTATTCAGTACAATGATTTCTCAATAGGAGCAGTTAAATCCTACACATCGTTGCTACGAAGAATAAATAGTGTCATTAAGTTAGCAGGATTTTCAGTTGCAAAGTAATGATTAAAATTAATGCGATCTAGCATATTTTAGGTAGTGAAAGTAGATGAGAACATGGTATCTGAAGGGGGCTCCTTAACCTTCCTTGTCCTCCCTTAGTTTTTAGGCTTGCTAGTTGCCACACTCGATGTTCGAGAAAAATAATATCATCATATATATATATCAAAGCAAACCCTAATAATAGTAACTATTGATTTAGTGAGGGCAAAACCATATTTCAAAAGTAAATCAAATCTTTGACACTTGTAATCACGATTCTTTAAATCTCAATTTTTTTTTCAGGAGGCTAAGGCCCTATTCTTCTACAAAAATAACGAACCGAATCTCCAAACACTTATTTTCCTTGAAAAATGTACTTATTTGATTTTTTTTTTTCCACAAGCAAAGAGTGTTCTCTTTTATCCCTAAAATAGAAGGACAGAAGTTATTCACTATCCAAAAACTATTTTGTTCTTCTATCCTACTTCAACATAAGCCTGTCAGCTAATTGGGCTCCCTGCTCAGGCCCACCTAAGCTCACAAAAGTCCTTAGCACAAATTTGGTGAGCCTAAACAAACAATTTTTATTTTAAATTTTTACATTGTTCACTTGAGCTGGTTTGCGCCTGCTTAGACCTGATCACTTTATAAATAAAACGTAATGGCTGTCAAATTACGGGTTGCTCGGGCAAAGATGTTTAGGCCTGGAATTCAACCACACTCGCCCAAACTCACCCATCTATCATTTCTACATATAGGTTACTGAATTTATGATTACTTTTGTCATCGACATGATATTTCTAGCTGGGAAATGGAGATAATGAGACAAAAGGCCATAGGCCTAACAAATTTACATAATTCATTTATCTATTTGTGGTGGTTGTCGTCGTCCAACTTGTTATTTCAGCTTAAATTTCTAGTACTTATTTAAATCTTTCTAATTTTCGAGAGCACACAAACCTTCATTAGTAATTGAAAATTATTTTATGATTAAAAAAAATTAAATTGGCTTTGATGTAATCGATAGAGCGGAACAATTCTTTAAATTATCATCTCCTTATTATGTGTCTAGACAATTTCAAACATAATGAAACTTATTTATATATTCTAACTCTGGATAGGATTGAACTAAAAACATTAGCCCTAAAAGCCCGCTCAAAATTAATTACAAAAGCCCATGAATTTTATTTTTATTTTTTAACTCTCTTTTCGGTCCATATTTTGAAATGAGCCTAGCTCACAACAGAACACCCCCTAACCTTTTCATTTTTTTCTACAGTTTCTTTTCTTTTTATCCTTTTTTTATTTTCTTTTAATTCTTTTCTCCTCTTTTTTTTTTTTTTTTTGTCCTTTTCCCTATTTCTATTTTTTTTCTCCTGCATCCTCTTCCTCCAGCCATCTCCACCCCGGAGCCTCCTGTTCACCTGCAATTTGCCTTGACCGAACCAAGAATCATCAACGCCACACCGTCACCCATCATCACCGACGCCCACACTGCTCCGGCCGCCGACCACCATCATGCGCGCGCCCTCCGTCTCGACCGGCGACGACCGACGCCGGCCGCCCACTCCGGCGACCCCGAAATTTCACAAAAAACCCTCACCTAAACCACGGTTTGAACACCAGAAATTCAAGAAATCAAACAAACACAATGGCACTAAAAAGTGAGGAGAGACATTGACTCGAATGGTCTTGAACCGTAGGGGTCGCTGGCGTGAGGATGCAAGACCGGCTTGGACGGTGCAAAGTCACATGAAAGCGCATCAAACCATGAAGAAATACAAAGTTCAACAATATATGAATAATCAAACATTAAACTATAAAATATATTTCGGGGTTTCATTGAGGCATTTCATCGAACATAGTATACACGATTGACTATGGATTTGAGAAGTAACTTTATTACAGGGCTTGACTTAGACGAGATGGATCGACGTCTAAGTCAACATAAATCATTACAAAACAGGCTCATCTTTGACTAAATTAGTCAGACATTCATCGCTCAAACCAAAATTCACAAAACGTAATAAAGCCAAGCGGGAGCCCACTTGGTTTAGGGACTTCTCAGAAATTCAGAGGTTGGTGACTTTTGATCAAATGATGACGGATTCAGTATGGGGGATAAATATCAAAGTTCACAGGTTGTTCTGCAAAAACTTCTATTTGCTGCGATCACCAACGGCATTTGGAATAGTGTTATCCACTTTACATCAAAGGTATCCACTACTGCAATCCCCTGACAGAATCCTAGCTATGGAGATGTCACAATTTTTATAAACTTGTACACATGATTTATCTGGTGAAGTCTAAACAGTAATTCGTTCTAAAAGATGGCCTTAAAATCTCGGCTACTGTGGACCTGAATCAGCAAGATCATTGTCAGTTGGAGAACACGGCGATGTTATCTCATTAATGGATTGGTCCGCTTTGCTGTTAGATGGACCTGAGTCTAGAACACAAGGTTCCTGTTGGTACTTCTTACCAGGAAAGAAGAATGAAGGTCTTTGAGGCACTGGGATTTTAATAGAATCGCTGTTCAACATGAGAATAACCGAATCCATGGTAGGTCGGTCTTCCGCATCGTCTTGCACACAGAGCAACCCGATGTGCATGCATTTGATAACTTCATTCACGGAATAGGCACTTCTTAAAGCTGGGTCCACTACTTCCGTCGGCATTCTGTTGTTCCAGTGCTTCCAAACCTAAAAGAATAGTTATATTAGTAATTTCTGTTGATACTACTGCTGTACTTCTATTAAAAGTTATGTTAGCCGAAAAAAAGGGGCTTTATTAAGATACTCACATAGCCAAGCAGGTCCTCATCACAGTCCAATGCAAAGAATTGGCTGTTCTTTTTGCCAGTTATAATCTCCAGCATTAACACACCGTAGCTGAAGATGTCAGATTTTACGGAGAAGTGTCCAAACATCAAATACTCAGGAGACATGTAGCCGCTACATTGAGGACAATATATCAACAAAGAAATGTGAGGATGTTTAATTATGGATATGAATTGCTTGAAACAAATTAGGACGAGTCTACTAAAATGCTCCAAGTACAATGCTAATTCCACGCTATTCATTGGCAATAACAAGTTAGATTAGCCGATGTTGAACTTACTATATTCCAGTAATTTTATTAGTGTATGCTTGAGTCTGATCAGCACTAAAGATCCGGGCTGTACCAAAATCCGAGATTTTTGCATTCATGTCAGCATCTAGCAGAATGTTGCTAGCTTTGAGATCACGATGGATTATTCGAAGCCAAGAATCTTCATGAAGGTATAGCAGTCCACGCGCCACCCCTACCATGACCTTGTAACGTGTTGACCAATCCAGTTGTTCGCTGAGCTCGGGATCTATGCATCAGTCAAAAAATTAATTTGTGAGTTGCATCAACTCATACAATCATAATGCTCATGTCCAAATCATCACATATAGTTGCTTTCATCAACTTTGGATCTGTGTTCTCATTATCATGTAATTCTCCTTCCCTATCTACTTCTTCACTAGTGTCCTATCTTTAAAATTTCTTTCGTGGATGTGGAAATGAAATGATGGAGAAAACTAAGCAGAATGATAGCCGGATGTTTGTTTGTATTGCGTCGTCCTACTATCTCTAATATTTCTGGTTTGTCTTCATTTAGCCTGAATAATATTTGCTTCTTATTTTCTCTCAGTGAAATATATCATTTACACTGAAATGCTGGTGTGTTAACTCGGTGAAAAGGAGATAAAAGAGAGGCAAACCAAATAACAAGCGATCTAGGCTCCCGTTGGGCGCATACTCATAGACCACTATTATTTCCTCACGTTCCATGGAGAATCCCAGAAGCCTCACTAGGTTTCTATGTTGAAGTTTGGCTACTAGTTCAACTTCAGTCTTGAATTCCTCTACTCCCTGTCCAGAGCTCCTAGATAGCCTCTTTGCTGCAATTTCTTGACCACCAGGTAGTATACCCTGATAACATAATAGACATAAAACAAATTTGTCTGAAACAGACATCTTATTGTTTCTTTATTTTGTTTTACTTCTGGTTATTACTTATATGCAACTGGGCACCGAAATAGGAGAACCAAATACATAATCTTGAAGTTTTTCCTATCTAACTAACGTGAATGAGAAAAATGCCGTAGTGCTTTGAGAAGCTTCATTGTAAACCACAATATTATATTAACGAGCATTAGCTTCTCGATGAGTCAAAAGCTGAATGATATGATTGAACGTCTTAATTACCTTGTAAACTGGACCAAATCCACCTTCCCCTAACTTGCTGTTGTTCGAAAACTCATTTGTGGCGGCTTCTATTGTTGGCAGATCAAATTGTAGGGAGTGGAGTTCAGAAATTTGCCTCCTAACTAGCATTTAAATAGTTCAGATTTTTTTAGACCCTAGTGAAATGAAATCAATAAATGGTACGCATGCCATAGCATTGTTTCGTAAAGTTACCAATCGGATATTCTTCTGTAGAACTTTCGCTGTCCCTTCTTAGAACAATTCTTCTTCCTCTTAGTAAATGCTGAGCTATCATGTAAATAATTAGGTTCAATCCTACAGTTGCGGCAAGGATTGCAGCTGATACTTTCAACCGAAAGGGCACTTTCCCTGCATTTGTAGTTGGAGTTATTAGTATCATTGACATACATGAAAGTATGGCTCCTTCTACTCATGAAATCTCATCTTCCAGCACATACATAAGAACAAGATATTCCCCAAATCCATTCGATGCTGTTTCAGACAGTCAAATTGACTGTATTTAGCTGAAACGAACTGTAAGTGATCTAACTGTAAAGCTTTTAATTCTAGACGAATTGAAAGGAAAAGAGTTCTTTTGCTGGCAGAAAAAATCTAACAACATCTTGAAGAGCAAAAACACAGTTTAAGCCGACAATGCGAGTTCCATTGTGTTCTGAGAAGAAGTAACAAGCATGATGATGCACTTTTGAAAAATAAAGTATGAGGGTCTACCCCACCTTTCGAGCTGCCCTTTACCCCACCTTTCGAGCTGCTCTTGTAAAAGAGGTAAATCTCGAACCGGACAAAGCAACTCGGAAGCAACACTCTGCCCCCGATTTTCCCCTTTTGGAGGCTTAAGAGGCTCGTTGTGGCATTGTGAAGGCACTTCCAACAATTGCTTGGGGAATGATTAGGCACACACTGTGCGAACGTGTACAAGGTTTTCTCCCGAATGAACTTGACGTCTTGATAGCCATAGTTCCTCGGACGATGCCAAGCAGCCTCTTTCACCACATGAACCATGGTCTTGTTCAGTAGCTTCATGAATTCATCTGGCTGTTCTATGTTCTCTTCATTGTATGCGTCCAACCGAGGTTTCATCTCCACGGATGAGGAGAAATTCGTGTCGGAGTAGTGCAACCTGCACTGATCGTACCACAGGATGGAGACTTTGGTCAACTGGCACAAGCGAATTATCTTGACGCTCGCGTTGTTGACGCATTTTGCACACTCTTCCTTCGAGACATCCCCTCTGCACATAAAGCTGCCATAAACGGCGTTGCTCGATGTGAACAAGAATGTTTCATTGCAGTCGGAACTTGCATTGGAGACAAGATCAGCAAGAACGCGTTTGAGGTGGGCTTGGTAGGTGCTATTGGGAGCGAAGGTGCTGGAGTTTAAGCAGTAATGTTTGCTTATGGTGAGGGTGGATTCAGCAGCATTGATGAAGAAAAAGCTGAGAGTGCAAAGAAGTAGAATAATTGTCATTGGCATCTTTTCTATCTTTCGCTGTTTGGGCGTGCGGTTATTATGATGAAAAAGTAGGATTTGTTCTTTGTATTCAGATGAGGCCACGACATGGGCTTTTATATATGGCGGAGGATTAGGACTGTATGTGACTATTTTCCATCGTCCTCCTTCCATCGCGGCTTCTCAAAAGACAAAATGTTGGCACGGGTGAGCCGTTGCTAATTGCGTTTGTGGAGGAACATAGGACAGGGAAAATTTCTAATTGGAATACAAGTCAAACTTGTGAAGATTGGAATGTGCCGAAATCCCCTTGAGTAAGATTCAAATACAATTCTATAAGATCTCTACTAACTACTCTAAAAACTTTAAACCATTTAATGAAAATGTAATATAATATATCAACATTCTAGCTCTGAACACTTGAAAATGAATGACAGACAATAAAATTTTGATACATGATTTATATGATATATAACAAGTTTTGTTCTTATGATTCATAAAGTTAAGATGGGTGTTTGAATATTCTCATCTTGTGCCTCAAATTTATCAACTTTAATATGAACTTATCATGTTTTATATGTCCTCACCTATCAACTTTTCTCTCATAAGATTGCCAACTAGTTTTGATGTACCAACTCAAAACTTAATGTTAACGTCACGTTAAATTGAAAAGAGAACATAATGTGCAGCTTATTTATTTATTTTTTTAATTCAAAAGAAGCTTCTTCGGTGGCTATCCAATGAATAGAAAATATTAGTAATCTACGTGCATAACAATCATATTATTGCTTCCTTAATTGGCAATAAGTTCTACCAGACAAAAAGAAATGGGCATAACCAATAAAGAATGGAAAGTCACTGAAACTGTGGTTTTAATTTTAGAAAAAAAAAAATCTATTTAAAAAAAAAAAAAGGGTTAACATAAAGCTTGGGGACTTATGGCGAAGTTTTGATATTTGCAACAATAGCTGGAATTGGATACTAAATCGCATAAGCGTGGCTAACCTAAAACTAGCTGAACAAGAGAAATTGTTAATAAAGATGGGTAAACCTTAGCTCTATATATCTACATTTATAACTTTAGGAAATGTGAAAGGAATCATGTCTTGGTTGACATTAGTCGTGGCTCACTGGAATTTGAAGACGTGATAATTGGATATAGAAAAGGAGGAGGTAGACAACGTGAACTTTCCTAGATTTGGAATGGTAATATAATGCGACAGAATTTTCGTTATCCAACTACGACCCCGATGGTCAGCTCACTTTAACTCTGATGAAAAGAGAAAAAGGTAGACAACGAGGACTTTCTTAGTTTTGCCTCAAAACTTTAGCGGACAGTGGGCAGACTTCGTAGATGGCGTGCTAGAAGATTAAGAGCCCTTGTATATCCTTCTTGTGGTCTGGATCTGATGGCAATGCCGAAAAGAAAGGAGGATTGGGTTTTAAACAAGTTTATCAGTGGAATAAGGCTGTTGCTACGACCTTTATATAGCCGCTGCTTGTTGATTTAAGGGTCTTTGATGGCAAAAATCTCTGCCATCGATGCATTATGACATAGAATGCTATACAGTAACCATTAAAATGTGCACAAACTAGTGCAGGAGAGAAGAAAAGTCTTCCTTGGCTTAGTCTTGTTGCAATCTGTGAGATTTTGAGGTATCGTTGTCAAATTGTTCTAAAAATTTAACCTATTAGAATGCTACCAGTTAAATATCAAATATGTGCACATATTAGTGTAGGAAAGAAGAGAGAGCTTCCTCAGGTGCGCGGCACATAAGAAAAGGACAGGATTAAAAATAAATGTACTTATAAAAAATAATAAATGCTCCTTCGATCGAGGATAAGATCATAGAAGCTCATTTGAAATCATTCAGTTTTTATGCAATGAGGACTTTCAGGTGCTTTAGTAGGAAGATATGATAAAGGGAGGAGGCAAATAATGGGCCTGAAAATTGAACTCAGAATGTCTTGCTCTAATACTATGTGATTAAAATGATATTTTAATTGGAAAAGAGTTAAAAGGACCCTCCAATTAAAATGCTAACTTGAACAAATGCTAACACAGAACCGAATAAAAAGAATCCAAAAATAAGACATAAAATAAAACCAACAACTAAAGGAAAATGAATATATCTAGCATAAATAGATGATGGAAAATGCATAATCTTTGTTGGGTGTGCCTCATACTTCCCATCAACTGTGTAGGGACAACGCTCGTACAACACCGGAGAGCTTTTATAGTTTGAGTTTATATTTTATCGCTCATGAATAACTACTAGATATATACATTCTCTTTCTCTTGTGATCGAGGGATGTAATAGAGATGTGCGGAGTGCTAATAATATTGGAATCATCTATTGGATGTAGTCCTAGTTAAAGGGTGAACCAAGATAAAATTTTATGTCTCAAATTCTCCTTTCTGCTTTTACTCTTTATTTTTATTTTTTTGTACTTGTGCGGCGAATCCTAGCAATCTTATTATGGGGTGATACTTTGGAAGAGGCTTTTCAGTTTTGATAGCGTGTTAACTACTTAGATATGTCCTTGAGAAAAATCAATGAAAAATATCGACGATTCAACTCTGTACTAATTATAACAGTTGTACTCTTGCACGTACAAGTCCGATCGTGTATGTGAAACAAAACATTTGGGTTGAGGGACATTATACCCAACATCGGGCATCATCATATAGCAAAAATAAAAATAAAAATAAAAATAAAAAGCCTGAGGAGGAGTATTATGATTCAAATTGTTAGAGTGCCATATGGCTTGACTTCTTAGATTGTAGCTTTCAAAATGACAGGACATCGCACGAGAGAGGAGATAGAGCTATAAGCTAGGTAAAATGCCACACTATTTAAGCACAGGTTAATTTTCTCTTCTATCAACAAATAGAGCGAGGAAAGGCAACCAACGCTATAGCCCCTCTAAGAGTTGTCAATAAAGGCTTAATACGTATTGCGAAATGTTCAATTTGAGTTATAGTTATTCTATCCTGCTCGTGACCCAAAAGTATCACCACAATCTCATCAAGATGTATGCTAACAGTTTTGATTTTTTTTTTCATGAGATATGCTGTAATTAGGTAATGTAATTAAACCGGTTGAAGGTTTACCTACGATGCGAATTAAACTCACAATCTCATTGAAATGCGTTCCTCTACTACTAGGGCTAACCACTATGGTGCCTAAGCACAGATTAGTTAATGAACGCTTTGTAATTACATGCAATTTAATATGGTATAAAATAAATGAGTGGACTATCCCACATGGTGTTGTTTTAGTAGTTGGGTACGGCTTCAACTGTACAGCCTGTGCGAGTCCAAACCCTTTGAGACAATGATCCTAACTCACTTGAGTGGTGGAAAGGAGGTGACCTGGCGCTCACCCGATGAGACCATGATCCGATTCGCACAATGTCTTGAAATAGGGCATATTGGTTAGATGTGCTGATTCCTTTTATAGTTATTAAAAAGAAAAGGATAAGTGAGTCAACATGTAGCAAGAACGGAAGATAAAAAAATAATGAAAAAAAGAGAGGGATCCAATGGAGCATGAAGGAGGTAAGTCAATGAAATTTTCATAAAAGGAGTTTGCTGTAGGCTCTAAATAGTGAAGGTTGAACAACAATTTTTTTTCTGGGGTGATCAAATTTGTCAATTCAAGCAACGGTTTTAAAGACTCCTTTAGATGGCTCCACGACCAAGGACCGGCACTTTGACGCGCCATTATAAGTACCGTTTCTTGCAAGTTTGTCCTGGACGAACCTAGGAAGGATGTACATAAGAAGCTTAGGAGAAATTATAGAACTCGTTATTCAATACTAGATTAGACTCTGAGGAATTAGGATTGACAAGTAATAATGTATTTGGACCTCCTTCTTGAGCAAGGAACTCTGTTATATATTCAAAAATGCTTCTCTTTGGTGGAAGCGTCTGTCACGGTTTTTGATTTTTGGAAATGAAGAAAAGACGAACCTTTTCATCACCGACATTGTAAAACATCTCTACCTTTAATTGAGAAAGGATAATATCATAGAATAGAATAGAAAAAATATTACCTAAAAGCTATGAGAATAGGCTTGTGCAAATGTCGACATCTCCTTTGACTGGTGACGTAAAATAACCTAAAAACGTAAATCTATATTACAGCGATTAATTCAATTTTAATTTTTTTTCAGTTTGATCAATTTAGTCTTGAGGAGGGGAGACTTGGTTGAAAGTGGCAATTCTTTTCCTTTCATATATATATATGGAACGCGAAGATCAAAACTTATAGAAAAACAAAGAATGAGAACAAAACAGTCGGCCCTAAGTACCATGGACTGTCAAGATTTAGTCCATGTGAAGTGTCGCAACTGAAATGATTGACGGCACTTCATATCGAACTTGTCAATTCAAACAATGTTTTTAAAGACCCTTTTATATGGGTTCATGACCAAGGACCGGTGCTTCGAGACACCATTCCAAGTACCGTTTCTTGCAAGTTTACCCCGAACAAGCCCAGAAAGGACGTACATAGGAAGCTCACAAGAAATTACAAAACTCATTATTTAGTACTATTTTACGAATTCAATTTTGGTATCTATACCATGTTTTGACACACTTAGCCTTTAAAGTTTACTAGATTTACAAACTTTGATTTAGCGTGGACACACTAGAATAATTAGACTTTGAGTACTTAGGATTGGCTAGTAACAGTGTATTTGACCTCCTTCTTGATTAAAGAACTATTATATATGGAATAATGCTTCTCTTTGGTGGAAGTGTCTGTCACGATGGGCTGTGAAGATTTAATCCATGTGAAGTGTCGTAACTGAAATGATTGACGACACTTCATATCAAACTTGTCAATTCAAGCAATGTTTTTAAAGACCTTTTACATGGGTTCATGACCAAGGACCGGTGCTTTGACGCACCATTCCAAGTACCGTTTCTTGCAAGTTTACCCCGAACAAGCCCAAAAAGGACGTACATAGGAAGCTTACAAGAAATTACAAAACTCATTATTTAGTACTATTTTACGAATTCAATTTTGGTATCTATACCATGTTCCGACACACTTAGACTTTCAAAGTTTACTAGATTTATAAACTTTGATTTACCGTGAACACACCAGAATAATTAGACTTTGAATACTTCGATTGGCTAGTAATAGTGTATTTGACCTCCTTCTTGATTAAAGAACTCTATTATATATGGAATAATGCTTCTCTTTGGTGGAAGTGTCTGTCACGGTTCTTTGATTTGTTGAAATGAAGAACAAACTAACCTTTTCACAAGTGACCTTAGAAAACATCCCTACATTTAATTGAGAAAGGATAATTTAATTTAATATAATATAATAGGAAAAACATTACCCATAAGCTACAAGAATAGGCTCGAGCAAATGCCTGGATCTCCTTTGAGCCAGACATGTCGAATTATCTATTATAAAAATAATGCTACATGTGATTTTCTGACAATACAAGTGGCCAATGTTACTTGAATGATTAACTTTTAAAAGTTGCGATACTTAAATGATCAATTGAAAGTTGTAGCACAAAAAATGAGCGTTATATAAAAGTTACGATATTATAAATGTCATTTTCTCTATCTTTCTGTGATCAATTTTTACAATTCTTTGATCGGGTTTTATAAAGATGTTCAAAAGTCTTTGCTAGTGAAATTCGCATAACCGTCCTGCGAATGTCAGGTTTTCTCTCTCGCTTTGTAGAGTTTTCCCCTACCTAGTGGTAGAACTTCTCACCCACAAACCCTTATACCCAAATCTCATCTCTTCGGTTCGTCCGTCAGTACATTTTCATCAATCGGTTTTCTCTCCCAGATTTGCAGTCTCCAATTATGGCCTCCGTTTCTCGCCATTTTCCGATGTCTTCTTTCTCGCTTCCACCCATAATTTCCGTCAATTTTTATCTCACGAAGGGAATCGTTTATCTCTTGCGGTAGTGGACTGGTTCTTTTCAATTTCGCTTCAATTGTGCTTAGCGAAGCTTCATCCTCTTCGTTCCGAGACATGCATGCAATGGCATCCTCTAGTCAGGAAGGAGATGCGCGCCTTGCTGCTCTTTGTTCCAAATTAGGTCGCCTTTGGTCACCGCAGGAGGTTGAAGTCTGGGATGAAGCTGCTCCTGCCGAAACATTGGCAGAATGTCAACTCATTCTGGTTGGTAAAATACTATCTAATACGTCTATCAATCTACCAGCCTTTCAGAATACTATGCAACGAATCTGGCGTAATGATAAAGTTGACATTACTCAACGCGAAGAGGGAGTATATATGTTTAAGTTTAACTCGATTGCCGAAAAACAGCGGGTGTTAGATAATAGTCTGTGGCTGTTCTCACATCACCTTGTTATATTGAAGCCCTGGCTACCAAACACCCCTCTGCATCACTATGATTTCACTACCTACGCCTTATGGGTGCAAATCTTTGGCCTTCCTATTGAGCGTTGTACAGAGGCGATGATCAGTAGAATTATGAGGCATCTTGGTAATGTGCAGCACGTAAAAATCGAAGGCAGAGAACATACGACATTACGGGCAGGTAGGGCTCGTGTTGACCTTAATTTGCAACAACCCCTACAACCAAGAAAGCTTATAAGATTAGAAGGTAGGAATATCTGGCTGGATTTTAAATATGAACGATTATCCTACTTTTGTTACTCATGTGGGGTTATCGGACATTATGCCAGTTACTGTCCCACTATACCTTATGATGAGTCGCAACAGGATGGGAAAGATGACTTCTCCTATGGTCACTGGTTAAGAGCTGATGTCAAGGAACATAGCCCATATTGGCGTGCTTTCTATGAAGAAGATACTACCCATGCAGGAGCTGAGGAGGTCATACCTGAAACTCCGCAACACTCGCGCCTTCTCTTACCTAGCACCCCTCCGGTTTCTTCTAATCCAATTAACCAACAGGTCCCTCCTGCTGATTGTCAAAGAACAGAACTTGCGCCACAGCAAAAATCACCTGTACAGATCCAGCATTTTAGTGGCAAAGACATTGAGGCCAACTCTTCAAAACTAAAGAAAGTCAAGACACATAGGATCCCTCCTAAGACTACTCCCCTTAAGAAGGCCAAAAGATATGCTCCTTATGAAGCGCGTCCCTCTGTTATAGCAGACTTTGATGATTCACATCTCATGGACAATCCTATTTATGAGACCGACAAGGCCGACAAGCGGGCTGTGGTGGCTTGCCCTAAAAAGCCACCACAGGACAAATGAAACTACTCAGCTGGAACTGTCAGGGTCTGGGCAATACCCTGACAGTTCAAGCACTTAGGGCCCTAGTGGCTCGGGAAAGGCCTGACATAGTGTTTTTGATGGAGACGAAGAACCAGAATATAGTAGTCCAGAAAATTCAGAGGAGGCTGAAATTCCCTAACTCTTTTGTGGTAAGTCCAGTTGGTTTGGCGGGAGGAATGGTTGTTTTCTGGAATGATCAGATGCATTTATCTATAGAGAGACATACTGCCAATTTTATTGACTTGTTATGCACAGATAATCCAAGAGGAAGACTGATGAGAATCACCTGTGTCCATGCACCTGCGGTTTATAATCAACGACATCAGCTGTGGGAAGAGTTAAAACAAATCAGTTCCTATAATAACCTACCATGGATATGTATAGGCGATTTTAATGAGATAATGTACCACTGAGAAAAGGTAGGAAAAAAGTTTGCTGATTCCTATAGGATGCAATCCTTTCGATCATTTATAGACAGTTGTTCGTTAATGGATGTTATTAGTAAGGGCTGTGCTTTCACTTGGGTAAATAACAGGGCAGGGGATAATGCAGTCAAAGAACGTCTCGACAGATTATTATGTACTATGGGGTGGAGGATTTCTTACCCTACAGCGGAAGTTTTTGCTCTTCCTGCAATTGCGTCTGACCATAGTCCCCTTTTACTACTCACTGACGGTCCCAGAAAGAAGTGTTATAAATCCTTCACTTTTGAAGATTTTTGGACTCAGCATCAACAGAGTAGACAGGTCATTGCAGAAGCTTGGGATTCTTCACATATCCAGCTTGCATCCATTGATCGAAAGCTTCGGATTCTCTCTTCAGTACTTGCCAGATGGAGTAAATCTACTTTCTCGCATGGTCGTGACAGGATTAATCTGTTACAACAGGAACTTCAATACATTATGAATCGACCAAGTAATCATTATGATCAATCAACAGTTAAGCAACTAAAGGAAGACATTCAATCTCTATGGCAGCAAGAAGAGCAATATTAGGCGATGAGATCGCGCATTAACTGGTTGAGGTGGGGGGACAGGAATACTAAGTTTTTTCATTCGACGACAGTACAGAGAAGGCAATTTAACAGTATTACTATGCTACAGGATGAATCTCAGAGATGGATTCAAGATCCTACTCAACTGCAGAATTTGACAATGGATTACTTTCGAAATCTCTATCAGTCAGCAGGCCAACGTGATTATTTCCCTATCCTAACTCAGATTTCCTCAGTAGTTACAATGGAAATGAACCAGGTTTTAATCGCTGAGGTTTCTCGGGAAGAAGTGAAACATGCTACCTTTCAATTTGGGGCAACAAAGGCCCCGGGACCGGATGGATTTAACGGTCTATTCTACCAAACTTATTGGGACATACTCCAGGAGGATGTATTTACCTCGGTGCAGAATTTCTTCAGAACAGGAGTGCTGCCCCTAGCTTTAAACAGAACGCTTATTACTCTGATTCCGAAAGTCCCGCATCCTGAAAGGTTAGACCATTATCGCCCCATTAGCCTCTGTAATTTCATTTACAAAATAATATCCAAGATATTAGCCAATAGATTAAAACCTTGGTTACCTGAGTTGATCTCGATGGAACAGTGCTTTTGTATCGGTAGGCAAATACAGGATAACATCTTGGTTGTTCAAGAAGTCCTGCACCAATTGAAAACCAGGGTCAGAAAGAGAAAGTTTCAAGCTATTTTAAAGCTGGATATGAAAAAAGCATATGATCAAGTTGAATGGGATTTCTTGGAGGCCTATTTATGTAAGCTCGATTTCCATACAAATTGGGTGAATTGGGTAATGCAGTGCATAACGACGACTTCCCTGAGTGTCAAATTCAATGGACAACAGTTACCCTATTTTCAACCTACAAGAGGCCTCCGTCAAGGCGATCCTCTCTCGCCCTATATATTCATCCTGGTGGCTAATGTTCTATCAACCCTCATTAAACAAGCTGTCGGCATGGGGAATCTTAAAGGAATTCAGTTCAATAGGTGCTGTCCTATCCTTTCCCATCTCTTTTTCGCCGATGATGCCATATTCTTCTTAGATGGAAGTCTAATTGAATGTCAAAATTTAGCCAATATCCTGCAACAATACTGTCTAGCTACCGGGCAAGTGGTGAATAGAAACAAATCTGGCCTTTTTCTCGGCGGAGCGTGTCCTAATCTTTTAAAGCAAAATCTGGCTAGTACATTGAGGGTGCCATTGATTGAAAAACTGGCAAATATTTAGGGATACCTTCGATTGGGGAGTTTCTAAAAAGGATATGTTCGCATGGATACTAGGAAGGGTTAGTGCTAAGCTGGCGGGGTGGAAAGAACAGCTTCTATCTAAAGGGGGGAAGGAAATACTGCTCAAATCTGTGGTGCAGGCCTTACCAAACTATGCTATGTCAATATTTAAAATTCCAGTTTCTATTTGCAAATCTATTGAGCAGAAAATAGCACAGTTTTGGTGGCAAAATAGTAGTACCAAATCGGGCATACATTGGAAACGTTGGGAACTACTTAAAGAAATGAAGGAAAGTGGAGGGCTGGGTTTTTGAGATTTAATTAGTCTTAACAAAGCACTCCTTGGTAAACAAGCTTGGCGACTATCTCACTGCCCCTCCTCTTTGTGGAGTCGACTGTTTAAAGGATTATATTTTCAATTTACTGATTTATGGCATGCTCCTAGAGGTTCAAATCCTTCATGGGGCTAGCAAAGTCTGCTGTTAGGTTGAGACTCTATCTCAGATCAGATTCAATGGTCAGTCGGGAATGGCCACAGCATAAAAATTCGAAATGATAAATGGTTAGCTAGAGGAATTCTAGGTGGGCCAGCTAACAGGGGGAGCCTGAAATGGTTGAAAGTTATATCACACAGCATCCGACTACCTGGAATGTCCATCTTCTTGAACAAAGTTTTGATGAGCAAGTTATTAAGGAGATCCTCACCATTCCTCTCAGCTCAACTTCGGTTCCTGACAAGATTATTTGGACAGGGACACTTACAGGAGACTATACGGTTAAAAGTGGCTATAAGTTTATTCAAGAACATGTTCCTAAACATCTTCCCACCTCTGCAACCACATCCCCTCACATTCCAATCCCTGTTTGGCGTAAGATTTGGCACCTCCAAACCGCCCCCAAACTCAGAGTTTTTCTGTGGTCCCTTTGCCACAATGCACTCGTTACAAGGGAAAACTTATACAACAGACATATCCTCCCCAATCCAGAATGTTAGTTATGTTAGACTCATCTCCTTGAAACTACAGAACACTTATTTCTATATTGTCCACAGATTCAGGGTCTTTGGTCTCATCCGAGAGTGCAACTTAATATTTCAACAAACAACACACAAACACTATCCACTTGGCTAGCAGACATATTGATGCAAGATGTACATGTACCTGATCCGGAGATAGTAGTAGCTCTCCTCTGGCAAATCTGGCAAGTGAGAAACCACTTCATCTTCCGCAGCAACCGGTCAACCCATGAACAGATGGTAGATCTTGCATTCATAACTGCAGAGAGCAACCGCAGTAAGCAGCAGTACGTAATATCCACAGGGCAGCGAGTTTCGCCTACCTCTCGGATTTGGCATCCTCCGCCGGCAGGGACAATCAAAGTAAATATTGATGGGGCTTTCCCCGTAGCGGATCACACAGGCTCGGTGGCTTGTATTTGCAGAAATCACGAAGGAAATCTGATCGGGGGTTCCTCCCAAATCGTTCCTGCTTCATTTCCTCTGCAAACCGAGATTCGAGCCCTACATCATACTTTGCTTTATCTACTTGAGAAAGGAATGAATGAAACTCACCTTCAGATTGATTCTGATTGCTTGGTTATGGTAGAAACACTGAACAACCGCTGCTCTCCTCCATGGGACTGTCGAACCCTAATTGTCGAAGTTGAAGCTTTGCTGTCCCGTTTTCCCCTTTTGCGTCTGTCCCACTTTAGACGGGAAGCGAATTCCCTTGCTGACGGGGCTGCTAAGGCCTTTGGCCGAGGCATTTTAAATTCTAACTGGGCCTCTTCTCCTCCTCCTAAAGTTCTGGACCTTCTATGTATCGATGCTCTTACAATGGGTTGTAATGCTTTTCCTCCGTAAATAATACGCTTGGTTTTTCTGAAAAAAAAAAATCTCACTTCCTGGCCTAACAGTCACCTTTTAATTTATGGTCTTTTAACTATTTTTATATATGCCATTTGTGATGGCCCATTCCACCTTTTATTTCCCTCGGCCCGGCCCCTTCCCCCTTCTCTTCCTTCGTCCTTCCTGCGTCTCACGCGCGGAAGCCGACCTAGGAAGAGAGACCCGGACGGATCGGACGTCTCGCAGGCGCCATCAGTGCCGCCGAACGGAGCAATGTGAGATCTGGCTAGAAACCCGGACCCTCCAGCCTATAAATAGTGTCTTCTGGAGCTCGATGAAGGAGGAGGTGGAGGAGGCCGAAGAGAGAGAGAGAGAGAGAGAGAGAGAGAGAGAGAGAGAGAGAGAGAGAGAGCACGTTCTAAAGAGAGGATTCTAGAGAGAGAGATCTGAGAGAGCGAGCGGGGATAGAGGTTGAGAGTCGGTGAGTGCGTCCCCGGCGACAATTACGCTCAACGAAATGGCCGGGCTCGCCGGCGTTGTTTCCCTTCTCGAGGCGTCATCCGGTGGGTGGTGTTTCGTTTCTTTTCTTTCGTCGTTCGTCCCGACTCGGAGTTGGCTTCCCATGGATCTCGGCTCGGGGACGCGCGAGGCGGACGGACGTAGCCAGATCTTCATTGAGGAGAGACATTGACTCGAATGGTCTTGAACCGTAGGGGTCGCCGGCGTGAGGATGCAAGACCGACTTGGACGGTGCAAAGTCACATGAAAGCGCATCAAAACATGAAGAAATACGAAGTTCAAAAATATATAAATAATCAAACTTTAAACTACAAAATATATTTCGGGGTTTCATTGAGGCATTTCATCGAACATACAGTATGCACGATTGACTATGGATTTGAGAAGTAACTTCATTACAGGGCTTGACTTAGACGAGATGGATCGACGTCTAAGTCAACATAAATCATTACAAAACAGGCTCATCTTTGACTAAATTAGTCAGACATTCATCGCTCAAACGAAAATTCACAAAACGTAATAAAGCCAAGCGGGAGCCCACTTGGTTTAGGGACTTCTCAGGAATTCAGAGGTTGGTGACTTCTGACCAAATGATGACGGATTCAGAATGTGGACAGATATCAAAGTTCACAGGTTGTTCTGCAAAAACTTTTATTTGCTATCATCACCAACGGCATTTGCAAAAGTTTAATCCACTTTACATCAAAGCTATCCACTACTGCAATCCTCTAACAGAATCCTGGCTATGGAGACGTCACAATTTTTATAAACTATGAAGTGCACATACGATTATCTAGTGAAATCTAAAGAATAATTCATTCTAAATGATGGCCTCAAAATTTTCGCCTACTATGGACCCAAATTTTCGCCTACTATAGACATGTTAAGGGAATGTCTCCTATCTCACATCACTTAAGGGGGAGTCCTGGATTAGCTTATAAGGCTTGGGTCCCTTTAACTGTACATACGCATTTTCTTGAGATAGTATAGGCTGCCTTGAGAAGAATAAAACTGTGAGGATTTAGTGTTCAATGCGGATAATGTGTACAGTGCAGATCCGGGTCCTTACAGAGGAGATCCATTTTATACAGTCCACTATAGTCATAACTTTAGCTCTATATATCTACATTTATAACTTTAGGAAGTGTGAAAGGAATCATGTCTTGGTTGACATTAGTCGCGGCTCATTGGAATTTGAAGACGTGATAATTGGATATAGAAAAGGAGGAGGTAGACAACGTGAACTTTCCTAGATTTGGAATGGTAATATAATGTGACAGAATTTTCGTTATCCAAGTACGACCCCGATGGTCAGCTCGCTTTAACTCTGATGAAAAGAGAAAAAAGGTAGACAACGAGGACTTTCTTAGTTTTGCCTCAAAACTTTAGCGGACAGAGGGCAGAATTCGTAGATGGCGTGCTAGAAGATTAAGAGCCCTTGTATATCCTTCTTGTGGTCTGGATCTGATGGCAATGCCGAAAAGAAAGGAGGATTGGGTTTCAAACAAGTTTATCAGTGGAATAAGGCTGTTGCTATGATCTTTATATAGCCGCTGCTTGTTGATTTAAGGGTCTTTATTGATGGCAAAAATCTCTGCCATCGATGCATTATGACATAGAATGCTATACAGTAACCATTAATATGTGCACAAACTAGTGCAGGAGAGAAGAAAAGTCTTCCTTGGCTTAGTCTTATTGCAATCTGTGAGATTTTGAGGTATCATTGTCAAATTGTTCTAAAAATTTAACCTATCAGAATGCTACCAGTTAAATATCAAATATGTGCACATATTAGTGCAGGAAAGAAGAGAGAGCTTCCTCAGGTGCGCGGCACAAAAGAAAAGGACAGGATTAAAAATAAATGTACTTATAAAAAATAATAAATGCTCCTTCAATCGAGGATAAGATTATAGAAGCTCATTTGAAATCATTCAGTTTTTATGCAATGAGGACTTTCAGGTGCTTTAGTAGGAAGATATGATAAAGGGAGGAGGCAAATAACGGGCCTGAAAATTGAACTCAGAATGTCTTGCTCTAATACTATGTGATTAAAATGATATTTTAATTGGAAAAGAGTTAAAAGGACCCTCCAATTAAAATGCTAACTTGAACAAATGCTAACACAAAACCGAATAAAAAAATCCAAAAATAAAGACATATAATAAAAGCAACAACTAAAGGAAAATGCATATATCTAGCATGAATATGTAAGGACCCGGGCCTCCCACTGTGTAATATTGTCCGCTTTGGGCCTTCAGTCCTCACGGTTTTAAAAAGCGTTATACAGGTTTAGAAAACCCAAGCTTTATAAACTAGCCTAGGACTCCCCCCTAAGTGATGTGGGACAGGAGACACGCTCCCTCCTTGCGAGGACCCGGGCCTCCCACTATGTAATATTGTTCGCTTTGGGCTTTCGGCCCTCACAGCTTTAAAACGCGCTACACAGGTTTAGAAAACCGAAGCCTTATAAACTAGCTCAAGACTCCCCTCTAAGCGATGAGGGACAAGAGATGTGCCCCCTCTCTGTGTACATCCGGGAATTGAGACGCGGACGCACCGCCATCCCTCCTCCCCGCGCACCGCCGCCTGGGCTGTCACATGATGGACTACCCGACAAGGGTCTTGGGGAGTAAATTT
This sequence comes from Eucalyptus viminalis, assembly GCA_014182385.1. Classification (NCBI taxonomy): domain Eukaryota; kingdom Viridiplantae; phylum Streptophyta; class Magnoliopsida; order Myrtales; family Myrtaceae; genus Eucalyptus; species Eucalyptus viminalis. Next base: position 14,337,330 of record CM024529.1, on the reverse strand, counting down.
GAGATCCAATGGATATCAATACCCCAATGGTATCATAGAGGATTCGGAGACTAATTCGGACAAGGAGTACCCCTCCGATTACAACCCTGAGACTCCACTCAGATACCACAACTTGTGATGGGTGCGAGATGAATCACTTTTTGGCTGGCCCTTGCTTTAGAGAAGTTGAAATTAACCCTAACCCCCTATTGGTTTTTGTGTTGGTTAGTAGGAAGTTGCCATTATAAAGGCTTGTAATAATTAAACTTCGAGGGGTTGACAAGTATATAAATAAAAGTAGTGCTTTTGGAAATATTTGTTGTTATGTTTACACTATCTCTACTATTACGATTGACTAGGTGATTATTATATGCTTCTACTTACATTTAATCGAAAGATAAAATGAATGGGTCGGCAATGCATCCTGAAACATCGCATTTAAATGACCAAAGTGAATTAGGGGTTGTCACATGCTCGAAGGTTGGGGTGTGACGGGAGAGGAAGAGGAGATCTTATGCTCACTCGAGAAGTTTACTAGTCACAGATCCCCTTTATGGTCATTCAAAAGAAAGTGGTTAACACTACGAAAAATTTCAAGTTAGTACACTTATGGTAAATTTATCTCAAACTAATTTTTCAATCACAAAAAATTCCAAATTTGCACACATGTGGCAAATTCACCCTTAGTTAGTTTCAGTTTAATTTTACTATCAAATTACTGAGTTAGATGACACGTAATTATTGACAGCTATATCAGTTTTAAGGTTTTATTCTATATTTGTCACAGCTATATGAGTTTTGTGGTTTTGTTGTATCAATTCAGTTTAATGGAAATTAACAGATGGTATATTTTTACAAATGTATTAGAGGCAAAATTGTTATAAATGATCAATTTATGGTTTCTTAAAGGAAAAAAAGATTAATGAGTCAACAAGTGATAAGGGTGAGCATCAGTCCAGGGTCAACCTTGGACCTACCCTGGACCGGCCCAACTCTGCTGGTCTTGGTCCGGTTCCTAGGAAGATTGGGTCGATCCTTGGTCATAGAATTCCTAAACCAATACCGTGTGGGTTGGTCCTCGGTCCTAAGAGTTTTGGGTCGGTTAAATCCGAACCAACCTGACTATATATATATATATATATATATATATATATATATATATATATCTAATATATTATTTATAGTTTTTTTTATAGAGAAAACCTTAAAATAAACGGCATCAACAACATTAAACAGCTCTTTAGTGAGGAGTTCAAATAATTTTACATTGTTCTTTAATAACTTAGATTTTTAATGTCTTTTACATCGTCGATAGTCATAATTTACGAATGAGGAAAATGTTTTTGTGAGGAGTGCTCATAGCGTCCAAAAAGACATAAACAGCTCCTTATGACATCTTTCTCTAGTATTCGTTTTCTTTTGTCTTATTTGTCATCTTAGTCTTTAATTTGCCAAAATCAAAAGAAACAACTTCTCTTCCACTCGACACTCGCCTCGCTTGCTTTGGGTCACTTGTGCTGCTCGCCGCTTGATGCTCACTTGGCTTGTTGCTCCCCGCTCGACATTCGATGCTCATTCTGTTCGATGCTCACCCCACTTGACCCTCACCGCTTGCCTTTCTTAACTGACATCGCTCATCATTGGACCCATTGGGTCAGTATAGTCCTCGGTTGCCCTTTCAAGGAGTACAAAAAATGAAATAAAAAATTATTGGTTGGTTCTAAGTTGACCTTGAAATCGGACCGAACTAAACCCATTGGGTCAGTCCAATTCTCAATCGCTTTTTTAAGGAGTACAAAAAATAAAATAAAAATTATCGGTTAGTCCAGGGTTGACCCTGGAATTGGACCGAACCCATTGGGTCGGTCCAGTCCTCAGTCCCAAAAATTGAGAATCGGTATTGTGCAGGTTGGTCCTAGAGTTAGGGGTGGACTGACCCAACTCAGACTGTGCTCACCCCTAACAAGTGGGAAGACAAAATGATCAGTATGGTAGATAAAAAGAGAAATGAAAAATAAGGGATCCAAATGGAGACGAGGAAGGAGAAACCCATGGAGGAGGTGAGTCAACGCTATAACCAGTACGAAGGTTCAACGACATTTCCTGGAATGGGTCAACACTTTCCACCACCGAAAAAAAAGAAGCCTCTTTCCACTAGTCATAAACACATTTCTTTTTATTAATAATCCATATGAAGTGTCACAACTAAAATGATTGACGACCCGACATGTCAAAATTGTCGACTCAGATGCCGTCTATTGCAAGTTTGCCTAGAACAAGTCAAGAAAGGACGTAAAAATAAAGCTTAGGAGAAATTATAAAACTTAGTGTTCATGCTAGTAGAAGAATTTAATATTGATCTCTATACTATGCATTTAGCACGCGTGGTCTCCCAAAGTTTACTAGATTTAAATGCGTTGCCTTATGAGTCAACACACCAAAATAATTAAACTTATGAGGACTTAGAACTGACTAGTAACAGTGTATTTTGATCACATTCTTGACTAAGGAACTCCATCATATATGGAAAAGTGCTTCTCTTTAGGATCATCATGATTCTTTTTTGGTAAGGATCATCATGATTCTTTGACTTCGTGGGAATGAAGAAAAGACCACATTCTTGACTAAGGAGCCTTATCATATATGGAAAACTGCTTCTCTTTAGGATCATCATGATTCTTTTTTGGTAAGGATCATCGTGATTCTTTGACTTCGTGGGAATGAAGAAAAGACCGATCTGTTCACCACCAACATTGGAAAACAATTCTACCATTAATTGAGAAAGGATAATATAATATAATAGGATATAATAGAAAAAATATTACCGGGATCTCCATTGACTTGTGACTATTCCAATGTCATGAAATAGTGGAAAAGTCGCAGTTGATTTAGTTCTAAATTTTTCAATTTGATTAATTTAGTCATAAATATGAGATAATTTGTCAATATAACCGTTCATCAACAACACATTGAACAAGATAGTTTATAAAGCGACAATAGTTTTCAATGTGTTTGTCCACTCATGAAATACATGTTCAATCAATCGAGAGTTATGGGACCTTACCACCCATCAATGCATGGTGTTCGTCATAGCCTTTTTCAATACAACAATGGCATTCGAGGTTTATTATGCATCAACATAAGACTAGTAATTCCTTTGACACATCTATGGAGCTCCTTCTTGTTGTAAGATTTCAGGCGTTCTAGGGGAACCAAATCCAATACTTTGTAGTTGGGCTATTGTGCATACAAAGCTTGTCTTCAAGCTTGAAACTTCTTTTCCATCTATGCTGGTTTTCATCATAGGATTTGTCCTGTCTCAAAGAAAGCATTGAAAGAGCATCTGAGTACTGGATCCACTAGTGATTGTTGCTTAATGCATTGATGCCTTTAATAATGGCTTTTGCTTAAACCGCGTGGAAACCTTTGCTTTTTTCTAGTGCAATATCGAAAGCAGTATTCCCTCTGTGCAAACAACTTACTTCTTGCGACTTGACTTTCCTGTCGAACAAGGATATCTCCTTCGCACATTGTGTTGAAAACATGCCTTGTCTATCAACTACTTTCCTTGACTAGATAGAGGTAAGCATTTCCCATCAGTAGCCAACTTCGAAGATCAAGCAGAATCTTTGAAATTTGCATATCTTCATCGGGCTTGGACCATGTGTGTCACGCCCCAAACCTCTACGGCCGCACGAAACCCATGCCCATCGAATCTTGACTTACCCTTTGGTCATTCGATTTAAATGTCCCATAAGGTGTCACCGACCCAAATCATAATAACATCAAAACGCACAAGCAGAAACGTGAGCAAATCTTCAATTATCAAATAGCTTCATGAGTCATCATCTCATACATAATGAGTTCAAAATTAAACAACCAGCTTCACATATCCACATATCCAACATGCCTAACCACTTCGCCACAACCTCCTCCAAAAAAGGGCTCGGGGTAAACCTATGCCTCTAATATTATGAGGGTGGTCCAAAAAAAGTGCTAACAACCTTGCCACTACCTAAACCCCAATGGTCTCCAGGGTCCAAACCTCCCACGCGGCAACCATCGCGAGGTTGATCTCGGGGTCGGACACCTCCTCATCGGGAACATCTCCACCCTTGGCATCCCAACTAATGCCACCCCCCCCCCCTCCAACATCCTCCGGCACTCGGCAAACCGTCGAAGCCGTGATAAGACCATGGCTCTCACCGCCTATCCAAAAGTACCAGCCTAGTGAGCTTCATAGACTTTGCGTAGGGAAGTCGTTCACCTTGGAAGTGCCCTAAATGTGCAATTGTCTATTGATGGCGAAACATGGCAACACACTTCTCGCTTTACTCTCATCGATTTATAAAATAACTTGTCTACCGTACAAGGCCATAAAAAAAGATGCATAGGCAATTTCATAACATAGACTTCATGTTCTCGAGCCAAACATAGGAATACACATTATGATCTAAATCATGCGCTCATGCCATGTAATAATCCGGACTTCATCACATATGAATCTCACGTACTTCTTAGACACAATTGTCCAAACTATTACGGCCACTCAGGACTCAATGAACTTGAAGGTTCGCAAATCATCCGGCTTAACCGAGTATTGTCTCACCTCATCAAGCACGGCATCCCGTTGACTTGGGGGCATTCTTGTAAGGAGCTTCATTTCGAAATCCATCCGCGAACGGCATCCCGTTGACTTAGGAGCATCCGAATTTAATCGGGCATTGTCCTACGTAAAAAGTCTCAGGACAAGTTCATACCCAGCGTAAAATGCATCAGAGTCTTAGGTAATCACATGGGCATACCATCACATACTCAATTTCTTATCTTTCTTATTTAACCTGTATGATGCTCATGCCATATGCAACTTCACTTATCAAATGCCATCATTCCATACACACACATCACTTTATATCACACACATATGCACCATTCACTTCCCAAACTCATGACACATAATTCATATATTGTGTTTAACCACTAATTCACATGGCACATATTCCAATCATAATTTTTAACCATTAATCCACATGGCACATCATCCAAACATCATGGATAATCACTAATTCACCTGGCACATCATTCAATTGACATGGATAACCATAGAACCACATAGCACATAAACTAATTAACATGTTTAGCCATAGAACCACATGGCACATAACCTAAATAACATGTTTAGTTATAGGACCACATGGCAAATAACCTAAATAAGGTCTCCTACTGTGTGTCGGGTGAACGATGCTTTCATGTGAAAAGCCATCTTGAGGTAGACGTTGTCGTGCTCGATGGGGAAAGACGACGCCTAGCTATGTGACGGATAAATCTGCTATGTAACGGATAGATTCGATGTATGTCAGTTAAATCTACTATGTGATGGATAAATCCGCTGTGTGACGGATAAACCTGCTGTGTGACGGTTAGGTCTACTTTGTGCTGGGTAGATTCGTTGTGTGACTGATAAACTCGCTATGTGATGGTTAGATCCGCTGTGTGACGGTTAGATCGTGCTTGTGTGGCTGTAATCAATTAAAGACGCACGATAGGTCGTGCCTATTTGATCGTGATATATTGGAATGAATGATTGAATGAATTAAATGCACCAGATTATGGGAAGAAATTATGTGACACGGTATGGGACGTGTCATAATGATTTGGTTTCATAATCGGGACCTCTGTGATAGATTGATGGATGGATTGATTGACTGAGAAGTGGTGATTGATGGAGATGTGATTTGAAACACTCCATTGGATCGACTGTTATTATTGCACTTATGTGTTATATGAATTGTACTGACGTGCAGGGAGGATCTAAAACGAGATAAGTTTCCGTGGTTGTATAACTGTGTGATTAGGACGCTTCTAGACGTATTACCCTTCTAATCGGGGTTTAGAGCGTAAACTCGCTGAGATTTATATCTCACCCCGTCGTGGGCTTTAACTTTTTAGGACCGTAGGATGGAGGACCTGAAGTCGAGCTGAGGGGATATAAAGTGTAGGTCAGATAGGACAGCTTCTTTTGAGAGCTGGTTGGTTGAAGTCTTTTGTTGTAGACTTTTGTATTTGACTCAGTGTATTTAAAGGCATGTTTTTGTTTGTGAATCTATTGTCCTGCTTTTCTATCCCGAGATAGTTACTGTTAGGGGATTTGTTATTCGCTTCCGCATGTGTAATAAAATGAAAGGGTCGGCGACTCGTCCTGGGAAGTCGCAAAATATTATCGATCACTGAGGGATGGGCACGCGCTCAAGGATCGGGGTGTGACAAAAAAGGACCATAGGCATGTTGATGAAAAGCCAATTTCATTTTATCGAGACGGGGTCGAAAATTCAAGATGTCACAAGGTAGATTTGCGTAACGTTATTAGTAATATTAGTCGCCTACCTAAGATTACTGGTGAAACTTAGGACAATGTTGTGGGACGATTGGAGGACTAGGATAGCAAGAATATCAAATCCTCATGTAGTTTTGAAACACTTTGATTTCATTTGACCAACTTCAGTTTGGTCACCTCAATATAATATATGAAGCTTGAGATCTACTTGCCAACTGATATTCCACCTTAGACATTATCCATTAGTATTCGCTAATATACCTATGTTGAATTTTTCATCTGGAAACTGATAGAACAACACTATGGACTCCTTTCAATGTGCAGGCCCTCCTTAAAACTAGTTTTGGCAATTAGGCCTCCACGCTGATGTCTATGGGTTTATTGTCTAACATGAGAACTCTTCCCTTTTCAGGATGGGATACGAGCTCGGGTTATATTGCCCTCAATTTCACAATCCTACCTGTTGGATTATCTCTTTTAATCGCTGGAATATTACGTATCTGTTTGAGGTTATTAAGATAGAAGAAAGATATCGAAAGCAGGCTTGCATTACTCTGCGTGAGTGATTGGCTGAGAATACTTTATGCGCAGGGTGAATAAGATCCTATGTGAAACATTTTAGCAGCCAATATGTTCAGGCAGACTTCTTGAGAAACTATTAAGAAAGCTCAATATGCTAACAACATGACGTGCCAAAGCTAGTAACTTTTCAGAAACTCAGAGGCTGGTGATTTCTCACTAAATGATGACAGATTCAGTACGAGCGATGATTATAAAAGTTCACTGATTGCTCTTATTTACAGGCTTAACATCATTAATGGTATCGGCAAATGTAGAGTCTACTTTTCATCAAAGGTATCCACTGTTGCAATCCTCTAACACAATCCTGGCAACGAAGATGTACTCTGAAGTTTACACACAATTTATCTGGTAATCTAAACAATGAATCGATCTAAATGATAGCCTCAAAATCTCGGTTACCGTGGACCTGGATCAGTATGATCCAGGTCCGCCAGAGACCCCAGCGACGTTATCTTGCAAATAGATTGGCCCACCTTGTAGTTTAATTGATCTGATTTCAGAACACAATGTGCCTGTTTGTACTTCTTACCAGGAAAAAAGAACGAAGGTCTTTGAGGCACTGGGATGCTAATAGAATGGCTGTTTAACATCAGAATAACCGTATCCATGGTAGGTCGGTCTTCCATCTCATCTTGGACACAGAGCAAGCCAATGTGCATGCATCTGATCACTTCATTCACAGAATAAGCACCACTTAAAGCTGGGTCCACTACTTTCGATGGCATTCCGTTACTCCAGTGCTTCCAAACCTAAGAGAATAGTTATATTAGTAATTTTTGTTCAAAATACTGTTATTTTATTAAAAGTGATTTCAGCCAAAGAGGAATGACTTTATTACGATATTCACATAACTTAGCAGGTCCTCATTGATATTGCTAGTATGAGTACCTAGAGGGGGTGAATAGGTGCCTAAACAATTTATCGATATACGGAAGCGATTCTTAACATATGATAGAAAGTAAATTCTCTCTTTAATTAACAAAATGAAATACGATCGAGGTAGAGAGAGTAAGGAAGAGAAAATTGAACACAGGATTTATAGTGGTTCGGCTTATTCCAAGCCTACGTCCACTCTTCCGCACCGAGTCCACCGGCTGGATTTCACTATGATCAAAAGAGAAGTTACAGCACAGCTTTGCCTTGATTCCACAGTGTAGATGTTCTACCACACCTCCTCAAGGTCTCTCACAAATAGAGACTCTCTTTTGTATACAAGTATTCGCTCAAAGGATTTATCTAAACAAATAGGAGCTTCAGACTTTGGAATTCTTCTATCGCGCACACCTCGAACAACTAAGAACGACTTCCTTATATACTCCTTTATGCCATCATACCCGTTGGCACTTACCAAAGGAATTCCTCCAATCTACCCGTTGGACGGAATCAATTAGGAAAATTGTTCGAGCTATTAAAGGAACGTGTTGATAGCCCATCAATCATGTTCACCCATACAATCAGGATCTCGGTTTCCATAAGTAGAACCTTCCAATAATATTTAGACAATCATCGAATCTTCAGTCATTGAATCAAACTTGATCAATCAAAGGATTCTGATACGTCTTCTCCAGCCACGAGATCTTCTCCAGATGATAAGGTTAAATCTGAATGAAACATCCAGGTTCGGATAACCTTTCTTCAACAGATTAGAGCGTCAATGAGGATAGACTTTGAGTCTTGAGTCGGCTGTCAGGAAGTCTTCGGACTTTAAGCGACGAGTCTGCAGACTTTCAGACTAGACTGATGGATACGTTTTGTCAACTTCAAAACTCTTCACGAGGATTTCTCCAACAATCTCCCCCTTTTGATGGTGACAAAACCTTCATGCAGATTTGGATAACTTTGACCTACAAAACATTTCTCAAACACATATGCATATCTTATAGAAATAAATGGCTAATAAAATAACACTAGAATCTGCAACCACAGAAAATAGGTTAGTCCAATATATGATTAAGCCATTCATAAGATATTAATATTGATTAATAGAAGCAGATCAAGTCAAGTCCAAGTCTAGGCGGTTCTTATCCGAGACACAAAACAAAGTCAAACGAGGTTCAAACCATAAACCTCAAATTAGTCCAACAAAAAGTTTAATGAATGAAAAGTTTTTTAATCAAATCTTGCATCTCTCCCCCTTTTTGTCATCATTAAAAAGGATGAGATGAAGTTAAGATTGCTTGGGAACGCGGACAAGCTGGATATCTTCCATAGATTGAACGATGCCTTCCAGCCTTTTAAAGTCTTCCTTCAGCTGTACAACCTCCTCACTCTTGGCATTGGCCTGATTCTGAATAGAGAGGGCTTGCATCTTATCATTTAATGAACAGGAAGAAGCTTGACCTTCAGTCTTCAAGCTTTGAACTTCGCATCCCAAGGCATAAATCTGACATTTCATCTCCAAGAGAATATCCATGATTCTGCGAAAATCTGCTCCATTATCAGTCTGAGTACTTGCTTCGGCTCTATCTGATGGAGTAAAAGCAGATGATGGTGGATAAGCATAATCTCGCAGGTTTGGCGATGAAGCTTCATGACCTTCCTCTGGAAATTGAGATGCATAAGCATCTTCCCGGGTGCACGGGCGAGCGGCGACTCCTTCACTTGCATCGGGATATGAAGACGTCACTCCTTTCTCCCGATCTCCCCTGTTTCCATGCCTACGGGTGGAGAAGAGATTTCCTCGGGTTCTCCTTCTTCTCTTCTTTCTTCTCGAGGTCTTTCTTCCTCTGCTTCTTTCTCTGTTTCTCTTTCTTCTTCTTCCTTCTCCTCTCGCTTCTCTTTCTTCTTCTTCCTTCTCCTCTGCTTCTTTCGTCTTTTGTTCCGATTCTTTTCGTGGCAGACGACTTAAATTCTTCAAAGCCATTGCGAGAGATGGTGATGTCTTCGTCATCATCTTCATCCTCAACGAGGAGAGCTCTTCTTCTCTTTGATGGAGCAGCCATGGGCTCCTTTCATTTTCTCTTAGCAGCAGAAGAGAGTTGATGAGACTTGGCAGGAGTCTTCTCCTTAAATTTCTCCAATTCCTTGCTCAGTTCCTTCAGACGCATTTTGGTCACCATTTTCAGTCCTACCACCATATGATCGCATGATCGAAGACAAAAGATTTGCGGAGGCTAAATATTCAGATGTCTGAATAACTTCGTAACAAGGCTTGGGTAAGGGAGTTGACCTCTGTCCTTCATCACTGCTCTATACATGTGAAACATAACAGTATGAGGGAGAGAAAACTTCTTTCCACAGAGGATGGCATACATCAACTTTGCCTCAGAGCTTGAGACATCAGTTTTGGAAGTTGATTTCGGCCGAAGGCAATTAATCACAATCTTGTGAAGCAAGATGTTGAATGCATTCATCCTTGAGTAGGTGATCTTCTCTTCTGTTCTCCTGTTCTTCACCAGTTCAAGTGTGGCCCGAGCAATGAAAACTTTGATTGGTTGATATCTGCCTCTCTCAACTTCTAACACATTTGCCAGCATGTTCATATCCACAACATAGTCTTGTTCTTTAATGCTGAAGGATAATCTATTCGCATCTAAAAAGCTAAGATTTGAATAGAAATATGCAGTCAATTCAGCATAAGCCTCAGTTGAGTCAGAACAGAACTTTTCAAGTTGAAGATAACTGAACTTTTCCCTCAAGTTCTCTTTCACAGCATCCAGAAAATCAAAGTCCACACTCCTAGGGTTTATTACCCCACGCTTTAGCAATTTAGAGTGCAGATCCTTTTGTTCCTTTGATCTGAATAAATCTCCCATTTTTCCTTGAATTTCAGCCGCAATACCCATTTTCGGTTGAAATAGACTGAACAGATTATCATCGTCATTCCCATCTACAGGATTCGGCCCCCAGTCACGAGGATCACTTGGGATATTCGCAAGGGTTTCCTCAGCCACCCCTTTACGAGCGATTCCCAAACTTTCCATTTTTCGCAGAAAGATATATTCTTTCCTATATCCTTTTTCTTTAACGAAATCATCAACATAGTTCAAAGGAGTACGAATTCCTTTTAAAGCACGATATAGCTTGTAAATAAAAGCATGCTTTTGAACTCTTACGAGGGTCTGCTTCCTCGATGATTTCTTCTGACGATGAACAACGCCTTGAGGACTAGATGGAGGAGAATGACGCTGCTAAGAATGTTGTGGGCTCGGTTGCTGATCCGGAATTACTTCATCTTGATAAGATCGAAGTGCGTAGGCCCCTCACTCATTCTCTCGTGGTCCCCGCTTGCGATTCTTGAGGACTTTCGCGAAGATGACATCTTTCTCGGTGTTTGGAAGATTCCTTGCTTGACTTTCCCAGAAAAAGATGACAACTTTTTGAAGATTGAGCGAAGAAGACAAACGGGAATGGAGGATCGATGCTTTCTAGGGTTTTTGAGAGAAAAATGAATAGAAAAGTGAAGAGAAATCGACAGTGCTCGTTCGGTTAAAAAGAAGAGTAAACGAATCGTCACAAAGGAAATAAAAATATGCCTTTTCAAAATAACTGTCTTTATCCGTAAAAATAGCTATTTCAAAAATAACTTCCCTTTTGAAAATGAATCGATGCAATATTTACGATAATATAACAACAATTTAAACACAGTCTGATGATCGTACCTTTTCAAGATAAGATTGGAGAGAGAAAGACTTACAGTCTGAAGGTCGAGCCAAGACTGTAGATAAAGTCTTGTAAGCTTGAGTCTAAAAGTTTTTAGACTTTGATATCCTCATACCTCAAAATGTTGAGTCTGGTCCGTATAGACTCAAATTGATTTTTCTCCAAAGGCTTTGTGAGTATATCAGCCAGTTGATTCTTTGAGTCAACAAATTGAATTGAAACATCTCCATTTTGAACATGATCTCTAATAAAGTGATGTCGAATCTCTATATGCTTTGCTCTTGAGTGGAGAATTGGATTTTTGGTGAGGTTGATAGCGCTGGTGTTGTCGCAATTAATCTCCGTGCATGAGTCTTCAATTTCAAAATCTCTTAGCTGTTGTTTTATCCATAGAATTTGCGAACAGCAGCTTCCAAGAGCTACATACTCTGCTTATGTTGTTGAAAGAGACACGGTGCTTTGTTTCCTTGAAAACCAAGACACTGTTATGCTTCCAAGCAACTGGCAAGTTCCTGAAGTGCTCTTTCTATCAACTCTGCAACCGGCCAGATCTGCGTCTGAATATCCCAGAAGTTTAAAGTCTCCCTTCTTAGGATACCAAAGACCGATGCTTGATGATGAAGTGACGTATTTAATGATGCGTTTCGTAGCACGAGATGAGATTCTCTAGGATCTGATTGAAACCTAGCACATATGCAAACACTCAACAAAAAATCAGGTCTAGAAAGCAGTAAGATAAAGAAGTGATCCAATAATGCTCTGTACAACTTTTGATAAACTTTCTTCCCTTCTTCATCTTTGTCTATCTTTAAAGAACTTGACATTGGTATGTCGGTCTTTTTGCACTTTTCTAGTCCAAACCTTTTGACAAGATCATTAACATATTTTTCTTGATAAATAAAAGTTCCTTCCTTCAATTGTTTTACTTGAAGACCAAGAAAGAATGTTAATTCTCCCATCATACTCATTTCAAACTCATCCTGCATAGACTTTGAAAATTTCTTGCACCGACTTTCATTAGAGGATCCAAAAATAATATCATCCACATATATTTGAACAAGTAAGAAACTTTTGTTTTCCTTCTTGATAAATAAAGTCGTATCTACTTTACCTTTGACAAAACCATTTTGTATTAGGAACTTACTTAAACTGTCGTACCAAGCCCGAGGTGCTTGCTTTAAACCATACAAAGCCTTTTCAGTCGAAGGCGAGTCGGCTTCTTTGGGTCTTCAAACCACGGTGGTTGTTCCACATAAACTTCCTCATGGATAAATCCATTTAGGAAGGCGCTTTTGACGTCCATTTGGAATAACCTGAAATTCTTATAACAAGCAAACGCAAGTAATAGTCGAATAGCTTCTAACCTTGCCACCGGAGCGTAAGTCTCATCATAGTCTATTCCTTCTTCTTGCGTATATCCCTTGGCCACGAGTCTTGCTTTATTTCGTACGACTTTCCCTTTCTCGTTCATCTTGTTCCTGAACACCCATTTGGCTCCAATAACAGTTTTACCTTTTGGTTTGGATGTCAATTCCCAGACATCATTTATGCTGAATTGTCTGAGCTCTTCTTGCATAGCTTCAATCCAGCTTTCATCGGATAAAGCTTCTTCTATGCTCTTTGGTTCAATTTCGAAACGAGTGCCACAACACTAGACTCTTCTCGCCTTTTGGATCTGGTGCGAATTCCTTCATTAATTTCGCCGATTATAAGATCTTTGGGATGAGTGGACTTATGCTTCCAGTTACTTGTTGATTTGTCTGGTTGATGATCTCTTTCTTTATTTGGATCTTCACTTACAACCCGATCTTTGGTTTTCAGTCGAGATGCTTCTTGAGTTGTAGACTTTGGAGGGTGCAGGTAGGTTCAGACTCTTCTTGATGAGTCTGACTTGATTCATCTTGCATTGAATCTTGAAATTTGACATTCATTGACTCCTCTACAGACTGACTCTTTTTGTTATAGACTCTGAAGGCTTTGCTTGATGTAGAATATCCAAGGAAGATACCTTCATCGATCTTTCTTCAAACTTACCAACTCGATCTTTTGCATTTTTCAATATAAAACATTTACAACCAAATACATGAAAGTATGAAACAATAGGCTTCTTTTCTTTGAATAACTCATAAGGGGTTTTCGAAGAATAGATCTTAAGAAGACTCTATTGATGATATAGCATCTTTGTTGAAACGACTTCAGCCCAAAATCGAGAAGAAATTTTACTTTCAATTAAAAGAGTTCTAGTCATTTCTTGAAGAGATCTGTTCTTTCTTTCCACAAATCCATTTTGCTGAGGAGTATATGGAGAGGAAAACACATGCTTACAGCCAGATTCATCACATAATGTTGTAAAATCTTGATTTTCAAATTCACCTCCATGATCTGTTTTAATACTAGAGATAACACATCCTTTTTCATTTTGAACCTTTTTAGCAAATTTTTCAAAATACGAAAAGGTTTCGGACTTACTTGCAAGGAAATATACCCAAGTAAAACGGGAGTAATCATCAACAATTACTAGGCAATACTTCTTACCCCCAATACTCTAAGTTCTGGTTGGTCCGAAGAGATCCATATGCAGCAACTGTAGTACATGATTAGTAGAGACATAATTTATTGGCTTAGAAGAATTTCTTACCTGCTTTCCCAGAATACATGGAGTGCATGAATCAGTCTTTTGGTATGGCAATTTGGGTAGACCTCGAACAAGCTGCTTTGATGAGATTTTGGCTAATTGCTTCATGTTGACATGACCAAGCTTTTGTGCCATAAGCTTGCTTCGTCTTGAATTGAGATAAGACATTGCGATTCATTTGGTTTCACATCCAGAAGATAGATATTTCCATGTCTTCGACCCGGGAAAGGCGAGTAGAGTCTTTGCGATTCCAGAACATGTTCCTTCTTGAAAGAAGATCTTGAAACTAGTATCACACAATTGACTAATGCTGAGAAGATTGTAATTGAGTCCTTCCACTAAGGAAACATTACTTATTGTGAGAGTACCAATTTTCACGGTTCCAAATCCCACAATACTTCCTTTGTTGTTTCCTCCAAATGAAACTTTTCCACCATTTACTTGAGCAAGCTTTATAAAACAATTTGAGTCTCCTGTCATGTGTCTTGAGCATCCGCTGTCAAGATACCACTTTACCTATTTCTTGATGGAGACCTGCATTTAACATAAAGTCTCAAGCTTTCTTTGGTACCCAAATTTTCTTGGGTCCTTTGGTGTTAGTAAGATAAACAGTATTAGCCCATACTTTCTTAATAGGTTTCCATACCATAGGACACTCTTTTTCAAAGTGATCCGGACTGTTGCACTTAGAACATCGAGAGCATTTCTACCTACGGGTTTTACAAAAACTTTCTTGAAGTGATTTTTGTAAACCTCACTCGATAGCCTTTTCTTAATTCTTTCTTTTACTTTAGGAAAATCAATCAAGGGAATTGTTTCTTCTGTCATACCTAGACCGGACTTATTGAAGTAAGGTCTTTGTGCTGAAAGAATTTGCTCAAGTTTTTCAGACCCTATAGAAAATTTCTTTGATATATTTGATAAGTCTGTTTTTAAAAAAGCATTTTTTTTAAAAGATTTTCTTCATTTTCTTTAAGATTGGAAACAGACAAGTCTAGACTTTTAACTCTTCTGCTAAAACATTTTCCTTTTGTTTTAGAGCTGAGTTTTCTTTTTTCAGTTTGGAAATTCTTTTGAGAGAAGTCTTAAGACTAAAGCATAGTTCATCAATATATTTAGAAACTTTGACAGGAATTTTAAAATTACTTGCCTCAAATTCACTGTCCGAGTCGATCTTGAGTCGATCCAGTACGAGTACGATTGTGCCATCAAACATAGATTGGCATATTCATTATCACTTTCTTCACACTCGGTATCACTCGGGTTTCAGCTTTGAGAGCTTTTCGAAATTTTTCAGCTTTTCCTTTCTTCTTCTTCGAAGAGGACAGTTGGGTCCGATGTGTCCCTTTTTCTTGCATTCAAAGCAGACTACATCTTTATTTGGTTCCTCATCATCAACAGACTTGGTCTGCTGTCTTTGAAAGCTTTGTTTCTTCGAGTTGAACCTTCTTCCTTTTCTATTTAGTTTTCTGAATCTTCTTATCATGAGAGCAAGCTCCTCATCGTCCATATCATCTTCAGAATCTGTATCATCAGAATCATCATTTGATTTTAATGCAATGGATTTCTTACCTTTTGGATCTTCATCTTCATTGATCCTTTCCACTTCATAGGATGAAGAGTTCCAATCAGCTCGTCAACAGATAGTGGCATAATTCTCTCGCGTCTCTCTTATCGAAGTCTTTATGTGATTCCAATCCTGGAGAGTCCACGCAGTAGCTTGTTTACCTTCATGGGATCGAAGTTGGTTGATCTTGATTTTCAAGACCATTCACAATATTTGTAAAACGACTAAACATGTCGAAATTGATTCTCCTGGTTTCATTCTGAAGGCTTCGTATTGACCAAGAAGAATGTTGATTCTTGTTTCCTTCACTCGATCTGTTCCTTCATAGGTGATATGCAATCTGTCCCAAACTTCTTTTGCTGTACCACAAGAAGATATTCTATTATACTCGGTTGGTGATAAAGCACAATATAAGGAGTAAATTGCTTTTGCATCGAGTGTTTGTCTCTTGGTTATTTCTTCCGAGACATTCCGCTGGTTCTTCAAGTATCTTTTCCTCTTTCGAGGCGATGCAGTGGTAGGAGTAATTCCTTTTTCTACAACGTCCCATTCCAGAGGATCCTTTGATCGTAGGAAAGCTTTCATCTTGTTCTTCCGGATGTTGTAATCCTTTCCATCAAAGTAGGGTGGTCTGGTATTGCTTTGCCCTTCCATCAGCCCTGGTGCTAGCATACTAGCCATAGATCTTTTACTATGAAGTAAAACACTTCAAATAAAGTAAGTACATGTGCTCGATACCAATTGATATTGCTAGTATGAGTACCTAGAGGGCGGTGAATAGGTGCCTAAACAATTTATCGATATACGGAAGCGATTCTTAACATATGATAGAAAGTAAATTCTCTCTTTAATTAACAAAATGAAATACGATCGAGGTAGAGAGAGTAAGGAAGAGAAAATTGAACACAGGATTTATAGTGGTTCGGCTTATTCCAAGCCTACGTCCACTCTTCCGCACTTGACCCACCGGCTGGATTTCACTATGATCAAAAGAAGTTATAGCACAGCTTTGCCTTGATTCCACAGTGTAGATGTTCTACCACACCTCCTCAAGGTCTCTCACAAATATAGACTCTCTTTTGTATACAAGTATTCGCTCAAAGGATTTATCTAAACAAATAGGAGCTTCGGACTTTGGAATTCTTCTATCGCGCACACCTCGAACAACTAAGAACGACTTCCTTATATACTCCTTTATGCCATCATACCCGTTGGCACTTACCAAAGGAATTCCTCCAATCTACCCGTTGGACGGAATCAATTAGGAAGATTGTTCGAGCTATTAAAGGAACGTGTTGATAGCCCATCAATCCTGTTCGCCCATACAATCGGGATCTCGGTTTCCATAAGTAGAACCTTCCAATAATATTTAGACAATCATCGAATCTTCAGTCATTGAATCAAACTTGATCAATCAAAGGATTCTGATACGTCTTCTCCATCCACGAGATCTTCTCCACATGATAAGGTTAAATCCTGAATGAAACATCCAGTTCTGGATAACCTTTCTTCAACAGATTAGAGCGTCAATGAGGATAGACTTTGAGTCTTGAGTGCGGCTGTCCGGAAAGTCTTCAGACTTTAGCGACGAGTCTGCAGACTTTCGACTAGGCCCGATGGATACGTTTTGTCAACTTCAAAACTCTTCACGAGGATTTCTCCAACACTCATCACAGTCCAGTGCGAAGAATTGGCTATTCTTTTTGCCGCAGTTATAATCTCCAACATAAACACACCATAACTGAAGACGTCAGATTTTATGGAGAAGTGTCCAAACGTCGAGATACTCGGGAGACATGTAGCCACTTTGCATTGAGCACAATATGTTAACACAGTTGAGAGAATGTTTAATTATGGGCATATACTGCTTGAAACAAATTTGGATGAGTCTGCTTTTCTTGCTTGTCAAGAAAATGTTCCAAATCAATGCCAATGGCACATTGTTCATTGCCAATAACAAGTCAGATTAGTCGATGTTGAACTTACTATGTTCCAACAATTCTTTTAGTGCTCGCTTGAATCTAGTCAGAACTGAAGATCCGAGCTGCACCAAAATCTGAGATTTTTGGGTTCATGTCCGCATCAAGCAGAATGTTGCTGGCTTTGAGATCACAATGAATAATTTGAAGCCGAGAATCTTCATGAAGGTATAGCAGTCCACGCGCCACCCCTACCATGACCTTGTAACGTGTTGACCAATCCAATTGTCTGCTGAGCTCGTGATCTGTACGTCAGTCAAAAAATTAGTTTATGAGTTGCATCAATTCACATTGGCATAATGCTCATGCCCAAATCATCACATATAGTCACTTTCATCAACTTTTGATCAATCCTCTCATTATCACGAAATTCGTTTTTCCTATGTACTTCTTCACTATGTAGAAATGAAGTGACAAGGAAAACTAAGCAAAATAATAACAGGATGTTTGTTTGTATTATGTCGTCCTGCTATCACTAATATCTCTAGTTTGTCTTCATTTAGCCAGAATAATATTTCTTCGCATTTTCTCTGAGTGAAACGTATCATTTAGACTGAAATGCTGGTGAATCGACGTGGAGAAAAGGAGATAAAAGAGAGGCAAACCAAATAACAAGCGATCGAGGCTCCCGTTGGGCACGTATTCATAGACCAGTATTGTTTCATCTCTTTCCATGGAGAATCCCAGAAGCCTCACCAGGTTTCTGTGTTGAAGTTTGGCTACTAGTTCAACCTCAGTCTTGAATTCCTCCAGTCCTTGTCCAGAGCTCCTAGATAGCCTCTTTGCTGCAATTTCTTGACCACCAGCTAGCGTACCCTAATAACAAAATAGACATAAAACAAATTTGCCCGAAATAGACGCATCTTATTGTCTCTTTGTTTTATTAAACTTCTGATTTTACTTACTAATATGCAATTGGGCATTGAAATATGAGAAAAGTCCTCTGGAGCTTCGAGAGGCCTCATTGTGAACCAAAATATGATAAGATACTACATTATGATTAATTTTGAAAATTGCGATTATCAGCTTCTTGATAAGTTAAAAGCTGAATGATTTGATTGAACTTCTTAATTACCTTGTAAACTGGACCAAATCCACCTTCTCCTAACTTGTTGTTGCTTGAGAACTTATTCGTGGCAGCTTCTATTGTTTGCAGATCAAATTGTATGGAATGGAGCTCAGAAATTTGCCTCCCAACTGGAAGTTAAATGGTTCGCATATTCACTGTCCCTCCTTAGAATTCTTCTTCTTCCTCTTAGTAAATGCTGAGGTATCATGTAAATAGGTAGCATCAATCCTACAATAGTGGCGAAAATTGCAGCGGATATTTTTAACGGAAAGGACACCGTCCCTGCATTTGTAGTCGCTGTTAATAGTGTGACATACATGAAAATGAGGCTCCTTCTAGTTATAAAATTTCATCTTCCAGCAAAAACATCAGAACAAGATATTCCCCAACTCCACTCGGAAGCTGTTTCAGACAATTAAACGGGCTGTACTTAACTAAAACGAGCTGTGAGTGATATAGCTGTAAAGATTTTATTTGTAGCAGAATTGAAAAGAAAAGGTTTCTTTTGCTGGCAGAAAACTCAAATAACATCTGGAAGAGCAAAGACTCAGCTTAAGCGGACAACATGAATTCTGTTGGAATCTTCGAAGTAGTGACAAGCATGATATATATAGAAGAAGATTGCAGAAGAGAAATAGAGAACTTTGTGTATATTTCGATATATATATATGTATAAGAGTATAGGGACAACCTATTTATATGCTTAGACAGAGGAAATCAAGTGAAATCTAACCAGATGTGCATAATAATAATAGATATAGAAAATCATAGAAAATATCCTAAATATTTCTAAAATATATTTTAATACCGCTAATATCCCTAATATCGCTAACAGCCCCTCTCAAACTGAAGGTGACATTATCAACTGGAGTTTGAATTAATGTCAAATAGTGCCACAAAAACTTGTTATTCTAACGACACTACGGGATGGGCTTGTCATGGTGGGGCGGTGTGTGAGGTAGCATCTTCCAGATCTAGATCATTTGAGGTCGGCGAGTCGTTTGGAGGTGATGATGGCTTCTCAAAACGACGATGTTGAGGATTGGAGTGGAAATAACAAGCAGTCAATGCGGCTGACTTGCAAAACAATAACTGAGCAACGTGGCCTATACGACTGGTGTCATAGCATCAAGCAGCCTAAATGACTGGCTTGAGAAGATAGTTACTGAATGATGCGGCCTTTGCGGCTAGCACCGAAAGAAAGCCTCCTCCATAAAAATGGCTCGACTATGTGACACAATCGATGCGAATAGCATCAAAACACTAACTATTGTGGAATCAGCTCAATTAAGTGCTTCCTCAAATAAGACTTTTGCGCAACATTGTTGAGATATGAGGATGAATTTATTTGGATGTGCAATAGGACGCTCTGGGCATGTAGGGATGAATTTATTTTCGGATGTACAGTGGAACGCTTGGGTGCAGCGGGTGCGATGTGCACTGGTGTACTTAGGTTTCCGTAGGAATGAAGGCTTTGATATTAAGTTAAATATAAAGTAGAAAAAAAAAGTTGGGAATTTTCTGTATATTTCAATATATATAAAAGAATACAAGGACATAGGCTTAGACAGAGAAAATCAAGGAAAATCAAATTAGGTGTGCATAATCAAAATAGATATAGAAAATCAGAAAAAATATCCTAAATATTTTTAAAAGATATTTTAATATCACTAATATCCTTAATATCGCTGACAAGGTTCTACCTACCTTTTGAGCTGCTCCTGTAAAACGGGTAAATCTCAAACCTGACAAAGCAACTCGGAAGCAACACTCGGCCCCCGATTTTCCCCTCCCGGACGCTTAAGAGGCTCGATGTGGCGTTGTGAAGGCACTCCGAACAATCGTTGTTGGAAAGATAAGGCATGCACTGTGCGAACGTGTACAATGTTTTCTCATGATTAAACTTGGCATCGCGATGGCCATACATTCTAGGAGGATGCTGAGCAGCCTTTCTAGCCGCGTGATCAGTCGTCTCGTTCAGTAGCTTCAGGAATTCATCTTACTGGTCTATGTTCTCTTCATTGTATCCAACCAATCGAGGTTCCAGCTCCACCTTCCTGGTAAAATTCGTGTCGGAGTAGCGCAACATGCACTGATCGTACCACATGAAGGAGACTTTCGTCATCCGGCATAGCTGGGTTATCTCAAGCCTCGCGTTTTTGACGCAGTTGGCACACTCTTTCTTCGACACATCGCCTCTGCACATAAAGCTGCCGTAGACGGCCTCACTCGAGCTGGCTTCGCTCAAAGCGAAGTTGAACCCGTTATCAGGGTTGGCGCCCGTATTTCTGACGAGACAATCAAGAACATGATTGAGGTTGGCGTGGTAGGTGCTATTGGGGGTGAAGGTGCTTGAGTTGGAGCAGTAATGGCTGCTCATGGTGAGGGTAAATTCAGCAGCATTGATGGTGGAAAAGCTGAGAGTGCAAAGAAGTGGAAAAAGTGTCATTAGCATCTTCTCACTCTTTTGCTGTGCGTGTGGTATGTGAATTGTGATGAAGTGGGATTCGTTCTTTGCATTCAATTGTGAGGCCACAACATGGATATTTATATAGGAGGAGCATTCTAGTGTTCTGAATAGAACATGTTTTGTTCTTATGATTGATATATAGTTGAGGGTGTCTGGATATTTTTATGAACACCTTAAGTATATCAATTCTTATACAAATTTACGACCTTCTATTTGTCTGACTTAGATAAATAGTTCCAATTATAATTGTGGAACTTTGTAAAAAATGTGTGTAAATTCAAGATGTCGATAATCACAGGAAAAATAAATAAATAAAATGCTAACACGATAGAAAAGTTTCTAAATTAACAGATAGATAAAGAATAAATGTACCAAGTCACTAAAAACTTGTCGAAAAAATGTAATGAAGTGCTAAAACTTTAAAAAAATAAAATTATTACTAAAACATGACCGGTAAGTACAGTCGTGAACTTCTTCAGTTTTGAGTAATGAAAAATGCTTAACGATGGCATTTATCTTAATATGACTTTCAATCGGATTGGGCAAACTTGTAAATAGAGCAATTTTTAACTAACACTCGCTTTTCAATTTGACGATCCTATGAGATTTTGGATTAAGATGTAATGAAAGAAATTTACCTTTTTGTTGAAAAAAATATATGAGGACTGGTTTTGGTAACGAAAACAGAGTACAAGGACTCAAATTGAATATTCCTTATAGCACGTGGATCAATATTGTAATTTTTATCGAAACTTGTACAGCAGGTACGTGGGCACCACATGCCAATTTGTCAATGCTGGTTCAGCTTATTCCATGCACACATTGATCGTAAATTAAAAGGAGAAATGTACTAAAAGTCGTAAAATTTGTTATGAAAATACAATTTAATCCTAAAACTTTCAAAAAGTGTATCTAGTACTAAAATTTGTCAAATTAGTGCAGTCAAGTCTTTTCATTTACTTTGTCCAGCTTAACAAAAAGAAAATGCTAATAAATTTTAGCACTTAATTGCATTTTTGAAAGTGTTATGATTAATTGACCAAAAAAAAAAAGTGTTATGATTTAATTGCATTTTCATGACTAGTTTTAAAACTTTTTGGTACATTTATCCCTGAATTGAATTTTAATCCCATAATCATTGCTAGAGAAAAGTTGAGGCACTAAACTATAATGAAGTATAGTACAGGGACTGAAACTGAATTTGGCTAATAGTACGGGGACAATTTTTGTAATTTCCCCTCAAGTGTACTAGACTTACAAACGTTTCTTTATGGGGGTGGACGCACCAGAATAATTAAAAATTTCGAGGACTTAAGACTGACTAGTAACAGTGTATCAGCCCCATGCTTGGTAAAGGAACTCTATTATATATCCGAACATGCAATTCTTCGGTGGTAGGGTGTGTCGCGGCTCTTTGATTCGTGGTAATGAAAAGAACACCAACTTTCTAACAACCGACATTGGAAACATGGCTGGCTTTCTATTTAAAAAGGACAATACCATGAATAAGAAAAGCACCACTTAAAGTAAAGTCATTGGATAAGACCGTTGCTAATTTTGTGTAACATTCATCAAAGCACGTCCTCCTTAATAAGAACTACATAAAGGGAGGAGACAGCCCCACTTAAAGTAAAGTCATGGGATAAGAACGTTGTTAATTTTGTGTAAGATTCATCAAAGCACGTCCTCCTTAATAAGGAAAGCACCTCCCCAATTATTAATTAGTAAAATTCTTTTTCGATGGCCAATCAAACTCCTCAAATTAGTAAATCTCACAGGTCACACGCCGTCCACTTTGTCATTTCGGAAGGCAAAAAAAAAAAGTTCAAAATTAAAAAGGTTTCGTGCTCAAACTTTTCTCAACCTATAAATTCTTGTATAAGCTCCCACTTGCGGTTGCTTCCCAATTTATGACCAGAATATAATAAATTATTTAGAAGGAATAACCTTTCTTACACAAGTTTTAAAATCTTTGTTGCGATCAAGTGAGATTAAAAATGCTAGCAAGTCACTTCAATTAAAATTATCAGCTGAAGGGACTGATAACCAAGGCCAAAAAAAAAAAAAAAAAAAATGTCACGTCTTGATCCTCCAAGCCCGTGTCCATCCTTGCTTGGTCGATATAATAGCAATGTCCCAGGACACATCGCCGACCCATTCTTTTTAATATACGCATGCGGAAGCAGATATAAATCCCTAGACAATAAAACAATGGGATAGGAAAGTAGGGTCAAACCTTTTTAAACCATAATAAGTCTTTTATAAACAAACGGGTTTATACATAAGACTAGGCTGGTTACAAAAATGTCGACTCATAAAAAAGGAACGGTCCTATGACTAACTAGTCATATAGGTTCATCGATTATGCTTCTTCCACCTTCCCAAACTCCGAGACTTCCAGCTCTCCACAACCGTCACCTAGGGACCTGAAAATGTGATCCCACAATGGGGTGAGATTACGTCTCAGAGAGTTTTACCCCCTAAGACCCAATTAGGAAGAAAATTACGCCCTAAGGGCTGCCTAAACATAATCAGGCGTCAGAGGACTTACCTTGACCTCAGTTCCATCCTGCAAGTCAGTTCAATTAACAAATATTGACAATTAGATCGCTCAATCAAACCAGATCGAATCATTGATCAATCGATCTAGTCGATTACATGTTATCATGACCACTTTCTGGTCCACTCAACCAATACTATCTATAGTGTCCTATTAAATCAGGACCGCTCATCCAAAGTTGAAAATATAGATAGTATAACTCGCCCAAAGCTGATAATATAATTCGCTCACCCAAAGCTGACAAATACATATATAGCTCACCCAAAGCTGATAATAGTGCATCACACATATATAGCTCACCCGAAGCTGATAGTAATATCAATCACTTATATAGCTCACCCAAAGCTAATAATAAAATATATAGCTTTGACCATCAAATCAATTTATCATTTTTATCATACTTGATAAAAGTAGTCATGTGTGGGTACACGGTCGGCCTAAGGCAAAATGCCATAATTTCAAAATTTAAACTTCCCACTGACTTCAACAGTCTAGAAATATATTTTTGGCGCTGTAGACCCATACTTGGTAAAAATTCAATTAATTATTAAAATTAATTAAATTAAAGATAAATTTATAATTTCACAATTAAATCGCAATCGACACAATTTGAAACTCAATTAAATAAATAGATCACACCACTACAATCAGCGTAATTTTTCGGTCACCGGCCATCCCGGTCTAGTTTTTGGAAAATAAATAAATAATTAAATAATTACGGAAATTAATTAATAAATATAATAATTGCGACTTAGGCCCGGAAAAGCCTAATTGGAAGCCGAGACGATCCCGGAAAATTTCCTAACCACTCCAGTTAAATACTAGAGATTGTCTAGGCTCTAATTGCACTAATTATCCACCTAACATGCACTGACAATTAATTAAATTCAATAATCTAATCTAATCTAACCACCTCATCCATCTTAGCCTAAACTAATCAACCCTTAAGCATAATTAACCTACTAAGTGAGGATTAGTGAGTTAAACTCACTTGTATTGTGATTCAAGCGGTTCAAATTGACGGGAACGCAACGGGGCTCAACTTTCTCCAAAGTGGGCCTAGCTTTCGAGGCCGGGAATGACCTCAAAACGGGCCAACAAGCTGCTGGAAACCCATTCATTTT
This sequence comes from Eucalyptus viminalis, assembly GCA_014182385.1. Classification (NCBI taxonomy): domain Eukaryota; kingdom Viridiplantae; phylum Streptophyta; class Magnoliopsida; order Myrtales; family Myrtaceae; genus Eucalyptus; species Eucalyptus viminalis. Next base: position 14,312,429 of record CM024529.1, on the reverse strand, counting down.
GCTCTCTGTTCTTGGTTGGTTGGAGGCTGAAAAGGCAAGGTGGCAGCTCGGTTGAGGTGGAAATGGATTGAGGGAGCAAAACCAGACCTAGACGGGACTCGGCGGAGCTCGAATGGCGGTCGGCAGTAGCTCACGGTGGTCTAGGTGTCCATGGTAGCTCGTTGGGCTTGAGCAGGGAGCGGGGATGACATCGATGAGGCGTGGCCAGGCGGCAAGCACGCGCGTGAGCAGCGGCGGCGTGCGAGGATGGCAACGGCGACGGTAGTGCGTGCGGCGGCTCGGTGATCGAACGGCTTCTTCTCTTGGCTGCTAAGTTCGAAAATGGCAAGGATGAGGGGAATTGATGTGGCTGACCAGCTTGAGGGAGAAGGAGGAAGAGATAAGGTGACAAGAGGGCCACCAAGGCTTCAATTGTCATCCAATCGGTCCCCTTGACCAATTCTCAACCTCAGCTACCTTCCTTGGTTGGAAATCAGCCACCAATGCTCTAATTGCAACCTTTGAAATGGTCCAAAAGTCCTAGGCAAGGGGGAGCTACGAATTTCAAGTGATTTGGGTTCAAATTGAACCTAATTGCCTCTTGAATCCACCTACATTGGCTCTTAAAAATTCAATGAACTTCTCATTGATCTAATTGATATTTTTCTTCACCAATTGATCCCACTTGCTTCCCAAATGCGCGATAAAAAATGGTCCTTGACTTTTTCTGGACAAAAACGGCCCTAGGACGACTTTTTTCCCAAAAAGTCTTGGTTTGCAGAAAAATCTTTGGAGGCTGAGTCGACGTTCCTAAAATGACCTGTGACATAACAGAACTTTCAATTTCTGAAATCGGATTCAAATTCGTGGTTAATTTCACTCCGACACGTTTTTAGTGTGACTTAGGCTACCGAGTAGCTTTCAGAACTTTTTAGTGTAAATGACCCATGGTTGATTTTCTTTGAGCCACAATTAACCTCTTCGACACATTGGCGACTCTCGGTGGTCGTGAAAATCTCGAGATTTCAAATACAGACACATAATACTAAAACGATAGAAAATCAAACTAGTGCCGATCGATGAGAATTTTAAAATTTAGTGGGATCACCCACGTTTAACCAATCATCTCAATCGAACTGACCTATCTCTGATCTCTAATCAATTTATATCAGTGTCATAATGATCTCGGCAGATGAGCACGGTCGAGCAGCCGATTCCCCGTCGTATCCTCAAGTCTATTTACCTTAAAATCCTTAATGGCTTCCATAGATAGTCTCGTTATCTCACGAGTGATCAGTTTTGAGAATAGCACTATAGTCGCGTCGATGAAATGCCCGATTATTCAATTGAAAGAAGAATTGAAATTCTAGGATGTCATAACTCTTTTCCTCTTATAAAAATTTCATCCTCAAATTTTAAATCTTTATAATACTTAGGCAAAAAGGTGAGGGTATAAACGCCTCATCAACTCTTTAGTCTCCTAGGTTGCTCATTCAGTACCGTGGTGTTGCCAGATTACTTTGACTATTGGGATGGTCTTGGTACGCAAAACTTGTTCTTTTCGGTCCACAATCTGAACTGGGCTTTCAACGTATGTGGTCATCCACGTCCAATTCCTCGAAATTGAGCATGTGGGTCGGCTTAGGCTCGTACTTCCTTAACATCGACACGTGAAAGATGTCGTGAACTTGCTCGGCGGCAATACAAGACGATATGCCAGAGTCCCAATTCTCTCAAGAATCTCAAACAGACCTACGTATCTCGGACTTAGTTTTCCTTTCTTGCCAAAACGCGAAGTTCTCCTCATAGGCGACACCTTTAGAAAAACGTAGTCACTAACTTGGAATTCCAAAAGCCTTCGACGCTTATTTGACGACTTTGAGGGGTATTTAATCTGTCTCTGATAACTGGCACGGCATCCACTGATTGTCGCACCAACTTTGGGCATGTAATCTTTCTCTCTCTAACTTTATCCCAACACATTAGTGTTCTGCACGCTTGGCCATACAATGCTTCAAATGGAGCCATCTAGATGCTCTGCTGATAACTATTGTTGTAGGTGAATTCCACGAGATGAAGCTGTTCTTCCCAACTACCCTTAAAGTCTAGTACACAAGCTCGCAGCATATCTTCAAGGGTCTGAATTGTCCTTTCACACTTATCATTTGTCTGAGGATGATATGCCGTACTATACTGTAGCTTTGTACAAAAAGCACCCTGCAAGCTCTTTCAAAAAGCAGCGGCGAATCTCGAGTCTCGATTTGAAGTTATCGTAACTGGCACTCCATGCAGTCGAACTATTTGGCACACGTATAACTCCGCGTGCCTATCCAAGTCAAGATCCTTTCGTGCAGCAATAAAGTGAGCTGACTTTGTTAACTTGTCGACTATTACCCAAATAGAATTATTACCTCTTTGACTCCTTAGTAATCCGGTCATGAAGTCCATCGTGATGTGCTCTCATTTCCATTTTGGGATCTCGAGAGGTTGCAGAAGTCCTCCCGACTTGCAATGCTGAGCCTTAACATGTTGACACGTCAAACACTTGGTGACATACTTGGCGATATTCGCCATCATACCAAACCACTAATAGTGTTGACGATGATTCTGATACATCTTGGTACTTCCGGGATGAATGCTGTAACTACTACAATGAGTTTCTGATAAAATATCCTCTCTAAGCTTCGCATTGTTAGGTACAACCAAACGTCCTTGGAACTTCAGTGATCCATTATTAGAAACCTGAAAGTCAACTTTCCTTTCTTTGATATCCTCTTGTAAAATTTTCTGAACATCTGGGTCTGTCTGCTGAAGTAGCTTGATCCTGATCTGCACATCCGGTTCAATTTTGAGGGTAGCCATAAGATGAGAAAGATGGCCTACCTTAAATTTAAATATCGAATCTCGAGCTCGCTCAATTGGATTCCACTCCATAACAAATAGGTGAGCTATTGAAGACTTTCGGCTCAAAGCGTTAACGACCTTGTTCACTTTCCCTGAGTGATATAAGACATCACAATCATAGTCTTTTAAAAGTTCCGTCCATCGACGCTGTCTCATATTCAACTCCTTCTGAGAGGATAGATACTTGAGACTCTGATGGTCCGTGAAGATCTGAAATCTTTCCCCACACAAGTAATGTCTCCAAATCTTCAACGCAAATATGATAGTTGCGAGTTCTAAGTCACGCGTCAGGTAGTTCAGTTCATGAGGTCTTAACTGACGGGAGGCGTATGCAATAACCCTACCATGTTGCATCAGCACGCAACCCAGTCCTCTGAACGACACATCACTATAGATCTTGTATCCTCCATGACCAGATGGAATCGTCAGCGCAGGTGCAGTAGTTAGCTTTTGCTTCATCGTCACTTGATTAAGTTGGCGATAGTCGATGCACAAGCGCAACGAACCATCTTTCGTTTCCACAAATAGAACTGGTGCTCCCCAAGGTGATGCACTGGGACGTATGAATCCCTTATCCAATAATTCCTGCATTTGCACCTTTAGTTCCTTTAATTCCAATAGTGCCATCCGGTAAGGAGCTTTAGAGATTTACTCTGTCCCGGGAGCTAACTTAATCACGAATTCAATTTCTCTCTCTAGCAGCAATCTTGGCAATTCCTTTGGGAATACATTTGGGAATTCTTGCACAATTGAAATATCTTCAATCTTCAACTTCTCAATTGTTGTATCCACGACAGGTGCCAGGTAACTTTGACAACCCCCATCTAACAAACGGGTTGCCTCTTGCGACAAGATTAGGGAAATCGAGGGTCCTCCTTGGTTCCTGACAAACTCGAAGCTCTCACCCTTTAATGGGTAAAACTGAATCGACTTGCGATAATAGTCCATTTTAGCTCGTTGCTTGGTGAGCTAGTCCATGCCAATTATCAAATCAAAGTCATACATGGTTAGGACTAATAAATCTATTTTCCTCTCTCTCTCACCAATCTCTAACTTGTAACTAGAACAACTCAAAGTAGACAACACTTTATCCTTCAGAGGTGTAGATATGCTAACAATAGATTCCAGCAATTCAGGATTTATTCCAATCAACTTAACAAATTGCTCAGCAATAAAGGTATGAGTTGCTCCTAGATCGAATAAAGCATAAGTAGGATGGTTGTTCAGCGAAACCATATCTATGATCACGTCAGGCGCAGTCTCTGCATGACCTTGAGTAATGGCATACACCATGCCTTGAACTGGGGTCTGAGCTGTCCACCCTGCGGTGCATTCTAAGGTGCATACCCTCTAATCTATCCAATCGGTGGCGGCAGCGGTAGCTGCGATTGTCCTCTTGGTCTACTAGGATAATCCCTGACTATGGTCCTACTGGCCACAACCAAAACATACACCCGGTCTTCGGGGGCACAGAGCTGTACCATGTTACTTCCCACATAAGGGACACAAACCATTCTGTTTTGACCCTGACTTACCAACTCCACCCTTCCTGTTGGGCGAGATCTGAAATCTACCTCCAGTCATGGGATTCTTTCCATGACAGATTGCATCTCTATAGGAATTAAACCTTGACCTAGACGTAGCGGCTCTTTCATTTTGATCTCTCTCGATAATCTGGGCTCTCTCGTAAAGGTCATTGTAACTCCTCAAATTCAGCGAAATCAATATACTCCTCAAGTTCAGTCTAAATCCATCTCCGAACCTTTTCACTCAGTTCGCTGGATTCTCAATTAGTTCTGGAGCATATTGCGATAGTTTAGCGAACTTCGCCTCATATTGGTCGACAGGCATGGAGCCTTAGTGAAGATGCTGAAACTCTGCCATCTTCATCTTTATGGAAATCTCTGAAAAGTATTTACCATTAAAAGCCTCAAGGAAGGCGTTTCACTTTGGGACGACACCTTCTGGGAATACTGGTCCTTGGGTGGTTCTCCATAAAGTATTTGCAACTCCCTCCAGTTGGTAAGTTACAAGGACTACCTTTTCAGTTTCATTGCACATCAATAGTGAAAAATCCTTCTCAAGTCATTGGATCCACAAAGCAGCAGCTTCGAGGCCTCCTACCCTAGTGAACTTAGGTGGATTCAACTTCGAGAACTGTTCCACCAGCTTATGAATCGGTCTCCCAGCGACTACGATTCCTGGCGGACCTTTAGCGGGTGCGGCGGTAGGTGCGATGACGGTTGCAACCTCAACAACGGTGGCAATAGCAGCAGTAGCGGCGGCTTGGACGGCGACTGCAACAGCGGCGGTGAAGGCGGCAGCTTGATCCCGGGCCTACTGCCCAATCAACTCTCTCATGGCATCCAGGGCCTAGTTGATTCCAATGGTTCCTTGCTCACCTGGGGTCGCTACCCCAGCACCCATGGGAGGTGGTGCTACTCCACTGGCGCTAGCTTGTGCTGGCGTCCTACCCCTGCCTCCTCGAATACCGACCCTGGTCGGTGTTCTACCTCGAGTCGCAAACCTAACTGTCCTCTCACTCGGAGTCCTCTGTTCCTGATCGCTCATGGTTCAGTCTTTCTACTGAAACTCGTCTTCCAAATCCACAATGGATTAGAAGCTAAGCGATCCATACACAACAAACAATTCTATAAACAACTATCACTGACATGCACCAGTCATGAATTTAAAGGCCTTCCTACTTACTATCACATTTCCATTGCACCTTATCACTCCAATTTCTAACAACCACGCTCTGATACCCTTAAACTAGGATGTCACGTCCCAATCCTCTGAGCCCGTGTCCATCCCTGCTTGGTCAATATAATAGCGATGTCCTAGGACGCATCGCCGACCCATTCCTTTTAATACATGCATGTAGAAGCAGATATAAATCCTCAGATAATAAAACAATGGGATAGGAAAGCAGGGCCAAACTTTTTCAAACCACAACAAGTCTTTTATAGACAAACGCATTTATACACAAGACCAGGCTGGTTACAAAAATATCGACTCATCAAAAAGGAACTATCCTATGACTAACTAGTCATACAGGTTCGCTGATTAGGCTTCTTCCACCTTCCCAAACTCCGGGACTTCTGGCTCTCCACGACCGTCACCTAGGGACCTGAAAATGTGATCCCACAACGGGGTGAGACTACGTCTCAACGAGTTCTATCCCCTAAGACCCGATTAGGAAGAAAATTACGCCCTAAGGGTTGCCTAAGCACAATCAGGCGTCGGAGGACTTAACTTGGCCTCAGTTCCATCCTGCAAGTCAGTTTAATTAATAAATATTGACAATCAGATCACTTAATCAAACCAGATTGAATCATCGATCAATCGACCCGGTCGATTACATGTCATCACGACCACTTTCTGGTCCACTCAACCAATACTATCTATAGTGTCCTCTTAAATTAGGACCGCTCACCTAAAGCTGAAACTATAAATAGTATAGCTCGCCCAAAGCTGATAATATAATTCACTCACCCAAAGCTCACAAGTACATATATAGCTCGCCTTAAGCTGATAATAGTACATCACACATATATAGCTCACCCGAAGCTAATAATAATATAAATCACTTATATAGCTCACCTGAAGCTGATAATAAAATATATAGCTTTGACCGTCAAATCAATTTATCATTTATCATACTCAACAAAAGTAGTCATGTGTGGGTACACGGTCGGCCTGAGCCAAATTGCCATAACTTCAAAATTTAAACTTCCCACTGACTTCAGTAGTCTAGAAATATATTTTTGGCGTTGTAGACCCACACCTGATAAAAATTCAATTAATTATTAAAATTAATTAAATTAAAGATAAATTTCTAATTTCACAATTAAATCGCAATCAGCACAATTTGAAGCTTAATTAAATAAACAGATCACACCGCTGCAATCAGCGTAAATTTCCGGTCACCGGCCATCTTGGTCTAGTTTTTGGAAAATAAATAAATAAATAAATAATTACGGAAATTAATTAATAAATACAATAATTGCGACTTAGGCCCGAAAAAGCCTAATTGGAAGACAAGATAAGCCCGGAAAATTTCTGAACCACTCTAGTTAAATACTAGAGCTTGTCTAGGCTCTAATTGCACTAACTATCCACCTAACATGCATTGACAATTAATTAAATTTACTAATCTAATCTAATTTAACAACCTAATCCATTTTAGCCTAAACTAATCATCCGCTAAGCATAATTAACCTACTAAGCGAGGATTAGTGAGTCAAACTTACTCGTTTTGCGATCTGAGCGGTTCAAATCGACGAGTATGCAATGGGGCTCAACTTTCTCCAAAGTGGGCCTAGCTTCTGGGGCTGGGAACGACCTCAAAACGGACCAACAAGCTGCTGGAAACCCACTAATTTTGCTCTCTATTCTTGGCTGGTTGGTGGTTGAAAAGGCGAGGTGGTGGCTCGGTTGATGCGGAAATGGATTGAGGGAGCAAAATTGGACCTAGGCAAGACTCGGCGGAGCTCGAAGGGTGGCCAGCAGCAGTGCACGGCGGTCCAGGTGTCCATGGCAACTTGCTGGGCTCGAGCAAGGGGCGAGGATGACGTCGGTGAGGCACGGCCAGGCGACAGGCACACGTGCGAGGGGCGGTGGTGCTCGAGGATGGCAACGGCGACGGCGGTGCGTGCGATGGCCTGATGATTAGACGGCCTCTTCTCTTGGCTACTAAGTTAAAAAATGGCAAGGATGAGGGGGAATTGATGTGGTCGGCCAGCTTGAGGAGGAATGAGGAAGAGATAAGGGGATAATGGGGCCACCAAGGCTTCAATTCTCATCCAATTGTTCCCCTTGACCAATTCTCAACCTCAGCAGCCTTCCTTGGTTGGAAATCAGCCACCAACACTCCAATTGCAACCTTTGAAATGGTCCAAAAGTCCTAGGCAAGGGGAAGCTACAAATTTCAAGTGATTTGGCTTCAAATTGAACTTAATTGCCTTTTGAATCCACCCACTTTGGCCCCAAAAAATTCAATCAGCACCTCATTGATCCAATTGGCATTTTCTGTCACCAATTGACCCCATTTGCTTCCCAAATGCGCGATAAAAAACAGTCCATGACTTTTTCTGGACAAAAACGGCCCTAAGAAGACTTTTCCCCAAAAAGTCTCGGTTTGCAGAAAAATTTTCATAGGCTGAGTCGACGTTCCTAAAATGACTTGTGATATGACAGAACTTTCAATTTTAAGAAATCAAATTTAAATTTTTGATTAATTTCACTTCGACGCCTTTTAGCGTGACCTACGTTATCGGATAGCTTTCAGAACTTTTTTGTGCAAACGACCTGTGGTCGATTTTCTTCGAGCCACAATGAACCTTTTCGACACATTGGTGACTCTCGGTGGTCGTGAAAATTTCGAGATTTCAAATACGGATACATGGTACCAAAACAATAGAAAAATCAAACTAGTGCCGATCGATGAGAATTTTGAAATTTAGTGGGATCACCCACATTTAATCACTCATCTCAATTGAACTGACCAATCTCTGATCTCTAATCGATTTATATTTGTGCCGTAATGATCTCAGCAGATGAGCACGGTCGAGCAGCCTATTCCTGGTCGAATCTTCAAGTCTATTTGCCTTAAAATCCTTAATGTCTTCCATAGATAGTGTAGTTATCTCACAAGTGATCAGCTCTGAAAATATCACTAGTCGCATCGATGAAATGCCCTATTATTCAATTGAAAGCAGAATTGAAATTCTAAGACGTCACCAAAAAAAAAAAAAACATAAAAAAGATGGTAAATTGAAAAATAATTAAATAATAAATGTACAAACAAACCTATCGCAAAAATGTATTCACGTCTTGAAACTTTTAAAATAGTAAAACCAAGTCTTAAAAATTGACCAATTAATATAGTCCCAAACTTCCATTAACTCCATCTTATTTGAGTGATGGAAAATGCTTAGTGTAATATATTTCAATATGTACTGATTTGGTCATATGACAGTATTCTCTATGCACGCTCTTACTTAATCTTTTTTGAATTTATGACCAAAATATAATTAATTATTTAGAAGGAATAATCCTTTTTACACAAGTTTTAAAATCTTTGTTGCGATCAAGTGATATTAAAAATGCTAGTAAGTCACTTCAATTAAAATGAATAAGCCGAAGGGATTGATAACCAAGGCCAAAAAAAAAAAACCCATGAAAAGATGGTAAATTGAAAAATAATTAAAGGATAAATGTACAACTAGTCGGAAAAATGTATTCACGTCTTGAAACTTTTAAAATAGTAAAATCAAGTCTTAAAACTTGATCAATTAATATAGTCACAAACTTCCATGAACTCCATCTAATTTGAGTGATGGAAAATGCTTAGTGTAATATATTTCAATATGTACTGATATGGTCATATGACGGTATTCTCTCCGCACGCTCTTACTTAATCTTTTTTGAATTTATGACCAGAATATAATAAATTATTTAGAAGGTATAACCTTTTTTACACAAGTTTAAATAAAATCCTTGTTGCAATCAAGTGAGATTAAAAATGCTAGTAAGTCACTCCAATTAAATTGGTACTTTGTTAATAAGCTCAAGGGATTGATAACGAAGGCAAAAACACTCATCAAAAGATGGTAAATTGAAAAATAATTAAAGGATAAAGTTACCAACAAATCTAAAATTGGTTGCAAATATGTATTCACATCTTGAAACTTTTAAATAGTAAAACCAAGTCCTAAAACTTGACCAATTAATACAAAAACGAACTTCCATTAACCCTGTCTCATTTAAGTGATGGAAAATGCTTAACATAAGATGTTTTAGTATGTAATAGTTTGGTCATGTGACAACATTCTGTTTGCATGCTCTTACCTAATCTTTTTTGAATTTATAACTGGAACATAATAAATTATTTAGAAAGAATAACATTTTTTTATCACGCCCCGATCCTCGAGCGTGTGCCCATTCCTCGGTGGTCGATTAAAATTGCGACCTCCCAGGACGAGTCGCCCCTTTCATTTTATTGCACATGCGGAAACGAATAATAAATCTCCTGACAGTAACCATCTAGGGATAGAAAAGTAAGACAACAGATTCACAAATAAAACATGCTTTTATAAACATACCGAGCCATGTACAAAAGTGTATAATCAAAAGACTATAAAAGACTGACTCTTTTGAGCTGTCCTATCTAACCTACACCTTGGATCCCCTCAGCTCGGTTCCAGGTCCTCTACTCTATGGCCCTGAAAAGTTAAAGCCCACGATGGGGTGAGATATAAATCTTAGTAAGTTCACGCTCTAAGCCCCGATTAGGAAAAAAATACACCCAAGGTGGCCTAGCCACATAATACATAAAACTTTCCCCGCCTTAGTTCCCTCCTGCACGTCATCACAGTTTATATACACAATACATATAATCACACACACAATAATTGCCCCGGGAGTCGGGAGGCCCAGAGGATCGAATGAGTAGATGCCTTGTGGATGCCTGGGGTCCGTAGTTTCCTAGAGGTTTTCCCCGGGAGTATCGGGATGCCCAGTTGTATGTCGGTATGTAATTCCGGATGGCAAGGGTAACCATTTTCATGGCAAACCCCGGAGGTTCCTCGTGACGCTAGGTGGGGTGCGAGATGCCTGGAGGTGTGACGTAACACGCTCTGGATGCCTGGTGGCCTTGTGGCCAGATGCCGGAGGCTTTCGCGACGCCAGGTTGGGTGTGAAATCCTAGAAGGACTCAAACATTGGTCCTCTGGGGGGATAAAACCCTTTTGAATGTTAAAACTAATTATTTTTATTTTTATTTATTTTTCTCTTTTTCTCTAATTTTTTATGTATTGGAAAACAAAAATTAGGTGTTAACAAATGGCAGAGAGAGTCACGACACCTTCCATTGTCATGAGAGGTGCGAGCTTGGGAGAGCTTGTGACCACGTGAGAGGAAACTCACAACAGCTCATTTACCAACTTTATCTTTAATAGCTTACTAACTTTTATTGAAGTATATGAAATTGCCAACTTTATCTTATTCATTCACTAAATTTTTATACGACAAGTTGGGAGTAGCTACTTCCCATTGTTGACAGTAACTTCACACGTACAAAAGTAAGTTCAAACATTTCAATAGCTAGTAATTTCTCAGATTAGTCAAAAAAATTTCATGTGGGGAAAGTACAGTAATTATTCATGAGAATCAATAATTTTCTCATAAGAAACTAACGACTTATATATCTAAATTCAACATCCATACGTGACTCATAACATTTCCATAATGCAAAGTAACTTTCAAATATCTTTCCCATTAATGTAATATGAATTGAAGTTAACTTTTTCAGAGTACATATCGTCTATAGCCAGTAATATAAGCGACACACTTCACCCATTTTTAAGACCATAGCAGCATATAATCATCCCAAATTCCATTCAACACTTGAAATAATGCAATATCAAATGATGTACCGATATGGCACATTGCCTCGTTGTTCCATCCGCAATGGAACATAAGATACACAAATTTAGACTCCAATCTGTGATCATCGAGGATATAGCTCGGTGATAGAAGCCTCGTTCACTGATTCTTGGATTTCTCTATTTTCGGATCGATTCGAATGAGTTACCCTCACCCGCGAAGCTGTGTCAGATTCAAGGATACTGGGCAAAATGAATGCAGGTCGTGATGGTAGTGGCAAGGTGTTGGAGTAACTACTGAGCATCAAAACCACTGCACCCATGGTTGGTCTGTCGGCTTCGATTTCTTGAACACATAGCAATCCAACATGAACGCACCTCAAAATTTCGGTCCTCGAACCATCAACCAAATTAGGATCTATGAGATCTGAGGGGGTCCCTTCCCTCCAACTCCTATATGCCTGCAATGAATCATAAACACAAACTCAATATGGTAAGGACAGTTGCTTGACTCATTCGAGTTTGTGTCTGCCACTCTTTCCCAGCAATTCTTTAGGGAAAGGAGAGATTGAAAGATATTTTCTTACATAGCTAAGAAGGGCCTCCGTGGTATTCCCATTGCAGAAGCGGCTACTTTTTTTACCACTAATAATCTCTAGTAGCAACACCCCAAAACTAAAGACATCTGACTTGACTGAAAACAATCCATGCATTGCATACTCTGGAGCCATGTACCCACTGCATCACAAGAATAATGAGCACTTTCAATGCAATTCCACTTAAGATGCCGTGCCTTTACATTTGCTAAGATGTACAGACTCCTGGAGTGCCATAACTTTGCACAAAGGGATACTTAAGTGCCATAACTTACGAAAGGTACACTTAAGTGTCAAAATCGGAGTAAAATGGATCACTTGAGTGTCAATCCGACCAAAGTCTGGCCAAAACGCCAACGTGGCATTTTTTCGGCGAACGGAGCCCAAAATGACGCCGTTTTGCATGTTGACGTGGCCAAATAATGCAAAAACAGCGTCATTTTGGGCTAACGTAGTAAAAAAAAAAAAAATATTAATAAAATTTAATTTAATTAAAATATTTAAAAATAATAATTTAAAATTTAAATATAGTTAAAATATTAAAAAATAATAATTTAAAAATTAAATATAGTTAAAATATTAAAAAATAATAATTTAAAATTTTAAAAAATTTATAAGAAAATTTCAAAAAAGGAAGCAGTGGGGAGGCGGCTGAGGGTTGATCTCTCAGCCGCCTCCCCCTTTCTTTTTTTTTTTTTTGTTTTAATTTTTAAATTATTATTTTTAAATATTTTAACCAAATTTAATTTAATTTAATTTTTTATTTTTTATCAGGTTAGCCCAAAATGACACCGTTTTTACATTATTTGGCCACGTCGGCATGCAAAACAGCGTCGTTTTGAGAGCGCTTCGGAAAAATGCCACGTTGGCGTTTTGGCCGGACTTTGGCCGAAGTGACACTCAAGTGATCCGTTTTTCTTCGAATGTGGCACTTAAGTATACCTTTCATAAGTTATGGTACTTAAGTGTCCCTTTGTGCAAAGTTATAGTACTTGAAGCGTTCTTTTGCCCATCTGCTAGCTATTCAGATTATATGGAGAAGAGTGCAGGAAATATAACTGGATTTATTTTAAGATACTATGCTATGTATTACTTACTAAGTGCCAACAACCCTGCTTGTGGCGTCTTGAGTTTGATCCACCGCAAATAGCCTTGCTGTACCAAAATCTGAAATTTTAGGGTTCATCTCTGCGTCAAGCAAAATATTGCCCGCTTTAAGATCCCGATGAATGATTCGAAGTTGAGAATCCTCATGAATATAAAGAAGCCCGCGAGCAATGCCCCCTATTATCTTTTGACGAATTTGCCAACCGAGCTGGCGACGCCTAACAGGATCTGCATAGTATATTGACGAAAGATTAGAGTGATGTGACTAGCACGAGGTGACTTTCCAAATGCAGATTGGCAAGAACATGCACTTCAATTACTCTTAAGTCAGATGATGCTGGAACAAAAATGGCATGATCATACCATATATAAAGTGATCCAGGCTTGAGTTTGGTACGAATTCATATATAAGAAGCCTTTCTCTTTCCTCCAGGCAAAATCCTAAGAGCCTAACCAAATTCCGGTGTTGAAGCCTTGCAACCAAGAGGACCTCATTCTTAAATTCTTGATTACCCTGTCCCAAATCTACAGACAGCCTTTTTACTGCTATAACTTGTCCATTGGCCAACGTTCCCTGAAAAAGAACGCAAAAAGCAGCCACATACATGTGAATGTTTCAAATTCTCTGTTATTTTATGAATGAACAATTTGCAGTGATTACCTTGTAAACTACGCCAAATCCACCTTGTCCCAACTTATTTGAGTCAGAGAAGTCATTTGTTGCCTCTCTGATGATATTCAAGTCGAACTGCAGGGATTGTGCATTGCTGATATCCTCCACAGGTACAGCTACAAAGTAGAAAATTGGAAGTTGCTCATTGTCTAATTCCACATTATCAGTAAGCCTGTCTGGTGATTAAACAGTTGATAATAATCCATTCTTTTCCATTCTAAGGAAAATTGAGCCCCTGGGTGATGCTAGCAAATAAAATATTTTCCAGAGCAATCAGTGAACTTCGATATCTATAGCCCACACTGAATCTTTCCTCGTTCAGTCAGAAATCACCGACCTCTGAATTACTGAAAAGTTACTAGCTTTGGCACATCAAGGCTTAACAAACTGGCTGGTAATTTGTTTCACATAGGTTGCATTCATCCAGTATTTTATGAAAATCAGTCATGCAAAAGTAATGAGAACTTACTTTCGAAATTTTTCTTCAATCTTCTTGACCTCAAACAGATGCATAATATTCCAGCAACTAAAAGAGATAATCCAACAGCTGGGATTGTGATAATGAGGGCAATACGACCTGAGTTAGTATCCGTTCCTGAAAAAAAGGAAGAGCTCTAATGTTAGACAAGAAACTCACAGAGAACAGTGTCTAGACCCAATTACCAAGAACAGATTTTAGGAGGGATTGCACATTTAAAGCAGTCCTTGGTATTATTCCATCAGTTTCCTGATGAAATTACTTGGGACGGTAATACTTAACTTGCAGAAAGGAGGATTCATGATGCATCAGAAATCTCATTAATTTCTCATATGCTACTTATTTCATGCTTATACCTCATTCAAGAGGAAACATAAGTGTCTCAGGAACTTATTACACCAAGAATCAAAAATTAAATTACATCATGCTTTAAAATACACTTAATGCAACCATACTCAAAAGAGGAGAAGCAGGGGAAGGAGTCTCTTGTTTGTAAAAGGAGCTCATTGAAGTCGAAAGCATGCTTGCTCACACTTATTATCATGTTTTTCCTACAGACAATTGAAAACACAAATAGAATGCTCTGGCATAGGTAAGTGTACATTAAAAGGAAGTACCTTTAGGGGATGGGTTATTCGTTGGAGGAGGTGAAGGAGAAACTGGCGATTCTGGTGGTGATGGTGGCGACTCATAAGCCGAAGGATCAAAAAAACGGAATACTTCAAACCTGATATTGCAATTGGGAGCAAAAATCTTTCCTCCTTGTTTCTGATCACAACACCAAGGAATTTTTCCGATAGCATCCGCCAAACAATAGTTGCATTGTAGCGGCGACAAGTCTGGAGTGCACTGCACCAGTCCAAACAGAGTCTGGAAGTTTGGAGCTGTCGCGTCCCCAACGGCAAATTTCCTCGTCGAATTGCTGCTTGCAGCTCGGTCTCTCAAACCATCCATCAGATTGCGCAAAACCTAGAAAACAGGACCAAGACTATAAGCTACTGTCAGGACAAAAAGACAAGAATTAGTACTTCGTCACGACCTGCACCATAAATCCCTACTCGACCTTAATGCGATGTGAATTGCTAGCTGCTGTCCAAGAATGAGACCTCAAATCAAATGCTCCTGTGAGCTCATACTACCTGAAAAGCTATGTGCCAAATCCCAATGGTTTGCAGGAAACATAAAGTTCAAGAATTCAAGACTGAAAGGAGAGAAAAAAAAAACACGTTCTTGGAGAACAAGAACACAAAAACACAACCAGCACCGTGATATAATGACAACAAGTGCTATGATGAATTACAAAGTGCAGCTAAACAAGGATGAATTACACTCAAACAGCCACCCAATTTAACCGATCCGCATAGTCGGGCACGTCGTCGAGCGGAGATGAGGATTCTCATGGTTTATTATGTTGAAAACTATGGAAAGTTTCCATGAAGTAAGCGAAGTCAATGCGTACAGAAGCATCGTGCACTCTGCTTTCTTGGAAACAAGTGAAATGCAATGCAAATGGTTGTTCAAACGAAAGATGTCGATCGTCAGCATGCTAAAAGCTGAACTTTCCAATTCCGAACCTGATTGAACTGATCGACGTTGTTGGTGACGTTGTTGGCGTCCCAAAAGCCGAAGTAGGGAAAATCCTCCATGGTCCGAAAAATGGGGCGGTTCGAGTACCGGAGCATGCAGTTGTCGTACCAGATGAACGCCTCCTTCTGCACCGGGCACCGGAGGGCGATCGCGGGGGCCGAGTCATTCAGGCAGCTCCGGCAGTCGGCGGCCCCGACGTCGCCCCGGCAGAGGGCGATGGCATTGACAGGATCGGGGCTCCCGCCGCCGGCGGAGAGGTTGTAGAACCCGTAGTCACCGGAGGCGGCGGCGTCCGCGGTGGCGGCGGCGACGACGGAGGTGAGGAGGGCGTTGAGGTTGTCCCCGTAGGTGCCGTTGGCAGTGAAGTTGCCTTCGGTCCCGCAGTAGTGGCGTTGAGGGTAGGCGCCATGGGCGGAGGCAGCGAGGGCGAGGAGCGAGATGAGGAGGGGGACGGCGGAACGCGGCGGAGCGATCATCGGAAGCTTGTCTCGAGTTTCTGTTCCGTTGGAAAGAGAGGGAGGGAGAGGGGTGGTTATCCGGTGCGGGAAGCCATACGGCTTTGAACCAATCAGTACGTAACTTTGACTTCTGCCCATCATGTATTTATTATTGCAAGGATATATTTTAGGTAGGATTTCACATCTTCATTTCATCCATATTCAATGTATCATTAGGCAAATCGATGCGAATAATGGAGTTTTTCATTAAATATTTACCGTACTCTATATTATTTTGCGGTGTAAAGACCATCTTACCCTATTTTTAACGTGTTATAGATGTACATAAGAAACTATAAGTAGCGATGTTACTATTGATCATGCTTTAAGAGGAAATGTTAGATAGTATGGGTTAAGATATGCCCGACAAAACTGTATTGGAAAATGGAGAAGATTAAATGGTAGACAGTCCTAAAATTTGTACTGAATATTAGTTCAAAATCAAATTTGCCAAAACAAGCTGCGCAAAACAAATTTGGACAAGGATCATAGCACATTAACAACGGCCCATGAATATTTTTTGTAATTTTGTCCTAATTTTGAATATTTAAATTTGAAGGTTGGACATTATTCTATGTGTCCGATATTGCTAGGCAACTATTTCTAGTAGTCAAAATTGATTTATGTCGACTCGGTTCATTTGGGTCGATCGCTAGTGTAATATACAATTGGGATGCACATTTATAAATAGATAGTTCATATAATTGAGACATCGAATGGGGGAGTCAAAGATGCCGATGCAAATAATTAAATTCAAATGAGATGTGCATTGAACTTGCCCAGAAAGGGACAGCACAGGAATTTTTTGGACAAAGACTAGTTAAATAAAGCTCTACAAAGAACGACTTTGGCCAAAGATCTTCTGTTTTTCTTTCTAATAAACAGGACCAACCGGAGAACAAATTGGAGATAAAACAAGATTCTGAAGACCCAAAGAGAAAAGATGGCACAGAGCGCGTCTGTTTCTTCTCCTTCTTCGTCCTCTTCGGCTTCTGCTGTTCTTCCTCCATCTCTGAGATTTTGTTGTCTCCTTCTGGTTGCGTTCTCTCTCCTTTTATCTTTATACATATACACATACATGGGGAAAAATCATGGGTTAGGTAAGAAAATGGAATCAGATTTTGAGACGTGATAACACTCTCCTTAAGACATTATTTATTCCACAACGTTGCTAATGGTTACTAGTAAAAATTCTCCAAGATATAACAAAGTCTCAATGAGAATTCCGGATAATAATTCTAGCATATCTCTAGAATCTCTCAAAAGGAAAGAATTGGAAATTATGACCATATATCTTTGAAAGGAGTCTCGAGATTGTAAAAAAAAAATTAGACATAAAGCCGTGATATATAGTCTTTTTTAGAACAAAACGCAACCTTTCGAAAGAAGTTATGTCCGAACTGATATTTTCTCAAAAAAACATAATGAAAAGACATTGAAAATTAGGAACTAAAAAAAATAAATTATTTTTTAATTCTGAATTTCATAATTTATGAAAAATTACAACATTTCAAGGAGAAGTTATGTCTGAATAGACACAACTCTCCAAATGTTGGGAGAGTGCTTAATAATTATTAGGTAGAACTAATAAATTTAAAATTAAAGAATTTAAAAATAATCGTCAGTCTATTATGAACAATCACAATGTTTCAATATGACACAATGGTTATTCTATAATTATAAATTCGAATTTTAATAAATAAAAATGATGATCATTGTCACGACATAAATTTTGGGTGCACCACCTAAGTTTAGGCTAATGGACTATTAAAGGTGCGTTTGGTAACGTTTCTGTTTAAAAATTGTTCCAGGAAATAGAAATAGAAAAAAGTGTTTCTGTTCCGGGGAACAATTTTTGAACAAAAAAACGCGTTTGGTAAACTTGTTCCGGGAATAAAAAATGAACAGAAACACGTTTGGTAAACTTACCTGGTGATATCTCTGAATGTTTGAGAAAACATTACTTGTCAGACATGATTAGAGCAAAAGTGCATTCACCAAAGAAATAAGCAATTAATGCTATTCTGGAACGCACACTTCAAGATCCACTGAAGTTTTTATTAATTCAATCGGGGTCCAAGCATAATGACCTTTGCATTACCCAAATTTCCACTAGAGAGAATTATCGTTTAAGACAATTTTCACTCATGACATGGATTTATTAAGAATACTAAATGAAAGACTTTCGGTTAGAAAGGACTTTCACTCATTCTCATTTAGAAGAGAATCACTCCATCTCACCATATTAACAAAGGTCCGAATATTCTCGCAAGCGGTACGACCTCATCTTCATCCCCTCACCACCATCTCCATCCACCACACCATCCATCGCTGCCATTGCTACCACTACTCACCACCACCCACACCACTCCTCGCCACGGCAAACCACCGCCAAGTCCCCATCAAACTTGACCGCACCTCCATCATCACCATCTCTACCGCTGAGCTTTCGAGTTGCTGCCGCTCAAGCCACTCGTCCATCAAGCCGCCTGCATCATCATCACCGTCCCCAAGCCACCCTCGCCATCGCAAGTCGAGCCACCAGCCAAGCCGAGCCCCCCTTGAACGTGAGCTCAACTTCGCCGAACCGCCACCGTCAAGTTTCTGTTTGAGTCACGAGTCTCATGTTCTCAAAGCCGTCGTGCCACCATCGCCGCGAGCTCACCGTCGCCGGAAACCTACGAGTTAACTTCCTAATTGTGGATTAAGGTGTTAATTACGTTTAGGGGTGGTTAGTTTAATATTAATGGCGGTTACTATTTGTTAATTTTAGTTTAGCCTTAATTGCGATTAAAGATGGTTTAGATTAAATTTAAGTACGATTAGTTTAAGTAATTACGATTATATTAATTAATCATGGTTAGATTAATTAATTGCGTTTAATTTAATTAATCTTGATTTATTTATTAAATTTTTATTTATTTAATTAATCGTAATTATTTTAGTTAACGTCGATTACTTTTTAATTAATTATAGTTAGGCGAATTAAATTGAGTTTAGTTTAATTAATTGTAATTATCCTAATTAATAGCAATTAGCTCAATTAATTGTGATTAGTGTACTTATTGATAATGGCATATGTGATGTACTAAAATGAAGGGGTGTGTGAAGGCGAGGTAAGATTGTATGCCATTACGTGTTTAGGCTGCCTCCGAGGCAAATTAGCTTCCTAATTGAGGTTTAGGAAGTTGACTCGTTGAGATTTATATCTCATCCCGTTGTTGCTAAATATTTTCAAATCCGTAGTATGGAGAACCGTAACGTGCGGTTTGAGGTCTTGATGGACCAAGATGCAGGCATGTCTGGTGTTACTTTTGGTCGGCCTCGTCATTAGTGAAGTTTAAGCTAACCCCAACCCTCTTTAACCTTTTTTGCCTATTAGTTGTTAGGAAGTTTTCTTCAGAGGTAAGCTTGTAAATATCAAACTTCCTAGGGTTAACAAGTGAATAAATAAAGGTGCCGCTTTTGGGAAATCGCCTATTGTGTTTTACTATCCCTGATTTGTTGGTTGACTTGGTGTTTATTTTAGTTGCTTCCACATATGTGGAAAGATAAAAAAGAATGAGTCGGTGATGTGTCTTAGGACATCGCATTTTTAATCGATCATCGAGGGATGTTTGCGCGCTCAGGATTCGGGGTGCGACAGAGCCTATGCAAAGCAAGTGGGTAGAATGAAAAGAATGCATTGGATGGATGCCCAGGCATTGAGAAGGAAGGATGCTTTCAGAGGCAAAAGGCCATGGGGAGATACCGTCTGTGATCCATGGATCTCTGATTGGGAAACCGTATCCAAGCTCCATGGCTAGTTACAAGTCATTTTCTCATTACTTTGGGTATCTCATTTTCTTGTTTTATAGGCATTACTATAGTGGGATTTCAAAGTCACTTTTACACGAGAAAGGGGGATCACCCTCTAAGCCTAAGTATTCCTCAATGACCAACGGCGTACAAGTACCGTGAGGGAAACTCGCTCCCTACACAATGATCAACTTGTGAAAATTCCAAGATCTCCTTTGACTCCCGACTATTCCATTATAAGGAAATATATTGCATCCCGGTCAATGCCGTTAAGATAACGTAATTCGTTTATATCTTATCACCACTTGCCAAAATTAGAAGATAAAGAACAATTAATATTTCATTTATGACTTGGGAACATCACACAGCACCCGTAGCCGCAATGGGAGAAACAAGATTCTTCAATAAATATTGTTGACACCTAAATTTTGGCAACCCGTTTAGTCATTTATTGCATTAAAAAATTAGGGGTTAATTTTATCCCTGAAAAAATATTAATTGCATAGCATATAATTTTAATTGCACTTATTCATTTGTTTATTACTTTTGCATTTAATCATCGGCAGATGAGCTTCAATTTTACGAATTGACAATTCAGTATTTTCATAAATGATTCATATTATTCTTCTAATATTCGGTAAATATATCATATATTCACGTGATTTATACATTAAGTGATATATTTTACTGAAGATTGTAAGTTTAAGGATGAAATATCAAGAGGGGATATCGCACGTGGAGCATATCTTGAGTGATATATTCAATATTTCAAGACAAGAAATATTTCATGGTAGATTTCATATGTGAGCTGGAAAAGAAAAGAAACAGGAAATAAATAAAAAATTGGCTTACAAATGCATGATACGCAAGCGTGAGGAAGGAAAAGGAATTTCAATATATATCATGGATGCTCTCAGACAGGATTTTGTGCGTCCATTGGAGCAAAAAACAAAGGAAAGAAATAAATTATAGGCCGGGAGATTTCGGTCACGTCCTTGACCTATAAAAGATGGGCGCACTATAGACAAAAGGGGGATGGCTACAATTCTGAGAGCATAGAGAGACACACGTGAGAAGAGACGATTGAGAGAGGGCACGCTCGCGAGAGCTGAACAAGTCACGGTTGAAACCCTTCACGGCCATGAATTTGTCAAGTTCGTGGCCGTGCCTCGACGCCGACCCTGCTGCCAATCGTCCGTTGCATTGACAACGGCCAGCTTTGTCGCGATCCTCTCCGATGATAAAGTAGCAGCGTGCACCCCCTCGTCTGGCGGTGATCAACAGTCACGAAGTTTTGGAGGCCACACAATTGAAAACATACGGCCACAGTAGAGAGAAAAGAGGGAGAGAAGAAGCTCTCTCGGTCAACCCTTGGCGGAGACGCTCGTCTTGGCGTGCCACGACACCACCACTGTGCCCTCATCATCGACAACACTACTGCATCGCCCCTCCTTCAGCCACGAGCCAACCACTCCTATGATGACGGAGCTGCCCACGCCAAGCCGCTGCTGTTCGTGATCTTCCATCAAGTCATCGCCATCCGGGCCCAACGAGCTCAGTGCACCGTTAAGAAGTCCAGTATAATGATGCTGCACTAGCCCTCTGACGATGAAGCTGCCGAACGTCGTTTGCTGATCGAGAGTTCCAGCCCAACTCCCACTATAAAATACGAAGCAAAGGACGTCCGTGAAGGAGCACATGGGCATCCACGCGTCACACCCGAGTCCAGGTTTCTTCACGGGGGCCACACAATATAAACACACGGCCACGAAAAAGGAGAACTCACGTTCTCCACGGTGAGAGTCGGCGAATCAGAATTTTGGAGCGCACATCGAGAATACACGAACGAAAGAGTGAACCGCAGAGACAGTCAAGGCTCTCTTGATCGAAGCCAGTCGCAGCTTCGCATTGTCTCCTAGCCCCTCGCAATGCGCCACCGATGGCCGTGACGTGTCTTTGCTGCTGCTTCCCGTTGCTCGTTTGTCCCATCACCACAACCTGTCGGCCAAGGTCAAGAATACCAAGTCAGGGAAACCCATGGCCACGTGATCTGAAGTAGAGAACTCCAAAGGAAAGAAGGCAACAAAAAGGCAGGTGGCGCATCATGAGAGCACGCCGGTTCATGAGGGAATCGAGGAGGAGGTTTCTTTTTTTAAAAAAAAGTCCAGAGACAATAGTCAACAAAAGGGAGAGGACGCATGCCTCCTTCCTTCTCTGCAGCACCCAACTCATAAAATCCACACATGAAGACAGAGGAGAAAAATCGTGGGCATAGCTATTCTTCCAAGAGGCATGCCTCCTGAAGTCCACGAAAGACACACGAAGACTTTCTCTCTCGATGTCCACTCCTTCGCCGAGAAAGCTCGCTGATTTCGACAAATTTTTGTGGCCAGCAAGTGCCCAAGCTACTACACCTCCCCGTTCCTCCATCGATACACCCCAGCAGCAAACTCTCGGGGTTGCTGGCGACCAGCGAACGAGATTCAGCGAGCCCGGTGGCACCACAACAACTTCAGATCAGTCCCTGCTGTCGTGACTCAATGCGGTTCAATAGCTCATGCAATATCACCTCCGTTCCAGCCCAATGGCAGCAGCGTCCATGATCTACCATTAGCGTAGCTAGCAACACAGCAGGCCAGCACCCTTGTCGAGCATCCCGAGCCAGCTGTAATTTGTGGAGTCCACACATCGCCACTATGAAGCGTCATCGATCCATGACTTTCGCGATCTGTCGCTCGTCCAAACTTGGAAACAAATAATCAAGGTAGGTTAAAATCCTTTCTGATTTAATTCTTGAATATTTTGTTTCCTCGTTTGAACTATTGTGATCTTGATTGAATCTCCGAACATATATGTTTTTCTTTCACTATCTTGCGTGCATATTTGAATGATAGGCATATTTCTAATTAGAATTTATTGCCTAATTCGCAACCGCATATAATCTTTGATTTCATCTATAAGGCTTTAGATGAAATTATTGATTCCGCAGGAATAAAATTGATATTTTGATCTTTAAGGCTTAAGATCAATTTATCGATTTTATAAGCGAAATAATCAAGTTGGTTAGATATCGTTTCCAAATTCGAACAATGGATAATATCTTTGATGACCGCGAATGATATGATGATTATCTTGCTTTAATTGCTTTATTTATCCCAAAAATACAAAAAATATTGCATTTGCATATCATGTAGATTAGAATTGATTTCCTAGATAGAATTGCATGATAGAATAGTTAGATTCTTTTCTAATTATATTACAATGCACTTTTAGGGGGTATCTAGGTTAGATAATATCTTTGAATTAAATTGCATGTCGAGATAAATTTCTAAGTTAAGATAGAATTCATATTAGTCTATTTCTAACTTAAAATTGATAATATCTCACTTTAGTTAGATTTTTATTGTTAGTAATTTTTAATTACAAATTTTTATAAGAAATACAAAAATATTATATGCATGTCATTTAGAATTAGATTCATGAAATGCATGTCATTTAGTGATTATTGCTAGGTTTATTTAATTAGAAATTGCATGTCATTAGAATTATGTAATTTAGTTATATTGCATTGCATATTGCATGATTTTTATTAATTAAGTGAAAAAAAAAAAGAAGAGAAATTGCGTGTTAATTAGAAACCATATACAGGGTTGTTAATGTGGATTTTAATTTAACACTGCAGATGCTTTCGTTGCTTTTAAGGTAAGTCCTGCAATTTATTTACTGCTTTACTTGGGTGTTAAATCGGTGGTTTTTGCGCACCCGCATGATCGTTTCACATGTTAGGGAATTAGATTTAAATCAATTTAAGCTGCCTGCAAAAGCATTTTTGAAAATAAAAGAAATGGTACCGAAAGGGTATTAGAGAAATCTAGCATAATCAAGTCTCGAACTCATAAATCTCTGGTTCGTAGGAGTAAAGTAGATCTCCGTTACTTTACTTGGGTTTCTAATCGACCCACCAAAAAATAGATTAGTGTTTCTAATGCGCGACTCTAATTGAAAAATCATTTGCATGTTATAAACTTGTCGCGGGTGGTATGGGCTTGGGAGAGCCTGAGTTAAGTTTAGGCTTATCTCATTAGCCAAACTTTAGGTGGTAGTAACCGAAAATTTGGTCGCGACAAATATGATAGTGGATCTCCTTTCAAATGTTCCTTCTTTTTTTGGACCATTGTCATGACCCGAAATTGGAATCTCAATGCTTATTTGAGACATTGAGCTTAATTTTTGGTTAATTTTAGTTCTAGGAAAGGTCCATGAAGTATTCAAATCCCTTATAACATGCATTAAAACTTGACTTTAGTATTGGTGCTTAATCTTTATCAACTAATTGGATACCTAGAATTAACCCAAAGAGTCCCCACAAGGTTGAGTAACCATCAAACTAAGTTTGAGTAATCTTATGTAGTTCAACATTATCACATCAACAAGCACAAGGTACTTTACATTTGAAATGTCCTAAAATAGTTGCAATATTTTTAATTGGATAAAGGTTAATTTTTCGTTTTCAGTCATATAAAAGATGGTGATTTTATGAGAGGTACTAGATTCAAAACGTTAATAGACAAGGCAAATAATAGTCGAAAAGATATCGGTAACAATGGTAATTTCAAAAGGAGTCAATAGATGTTGGTAAATGACTTAAATATCGATTGATAAACTAAACTTAACTCATAAGTTAAATGGAAAAAGTTGTGTCGCGACCCAAATTTTTCAGGGGTGAACCACTTAGGGTTTGGCTAATGGATTGTTAAGCCTAGACTTAGCTCGGGCTCTCCCAAGCCCATACCAATTCGCAACTTTAGGTTCAAGTTCTTAACATGCAATTGATTTTCAATTAGGAGTCGCCACTAATCTATTTTTGGTGGGTCGATTAGAAACCCAAGTAAAGTAATGGGAGTTTTACTTTACTCCTACGAACGAGAGATTTGGGTACGGGGACTTGGTTACGCTAGATTTCTCTAACGCCCTTTCGGTACCATTTCTTTTTATTTTGACAAAAAGGTTTTGCAGGCAGCTTAAATTGATTTTAAACTATCTCCCTAACATGTAAGGTGATCATACGGGTGCGCAAACCACCAATTTAACACCCAGATAAACAATAAATAAATTGCAAAAACTTACCTCTAAGCAACGAAACCATCTGCAATGTTAAATTAAAATCCACATTAACAACCCTAGATATGGTTTCTAATTAACACGCAAATTTTTTTATTTTCACTTAATTAATGAAAATCATGCAATATGCAATGCGATATTAACTAAATGACCTAATTCTAATGACATGTAATTTCTAATTAAATGGGCCTAGCAAAAATACTAAATGACATACATCTCAATGAATCCCTAATGACATGCATATGGCATTTTTTTCTTTTTCTAAAAGAATGCCTTTTATCTAAATAATAAAACTAATTTAACCTATGACTTTTTTGTATTTTTCATGAAATTCGAAATTAGGTGAAATGTGAAAATTACCTAATTAGATTAAGATCCTAATTAATTTATATTAGGAATTAGGTTGAGCCAAATCCTAATTTAAACTAAAATATTATCTTAACCTAAATAATCCTAAAATGCAATCTATTTGATAAAATACCTAAACCTATAATAAATTAAGAAAAACATAATCTAAAATTAAACTAAATGCAATTTCACCCTAATATGCAATGACGTGCAAAAAAAATGCCCTAATTTTACAGGACATATGCATAATGACTTTTTTTGTGTTTTTCCTTTTTCCTTTTTTAAAAATTTCGAAATTAATAATTGCCAAATAATTAAACATGCAATTTAGACTAGTGAAGTAGAAATCTAACATCCTAATTTTTTATATTTTTCATTTTTCAAAAATTCGAAATAAATAAATTTCCTATTCTAGACATGCAAAATAATCTAAAACAAGTAACATCCTAACATGCATCTAATCTAACTCAAATATTTTTTTTTTACGGGAGCAAACAAATAAAGCATCAAGAACAACATGGCACCAAATCAAGCAAGACATCATCCACGTCCATTTAATTTTGGGAACTAAATTGACGAATCATATCTCGCGCATGAGATCGGATTGGCCAATTTTTAAATAAATCACGAATCATATCTCGAGATTGGATTGGTGATTTTTCCGCACGATTGCGGGTCGTATTTCGAACGTGAAATCGGACTGTCAATCATATGTACGTTGCGAAATTAGGAAGATTTCACAATTTAAAAGGCTAATCGTGTTACGAATATCATGGCATATTGGAGATTTCATCATGTGCACCGATGAATATATCAAATAAGGAAACAAAATTTTCGAAAATTAACATAGACAAAATCCTTACCTATCCCAAATATTTGCTTCCAAATTTGGCCTTCGAACGGCGGCTCGTGAATCACGATAGGGGCTCGAATGTGATGGCGCAAGGACAGCTTGCTGTGGTGCTTGCTTCGACTAAGGAACGGTTCTGAACAGTAGCCGGGGCGTCGTGGAGTACAAGATGCGAATAGCGGCCGTTGCTTGCTATTTGTACGCTGGTCCAACTCACGTCATGAAAGCGCGAGATGTGGCTTCGCAGGGATTGACTCGCCAGACTTCATTGATCACTGCGGTAGGGAGAAGGTATGACGTGCATGGCCTAGACGTCGCAACGAAGTCAGCAACAACGTCGGGATAAAAGCTTCGGCGTCATAGATGCAGCTGGAGATGATGGCCCGAAAGGATGAGTCTCGGCACCATTCGGATCAGTGGAGGGTGACACCAGCAAAAGTCAGCGACGTCCTTTGCAGCGCTGAATCGTGAAGCTGGTAGACCCCAATTGCAGCTACGAAGACTCACTCTCAAGGAAGAAAACCTCAACTCTCTCTCGTGTGTTCTCTGTGTATTGCTCCGAAAATCCCCTCTTTTCTCTAGTCTGCGAAAGGTCCCTTTTATAGGGAGAGGGTCCGAACTTATTAAGAAAAACAGCATATTTCGTTTCCTCTTCTGTGCATGCTTTGAAATATATTCTATTTCCTTTTCTTTTCCTCGTTGACCGAATGCCTTCTCTGCAGGAATATATCTTTTTTTGCAAATCAATGTGCCCACAGTGTAGAACGTGCCCAACATTCCTTGCTCATGCTGATCTTTCAATTTCCTATGTGCATATGCTCGTATCTTCCCACATCCGGCCATGCATGATGAATATTCTCCACCGATTTTATTTCTTTAAACCAAATACCAGCCCGAAAATTCAAGATTATAATAGACTTTTTCCTAGATTCCGAACCTTACAAAGATGGGCTTGCAATATCTCCTTCCCGCGCCTGAATTGCACGAATATTTAATCGAGAATTTGATTTCAAATCGAAACAGGTAGACGGTTGGCAATTCTCCATGTGGCTGTTTATGGGGTCTCAACCAAGGAAGGTGCAGCTTGCAGTGATGGCTCGTGGAAGTAACCAGCAGTGGTTCTTGACTTCGTCAACTAGGAGGGGTTGTCCGATGGTTACTCGGCCTGGTAGTTAATGGGGAACCTTGCAAAACTGGAAACAAGCTCGGTATAACCTCCAAGGCGATCCACCGATAGCTACTTCGCTTAAGCCGCGGAGCATTGCCGGGACAACAACTTGCAGGGAAAGTCGTCGTACATGGAGGAGCTTCGCGAGGCTATAAGTGACAGTATCTCGCGGCTTGAGAAATTTGCAAACAAGACTCCAAGGTGCGGGGACAAGATATTGCGGAGAAACGATGGCGATAGGGAGAACTTATTCTCACGTGCGTGTGCTTGACCAAATGTTTGGTCACCGAATTTGCTGCCCAAGCCGTGGAGATCATGACCAGAAACCCCCACTCGAAACCAACAATCACCGTCTGCTCTTGATTCAATTGTGGTCTCCTGCTGTGATGTTGATCAAAGCGTATATACACCAAATAGGAACCACTAGTGTCACACTTCACAGACGAGGGGCTACACAAGGAACGGCTAATGATCAAGGAAACTGCCAAGCACCGAGATGGAATCGTCCGAACCACGTAGGAAGAGAGAGCTTCGGCCCTTGAGCTCTAGCCTTTTGAATATGTTCTTTTTTTTTTAAAATTAAGGCTCTAACTCTAAATTGCCAACCTCATAAGTTAATTCTCAATCATAAAAAATAACGAGCTCGGGCTAATTCCCTTTTTCATAGGCTTAGCCTAACTTGTCAATTTAAAGCTCATAACCACCAATCCGGGTCCATTCGTCACCAATGCAAATGCAATAATAATAAATAAATGCATCTAAAATTATATGCTATGCAATTAAATAATAATTTTTGTAGGGGTTAAAATTAACCTCTAATTTTTGTGCAATAAATGACTAATCGGGTCGCCAAAATTTTAGGTGTCAACAAGTTGATTACTACATCCAATAAAAATAGAAGGCAATTTTGACTACAGTTGATAAATTTCAAGTGTTAGTAAAGAAAAAACAAATTTGAATGGATAACTTAATCTAAATAAGAGTTAACAACATAATACTTACGACTTCAAAACTAGATCATTGAAAAGTGATCACTTCATAAAAAGGTTCATAAATCGAAACTTGGTAAGCGAGGCAAATAAACTTTGGAAAATCAATAGACTAGTTGGCAAATGTATGAAAATAAAAACCAAATATATATACATATATAGAGTTGGTAACTTAATGGAACAAAAGTTAGTAAGTTAGTGCAATTGAAGTTGGTACTCTCTAAAAAATGTTAATAAATATAAGGGGTCGATAACCAAAGGTAAAAATGGAAAAATAACCCAATAAAAGTTGGTACATTCAAGAAAAATGATGAATGTATAAGACCTCAAGCTTATTGCAAAAGTATAATTAAGTCTTAAAACTTACAAATAGTACAATCAAATCCTAAACTTGACGAATTAGTACAAGTATGAATTTCCATCACCCAATATAATTTAAGTGATGCAACATGCTTAGCGTCTATTTTTTAACTTTTTTTTTTTTTTTTTTTTTAATAATAGGTTTTTCAATATTTCTAAGGAAAATGCTAACTTGAACAAATGTTACCACGGTGCCAAAAACAAAACAAAAAGAGCCAAATTAAGCCAACAAATAAACAAATAAAAAAAACGCAGAATATACATAGAGAGAGAGAGAGAGAGAGAGAGTGCATGGGCTTGAAGCAGTTCATGAATAATTCTTAATGATATAAGGCTTGGTTACCGATTGTCTTGCTATACTAGAAGACGAGGCATAACAAATTTTTCGCGTGAATATATGATGCATTTTTCCTCTAGTAAATACATCAACTTAAGTTATGAGGTGATGCTCGGAAGAAATTTTTCAGTTTCGCTAGTGTGCTAAATACTGAAATATGTCCTAAAAAATAAATTATTAATGAAAACTAAGGGTAACTCAAATCTACATTACTCATAATAGGTGTACTCGAATGAACAAGTCCAACCTTATATGTGGAGATAAAAATATCACAAGTATCACAACATTTATACGATATTCACTTAAATGTTATAATTTATTTATTCGATCACTTTTTGTCGAGCAATGCCCATTTGAGTCTTTTACAAAGTGGCAGTACCAGAGCTGCTGCTCTTGAGTGTTGTTTCACCTCGGTTGCTTGTTTCTAAAAACCACCATCACCATCAGACTTTTTACCCTTAGAAAGCTAAATCCTGAAATTTTGCAACAATTTGCCGCCACACAAGCTCTCAGGCGCATACACGCGACACTGCGAATAGAATTCATGCGCCTCCAACGAACCAATGCCTTTGAGTGATATTTTGATGCTTTTGGTGGCTTGTTTTTGAAATCAACTCCAAGATCAGTCTCGCCGTCCTCCGACGAGTCAAATCTCGGGGACCAAATCGCCAATCGCCACCGCACATGCCACCGAGCGAGCGCCGCTGTAATTGCGATCTACGCGTCGTCACACGCTAGAAGCCTCTACGGCATTGCGGGCGTCATCTCTCACCTGCCAGCCACGTGCATGCTCTAGCCAATTACTAACGTCACCGCCACATCATCGTGCCACGTCAGCAGTTGACCTTGCCCAACTATTGACTGTTGACTGTTGACAAGTTCAGTTAGACCGGCCTGACCATGGACCGATCGGTTCCCACGTTTTCCGATCGTTTGCGAAGGCATTTCAATGTGCTGAGTCTGTTTTCGGCTTTATTTTCTACCCGTGTGCCCTCTAAGTGCCGGTTTCTTCACATCTCTTCTTCCAATCTACTAATTTTACACTGCAAAGTCACGTAGTAGATAAACTGATAGTCTAAATTCAGACCATTTCACAATGAATCAAACTATGTAATCTGGGCTCATAAAACATTTGATTTTTTTAGAGGAGGTAGATTTGGCGATATGTTATCAGTGATATTCGTCACCTACTAATATTACCGGTGAAACTGAGGACAAAGTTGTGGAACGTTTGGAGGAATGGGATAGCAATAATTATCAAATCCTCATCTAGTTTTGAAACACTTTGATTTCATCCGTCCGACTTCAGTTTGGTCACCCTAATATAACACAAGAAACTTGAGGTCTACTTGCCAGCTGATAGTCCACCTTAGACATTGTCCATCTGTATTCGCTAATATACCGGTGTCTGAAGTTTTCATCTGGAAACTGATAGAATAACACTACGGACTCCTTTCAATGTGCAGGCCCTCCTAAAACTAGTTTTGGCAATTGGGTCTCAACACTGATTGATGTCTATGAGTTTATTATCTAACATGAGAGCTCTTCCTTTTTCGGGATAAATACAAACTCAGGTCATATTGCCATCGTTATCATAATTCTAGCTGTTGGATTATCTCTTTTAATTGCTGGAATATTGTGTATCTGTTTGAGGTCAAGAAGATAGAAGAAAGATATCAAAAGCAGGTTTGCATTACTCTGCGTGAGTGATTGGCTGAGAATACTTTACGCGCAGGGTGAATAAGATCCTCCGTGAAACATTTTAGCAGCCAATAAGTTCAGGCAGACTTCTTGAGAAACTATTGAGAAAGTTCAAAATGCTAACGCCATAACGTGCAAAAGCTTCTAAAATTTTCAGAAACTCAGACGATGGTGATCTCTGACTAAATGATGATAGATTCGGTATTGGCTATAGATATCAAAGTCCACTGATTGCTCTGGAAAACCTTTTAGAGGCTACCATCATTAACGGTATTTGCAAAAGTGATATCCACTTTTTCATCAAAGGTATCCAACATTGCAATCCTTTAACAGAATCCTGGCAATGATGTGCTATGAAGCGTACCCACACAATTTATCTGGTAATCTAAACAATGAATCGTCTAAATGATAGCCTCAAAATCTCGATTACCATGGACCTGGATCAGCATGATTGCTATCACTCGGAGACCCCGGCGACGTTATCTTGCTAACAGATTGGTCCACTTTGCTGTTTGATTGATCTGAGTTCAGACCACAAGGTGCCTGTTTGTACTTCTTACCAGGAAAGAAGAACGAAGGTCTTTGAGGCACTGGTATGCTAATAGAATCGCTGTTTAACATCAGAATCACTGAATCCATGGTAGGCCAGTCTTCCATGTCATCTTGGACACAGAGTAAGCCAATGTGCATGCATCCGATCACTTCGTTCACAGAATAAGCACCACTTAAAGCTAGGTCCACTACTTTCAATGGCATTCCATTGCTCCAGTGCTTCCAAACCTAAAAGAATAGTTATATTAGTAGTTTTTGTTCAAAGTACTGTTGTAATTCTATTAAAAGTGATTTTAGCCTAAAAGGAATGGCTTTATTAAGATACTCACATAGCCTAGCAGGTCCTCATAGCAGTCCAGTGAGAAGAATTGACTGTTTGTTTTGCCAGTTATAATCTCCAGCATAAACACACCATAGCTGAAGACGTCAGATTTTATGGAGAAGTGTCCAAACGTCAGATACTCAGGGGACATGTAGCCACTACATCGAACACAATATGTCAACACAGTTGAGAGAATGTTTAACTATGGACATATTCTGCCAGAAACAAATTAGGATGAGTCTGCTTTTCTTGCTTGTCAAGAAGATGCTCCAAGTCAATGCCAATGGCACATTGTTCATTGCCAATAACAAGTCGGATTAACCGATGTTGTACTTACTATGTTCCAACAATTCTTTTAGTGCTTGCTTTTGTGCTTCTGATCAGATTTGAAGATCCGGGCTGCACCAAAATCAGATATTTTTGGGTTCATGTCAGCATCTAGCAAAATGTTGCTAGCTTTGAGATCACGATGAATAATTCGAAGCCGAGAATCTTCATGAAGGTATAGCAGTCCACGTGCCACCCCTACCGCTTTGTAACGTACCCAATCTAGTTGTCCCCAGCTCAGGATCTATTCTTCAAGTAATCTGTAAGTTCCATCGCTAATACTGGCATAATGCTCATGCCCAAATCATCACATATAGTTGCTTTCATAAACTTTGGATCAATGTTCTCATTATCAAGTAATTCATTTTCCCTATCTACTTCTTCACTAGTTGCATTCGTGCATGTAGAAATGAAGTGACGGAGAAACTAAGTAGAATAATAACAAGATGTTTATTTCTATTGCGTTGTCCAGCTGTCACTAATATATCTAGTTTGTCTTCATTTAGCCAGAATAATATTTTCGTCTCATCTTCTCTTAACGAAACATATCATTTAGATTGAAATTCTGGAGAATTAACGTGGTGAAAAGGAGATAAAAGAGAGGCAAACCAAATAACAAGCGATCGAGGCTCCCGTTGGACACGTATTCATAGACCAGTATTGTTTCATCTCTTTCCATGGAGAACCCCAGAAGCCTGACCAGGTTTCTGTGTTGAAGTTTGGCTACTAGTTCAACCTCGGTCTTGAATTCCTCCACACCTTGTCCAGAGCTCCTAGATAGCCTCTTTGCTGCAATTTCTTGACCACCAGGCAATGTACCCTGATAACAGAATAGACATAAATTCAAATTTGCCAAAATAGACACATCTTATTGTTTCTTCGTTTGTTATACTTTTGGTTATTGCGTATATGCGATTGGGCATTGAAATAGGATAACCAGATGCATAATCTCGAAGTTTTTCCTATCTAACTAATGTAAATGAAAAAAAAAATCCCCTGGTGCTTCGAGAGGCTTCACTGTAAACGACAATACTACATTATGAATATACACGAGAATTAGTAAGTGTTGGCTTCTTGATAAGTCAAAAGCTGAATGATATCTTTGAACATCCTAATTACCTTGTAAACTGGACCAAATCCACCTTCCCCTAACTTCTTGTCATTCGAGAACTTATTTGTGGCGGCTTCTATTGTTTGCAGATCAAATTGCAGGGAATGGAGCTCAGAAATTTGCCTCTGAACTGGCAGTTAAATGGTTCACATATCTTTAGACTCTACTGAAATGAAATCAATTAATTGTGTTTATGCAATAGCATTGTTTTGCTGAGTTACCGATTGGATGTTCTTCTATGCAACTTTTGCTGTCCCTTCTTAGAACTCCTCTTCTTCTTCTTCTTCCTCTCAGTAAATGCTGAGCTATCATGTAAATAGGTAGCGTCAATCCTACAACAG
Organism: Eucalyptus viminalis; assembly: GCA_014182385.1. Classification (NCBI taxonomy): domain Eukaryota; kingdom Viridiplantae; phylum Streptophyta; class Magnoliopsida; order Myrtales; family Myrtaceae; genus Eucalyptus; species Eucalyptus viminalis. The sequence continues at coordinate 14,278,896 of CM024529.1, read as the reverse complement.
CAGCGAAAATTGCGGCGGATATTTTCACTTGAAAGGGCACCGTCCCTGCATTTGTAGTCGCAGCTAATAGTATCATTGACATACAAGAAAGTGTGGCTTCTTCTAGTTATAAAATTTCATCTTCCAGCACATACATAAGAGCAGGATATTCCCCAACTCCATTCGAAAGCTGTTTCAGACAATTAAATGGACTGTACTTAACTAAAACGAGCTGTTAGTGCTATAACTGTAAAGATTTTATTTGTAGCTGAATTGAAAAGAAAAAATTTATTTTGCTGGCAGAAAACTCTAATGACATCTGGAAGAGCAAAGACTCAGCTTAAGCGGACAACATGAATTCCGTTTTAATCTTAGAAGAAACAACAAGCATGATGATGAACTTTCGAAAAATAAAATATGAGGGGCTACCTTACCTTTTGAGCTCCTCTGATAAAACGGGTAAATCTCGGACCGGACAAAGCAACTCGGAAGCAACGCTCTGCCCCCGATTTTCCCCTTTTGGAGGCTTAAGAGGTTAGATGTTGCATTGCGAAGGCACTCCCAACAATCGTTCTTGGAAAGATAAAACACACACTGCAAACGTGTACAACTTTTTTTCCCGAGTGAACTTGGCCTCGCGATGGCCATACATCCTAGAAGAATGCCAAGCAGCCTCTCTTGCAGCGCTATTCATGGTCTTGTTCAGTAGCTTCACGAGGTCATCTGGCTTTTCTGTGTTCTCTCCATTGTAATCGTCCAACAGAGGTTCCATCTCCACAGTTGAGGAGAAATTCACATCGGCATAGCGCAACATGCACTGATCGTACCACAGGATAGAGACCTTGGTCAACTGGCATAAGCGGGTTATCTCAACGCTCGCCTTCTTGATGCATTCCATGCACTCTGCCTTCGAGACATCTCCTCTGCACATAAAGCTGCCATAGACGGCCTCGCTCAATGTGAGGAAAAATCCTTCATCATGGTCGGAACTTGCACTAGAGACGAGATCATGAAGAACACGAATGAGGTTGGCTTGGTAGGTGCTATTGGGAGCGATGGCGCTTGAGTTTGAGCAGTAATGTTTGCTTATGGTGAGTGTGAATTCAGCAGCATTGATGGTGGAAAAGCTGAGCGTGCAAAGAAGTAGAAAAAGTGTCATTGGCATCTTCTCACTCTTTTGCTGTGCGTGTGGTATGTGAGTTATGATGAAGAAGGGGGATTCGTTCTTTGTATTCAATTGTGAGGCCCCAACATGGATTTTTAAATAGGATGAGAATTCTGCTGATCTGAATAGAACAAGTTATGTTCTTATGATTGATATATAGTTGAGGGTGTTTTGATATTTTTATGAACACCTTAAATATATCAATTCTTATACAAAATTACGACCTTCTATTAGTCTGACTTAGATAAATTGGTCCAATTATAATTGTGGAACTTTGTAAAACATGTGAATAAATTCAAGAACGTCGGTAATCAAGGCAAAAAAGAAATGCAAAATGTTAATACAATAGAAGAGTTTTGAAATTAATGGATAAATAAGGAATAAATGTATCGAGTGACTAAAAACTTGTCACAAAAGTGTAATTAAGTTATAAAACTTTTAAAAAGTGAAATAATTGCTAAAACTTGACCAATAAGTACAATTATTAACTTCTTCAATTTGAGTAATGGAAAATGCTTAACGATGGCATTTATCTTAATAAGACTTTAAATAAAATTGGGTAAACTTGTAAATATAGCAATTTTTAAACTAATTTTAAACCAACACTCGTATTTCAATTTGACGTTCCTATGAGATTTTGGATTAAGATTAAAGAAATTAATTTTTTGTTGAAAAAATATGAGGACTGGTTTTGGTAACAAAAACAAAGTACAAGGACTCAATTTGAATATTTCTTTTAACACGTGGATCGAAAGTCTAAGTTTTATTGAAACTTTTATATGTAGGTGCCACATATCGATTTGTCAATGCTTACTCAGCGTATTGCATTCACACATTGATTGTAAATTAAAGGGATAAGTGTACTATAAGTTCTAAAATTTGTTATTAAAATACAATAAAGTCCTAAAACTTTCAAAAAGTGCAATCAAGTATTAAAATTTGTCAAATTTGTGCAATCAAGTCTTTTCATTTACTCCATTCAACTCGGCAAACAGAAAATACTAATAAGCTTTTAAGACTTTCAATGCATTTATCCCTGAATTAAATTTTAATCCCAAAATCGTTGCCACAGAAAAGTTGAGGGACTAAACTATAATGAAGTATAGTACAAGGACCGAAACTGAAGTTGGCTAATTGTACGGGGACGAATTTTGTAATTTCCCCTCAAGTATACTAGACTTACAAACATTACATTATGAGAGCGGACGCACCAGAATAATAAAAAATTCTGAGGACTCAAGACTGACTAGTAACAATGTATCGGCCCCATGCTTGGTAGGGTGTGTCACGGCACTTTGATTCATGGGAATGAACAGACCGCCAACTTGTAACCACCGACATCGGAAACATGCCTGCCTTTCGATTTAAAAAGGGCAATACCATATAATTAGAATAGAAAAATATTATCGCATTTACGCTACCAGCATCGGCTCGTGCAAACGCCGGGGACTCCTTTCACTCATGACAATTCCAATCATAATGTATTTTTTAAGATATATTAATTAGGGGTGTCCAAATTAGAATGAAATGAACAATTAGCATTCCACTTATGACGTGTGGAACATCACGAAGCACATGCAATGGCAACGAGAAAAACAAGTTTTCTCAATTTATGTAGGAGCATTTCTCATTTCAAATGTTCCTTTTCTTAGGACCATTATCATATGTATAAGTTAGATAATGGATAAAAAAAAAATTAATATGGAAAATTGTAAATGAAAATGATCACATCATTGCATAAACAAATACGGCGATGGAGCCACGACATCGAGTAAGAAGGGTCAATCATGTAGAAGCATCGTGTTACAAAGTTTTCAACTCAGCACGAAGCACTTATGCTGCCATTTTAAGCTCTACTTAACGACTCCAAAATCAAGGAAAGTGATAGTTTCATAAAAGAGTTCGTAAATTGAAACATTGACTAGCCAAACTAATTTTTCTTATTCTTCTTTATCGCCACCATCACCAACCTTTGCCGCTTGCCACTGATCGCCGCCAATCGCCGATTGTCGCCGTTAGCCATTGATGACCGCTGACGATGGACCGCCGCTCGCCGCCACCAATCGCCTCTACCGATGTCGTACTGGTGGCATTAGCAACGGCGGGCAGCAGTCCATCATCAGTGGTCATCAAGCTAGCGGCGACGATCGATGATGGCAATGGTGGGCGGCAGTCATCGGCGAGCGGCAATGACAGTCATCGGCGTCGGTTGGTCAGTCGGTTGGCAAGACAGTGGGCAAAGGCGTCAATAGTCATTGGCGGTGGGTGCGGCAGCCGATGATGACGACAGCCGGCGGTGGCAATGGTAGCCAACTGTCGTCCAGCCGGTGAGCGGTGGCCTCAATGGTCATCGACGGTGGGCCGTGGCGGGTGGTAGTGGCGGTGACAACGGCCGGCCAGCGGTCGATCCGTGGGCGGGCGGCGGGAGGCGATCGGCTGATGGGCAGCGATAGGCAATCGGCTGACGGGCGGTAGGTGGCAACGGGTGGTAGGCGGTGGTGGTCAATGACAGCGGTTGGTCGGCGATGGCGGCCAGCTAGCAACGGTGGCCAAACAGTAAGGGCAGCGGTGAAGGGAAGGGGCAGCAAGGAAGAAGAAAAGAAAAAAAGAAAAGAAAAGAAAACATAACTTATTTCTAAAAATTATTCCGAAGAACAAGAAGCTACTTTTTTTTTTTTTTTTCTTTGTTTTTGTTCCAAATCTATTTCCCAGCCACTTTTCTATTCTGGGGAATAGAAAAATTAATTGACGTTACCAAACGGATTTATGTTATTTTTTTGTTCCGAGGAACAAAAGAACAAAAATTAGAAGGAATAGAAACGTTACCAAACACAGCCTTAATTTCTTTTATCATATCCTAATGCAAAATCTTATGGAATATCAAATGGAAAAAGTTTGAATTAAAAATTGCTGCATATACAAGTTTGCCCAATTTTAGTGAAAGTCTTATTAAGATAGATGCCATCATTAAGCATTTTCCATAACTCAAATAAGAGGAAGTCATTGATTGTACAATCTGGTCAAGTGTTAGCACTTGACTCCACTGTATAAAAGTTTTAGAACTTCATTATTGTTGACAACTAAATTTTGAGTAAATATTTAAAATTAATTTGCATAGAAAATTAGGGATCAATTTGGCCCTAAAAACTTATTTTTTTGATCAATTGAGTCCTAAACATTTTACAATTATTCCCGATCAGTCCATTCGATCAAAATTGGCCGGTCGACGCTGACGTGGCAACCGACCAACATCGGTGACCTTTTTTTGATAATAGTTTGTTTTTTGAAATATTTTATTAATATTTTATTGTTTTTTTCCTTTTTTCTCTTTTTTTTTTTCTCCATCTCCCTCCTTCCTCCTCTCCTCTCCTCCTCCCTCCTTCTTCCTTTGGCTCTGAAGACCAGCAAGAGCGGAGGGCTAGCCAATCACCGGACTGAGGCGGCCAGGCTAGCTCACCTCGTCGTCGCTGGGCGAGGGCGAGCTCACCTAGCCACTAGGGCGAGCCCTTGCCAGATCCGGCGAGGGAGGCCTCGCCGTCATTGGGTCTGGCGAGCTCGCGCCCAGCGACGGCGGGGTGAAACCCCGTGGGATTTGGCGAGGCGATCCAGCTGGCTCGCTGTCGCCAAGTCTAGCAAGGTGAGCCCCACTGGATCTAGCAAGCTTGCGCCCAACAACAGCGAGGCGAAACCTCGCAGGATCTGGCAAGGCAACCCCGCTAGATTGCCTTAGTCCGGCGACCGGCCAGCCTGGCTAATTGCCAGAGCCAAAGGAAGGAGGAGGGGGGAGGGAGGAAGAAGGAAAAGGGAGAAGGAAAAAAAAAACAGAGAGAAAAAAAGGAAAAAAGATTTAAAAAATTAATAAAAATATTTCAAAAAATAGGTTTACCAGTATAATAGGTTTATGACTTATTTGGTCATTTTTCCTCCATTTAACACGCTGTAAAATGTACATTCATTGTTACAGCCATTCTCTCCTCAGCTATGTTAGTACAGCCGTCGAAAATCTCTATATCAACCTTGCCAGTGTAAGGCGATAGTGCCATCGCCATCTTCAATCTCCGCCTCGCTGGTTGACATTGCCATCTCCATTGACAGCCATTATCGAGGTTCATGCATTTGTGATTCAAAACGTGGATAATAGTGATAAAAAGAGAGAGAGAGAGAAATGTAATATTCATGAAGAGTACATGAACTTATTTGTAGGTTTTACAAGTGACTATCTATAGTAGCAAAATATTAATTACAATTGATTAGGATCAATCAAAGGAAATATATATAATCTCTTAAATATATTTCTAACATCCCCTTGAACTCAAGGTAAATTGAAAGATGTTAACTTGAGTTTGGAGAAAAGATCCGGAAAATACCCAAATGGATGTGTTCAGTTGAAGACATTAGTAGCTTGTTTAGCGCATGTATTAGAGACAAGTGGAGCAATACCTGGTAGAATGTTAAATCCAATGAAATGTTAGTCTATTTTAAGGAACTTGGTGTGCCCATGGAAAACATTGTTATGTATTATTTAGATAGCACTTCGGCTACCACAAAGACTAACTGTTGCATTCTTATTTTTCTAGTAGCCATCTCAATCATAATAACTCTGAAATCCTATCAACAACAGCTCAATGGTTTGTTTTTTGCTACCCATTAGACAAGTGAGGTGCTAGAAAAGAAACAAAACAGTAACCCGTAAAAAAGCTAAAAAGAAATGCCAAAATTTTGGGGTTCAAGATGTAAGGAATAGAAGAAACCAAAAAACGAAAAAAAAAAGGAATTGCTGGTTTTGGAACTGACCCAAGAATAGGACCCAACTGATTGGTTCGGTCCGATTCTAAGACTGTTTAGGCCGGTTTTAGGTTCTAGAGTGAGAATTGACCCAACCCCAGCCATAATGACCACAACTCCTCATAAATGAGGATTTGGCAACCGAAGCTTTACAAATTAAGAGACACTGCAACCCATAACTTTGGAATACTGACTTTTGAGCAAAATGAACTCATTGACTGACCCTGACCTGACTTTTTCAATTTGGGACTGCTCATTTTCCACTTCTCACGGAAAAATGAGTTCTTGATTGAAAAAAAAAAACTAAAAAAACTTTTTTTTTAAAAATGATAAATGGCATCATTTCGCTCGTGGATGCATTTATTGTACATGTCAATGCAGTTAGTCAACCGACCAAAAAAAAAAAAAAAAATGCAGTTAGTCACGTTTTAATATCAACTTACGTGAAATTTTTTTTTTTTTTTGTTTTTGTTTTTAAAGGTGAGTCTTTTAGTCCCTTAAATAAAATTTTCATGCATTTTTTTCAGGATCCTTCCACAAATTGAGATAATACTCAAATATAAAAAAAATGCATACCTATGATTAATCCACGTTTTCGTTACTTTTGTATTCTCTTTTTCCGCGCGTTATTCATTTACAGTTTGCCATTTAAAAATCCCATCAGTTGAAATTGTTAGCCACAGATGAAGACGTCCTCCGCTTAGTTTCCACATCAATACTATAATCACTATAATCACTAAAAATAGCATTGTCCATAAATTCATCAGGATAAGTGTCATATAACTTTTCACTTAACATTTAATTAAGTGTCATATAACATTTCAATCAATCAATTGAGTACTATAATTTTAAGAAGCATGACATTTGTGGTGATCATTTTTAGATGAATGCGTGATTTATTATTTGAATATTATAACATTTCTTCTCACGCGTAAGCTAAACTTTGGCCTTAACCTAAATTGTGAAAATATTCGATTGGGGGAGGCAAATATGAGCTTGGAAGATTCGAATTTCTCTTATATCATGTAAGATTTGATGAGATCACTACTAACTATTTTAAAAACTAAAATTGTTATATAAATGCGTGATTCATTATTTAAATATTTTAATAAAAGTTACGGTACTCAAGTGATTAAAAAAATATATTATTTATAACGAGTGCCGTACGAAAGTTACGACACTATGACTCTTATGCGATCACAAAATATTTTTATATTTCGAGTCCTATCTCAAATGTATGGTTCTCGGAATCTCATCACTTTGGGTATTACCTCTGTAGAAGTTCTGACATCAACATTTTCGACCGGTCGTCCCTCGAGCTCAACGACAAAATGTGGTTGCGCAGTGCGACATCCCGAAATTCGACCCGGCCAATAAAGTGAAATGGGCATGTTGTCAACGTGCCTATTTTTTTTTCTCGGAACGATCACTCACGAGTTAACTAACTTATGGTGAAGCCGTTAAGGCAGGATGTATCCGAAGAAAATCCCTAAAAGCTACTCAATCTTGGATTGGATTAAAATCGCGTTTGATTGATTCTAACCATGAAATTTAAATTGGTTTAGGAATCGAATATTTGAGCGTGTCACAATTCATTTTTAGGACCGTCTTATCGTTTGTTAATTTATTGTCGAGTCTGGAATTTCAAGAAAGAAATTATCGGAGGTAAAATCAAAGGCCAGAAGAAAATAGAAAGGGAAAGAGAAAATAAAATAAAATAAGAAAAATATTATTATTATTTTTCTTTTTCTCTCTTCTCTCTCCTCTCCCCTTTCCCCCTTCGTGCGAGCGCCCCACCTACCGCCTACCCTCCTTGGCCAATTTCAAATTGGCTTCTTCTTTCTCTCTCTACTTTGACTAGTCAAAGGCTTCTTATATCTTCTTTCTTTCTTTCTTTTTCTCTCTCCTCTCTCTTCTCCCCTTTTTCCCCCACGTGACCGATTCCTTCTCCCTCTTTTCTCTCTTGTTCGTGCGAACCAGAAGCCGAAGAAGACAGAAGCAGCAGCCACCGTCGTTTGAAGACAGGAGCAGCTCCGCCGCTCACCGCTCGCATCCGCTTCTCCCTCGCCCCCTCAGCTGTCGTCGCCACCCCCCCTTCTCCTCTTCTCTGTTTCGTGCGAAGACCAGCAGAGACAGAAGCGGAAGTAGCCGCGGACGTCGCCTGAAGACCAGCCGCCGTTGCCGCCGCACCGGAGCCGGACCGCCCGCGCGCCCGCCCCTCGCCGCCGTCCCGCCGTCCGCGCGCGTCCCCGCGTCCATCGCCTGCTGCCGTCCCTGCCGTGCGACCCAGTTTCTGTTCGGCCTCTGTTCAGCCACCGTGAGTGGCTGAGCAGGCCGCCGGAGCCGCCGTGCAGCCTCGCCGGACCGCCGCCTACCTTCCCGACCCCTTGCCGCCCCCAACCCTCTCTCTTTCTCTCTGTTTTGCAGCCGAACCAGCCACCCACGGAGTGGGTTTCCAGCCGGCTCGTGGGCCGTTTTGGGCCGTTTCCGGGCCCCGAACCCAAGCCGTGCTTTGGGAAGAATCGTTCCTCGTGTCGTCCTCGTCGGATTGATACGTTTTGAGTGCGATTCCGGTGAGTAATTTCACTAATCCATGATTAGTTGGCTAATTATGTTTAAGGTTGTTTAGTTTTAATTAATTAGGTTTAGGTGGTTAGATTAATATGGATTAGTGTTTATTAGTCAATTGTGATGCGAATTAGTCAAATTGAGTGTGTAATTAGCAAGTAGACGTAGTCTACTATTTATTGAAAGTGTCTCGGGATTTTTCCCAACCCTTAGTGGGCTTCAATTAGGCTTTTCGGGTTTTAGTGGAATTTTTGGTATTTAAATATTAATTTTCGGAATTAAATTAAATAATTATTTATTTTCGAAAATTCAACTGTGATGACTTGAGACTGGAATATTATGCAGATGACTGTAGTGAAGTCCGTTTATTTAATCAGGCTTTATTTTGCGCTAAACCGAATTTTTAATATTAATTATTTAATTTTTGAAATTAATTAATTAATTATTTATTTTCTGAAAATTCAATTGAGATGGCTAGTGACCGGAATATTATGCTGATAATCGTGGTGAAGTCCGTTTATTTAATCGGGCTTTAATTTGAGCTAAATTGAATTTTTAATATTTATCAATTAATTTTCGAAATTAATTAATTAATTAATTATTTTTCGGAAATTAAGATTGAGATGGCCGACGACCGAAATCTCGTGCTGATTGTCGTGGCACAGTCCATTTATTTATTTGAGTTCTACGTTGCATGGAATTAAATAAATTGTGATATTTTAGGGATTTACCTTAAATTGATTGGAATTGATTGAAATTGAATTATTGATTGGTAAATGGCCAAGTATGTTTATTCAGCATTTATAATGCTTTGTTGAGTTGTAAAGTGAGTAGAATGGTGAGAGTGAATCAGAAGTACTTTCGGCTTGGACCGATCAGATACGGTGTATGGGCCTATGTGGTTCGGTGACTAAGGCCAATTTGAGAATCATCCAAACAGGGATCGATTCCCGATTCTTGTTAGAATCGTTTCGCCGAGAATCGTGTTTGGTAAATTTTTTGTTAGAACAAATTTGTTCCCAGAATCAGTTTTGGACAAGAATTTAGAATAAAAAAAATATGATTCTTGATTCTGAATGAGAAAAAAAGAATCACAAAGTGGCTCTCTCTCTTTGCTCAACGTACCATCGCCCGCCACCGTCCGCCACCAGCCGGCCGCCACCGCCGGCCTTCGCGCCGCCGCCGCCCGCCTCCGCCGTCCGCCGCGCCCGCCGCCGCCGCCGGCCGTCGCGGTCCGGCGAGCTCGCCCGGATGCTCGCGGACCAGGGCGAGGTCCGGCGAGCTCGCGGAGGCAAGCCCGGCCGGCGAGGCTCGGCCTCCCGGATCTAGCGAGGCCGAGCCTCGCCGGTGGCGTGTGGGCCTCGCCGGGCGGGCGAGCCTCCGGGCCGAGCGAGGTCCGGCCGGCCACGGGCGAGGCTCGGCCTCGCCGGATCCGGGCGAGGCCGAGCCTCGTCGGGACTGGGCAGTGGGCCGGGCGAACCTCGCGACGCCTTGCCCCACCGGTGGCCGGGCGAGGCTCGCCCGGCCCCCACCGGTGGCCGGGCGAGGCTCGCCCGGCCCGCCGGTGGCCGGCAGCCTCGCCCGGCCCGACGAGGTCGGCCCGGCCACGGGTGGGGCTCGGCCTCGCCGGGTCCTGCTCGGCCGAGCCTCGGCGGGGCTAGGCAAGCCTCGCCGGCTGCCGGCGAGGCTCGGCCGACTAGGGCCCGCCTCGCCGAGGGCCGGCGACGCTCCGGTGAGGTCGCCGGCCCTCGCTCTGGCGTCGCCGGTCCGGCGACCGGCGAAGAAAGAAGAAGAAGATGAGAAAAAGAAAAGAAAAAGGAAAAAAAAAATGAAAAAAAATGAAAAAAAAAGGAAAATGAAAAGAAAAAAATGAAAAAAAATGAAAAAAAAGAAAATAAAACAAAGGAAAAAAGTAAAAAAATTATTTAAAAATTAAAAAGAAATTGATTTGGAACGAAATTAATGAACACGGATGCCAAACGCTTGATTACTATTCCGAGAATCAGAAATTTTGGACAATTACCAAACGGCTTAAATTGCTTAGAATCAGTTCCCGGGAACAGAATCAAAAAGAATCAGTTCGTCGAATCAGCTCCAGGAACATGTAATCGTTACCAAACGCGCCCTAAGGATGTCACTGCGAAAACGGCGCTTTAAAGAACGCATGTACCGGTCTAGTACATATCCCATCATAGACATACGTGGTTCGGTGATTTGGGATATTACTGGCGAAAACGGCGCCTTAAAGAACGCACGTAGCTGTCTATTGAATACATAATAATAGGCACGTGTGGTTCGGTGATTTGGGATATCACTGGCGAAAACGGCGCCTTAAAGAACGCACGCAATTATCTATTGAACAAATCATTGTAGGCATGTGTGGTTCGGTGATTTGGGATATCACTCGGCGAAAATGACGCCTAAAGAACGCACGCAATTGTCTATTGAACAAATCATTGTAGACATGTGTGCTTCGGTGATTTGGGATATCACTGGTAATAACGGCGCCTTAAAGAACGCACGCAATTGTCTAGTGGATACGTCACTTTGGCGAACTTGACGCCTGATAGCATTGATGTGGCTCTATGACCGAGTACTCGATGGAAGGATATATGGTGTTGAATCAATGACCTTGAATAGTCCGTTTGACATGTAATCGACTGGTTCGATTTGTTTGGAGTAAATGGGTGCCTATTGTGAATTGTATTGACTTGCAGGTGGGATCTAAGGCCAAGGTAAGTCCTCTACCCTGTTCGTGTTTAGGTAGCCTATAGTATAATAGTTTACTAATCGGGCCTTAGTGGGGTAGAACTTGCTGAGACGTAGTCTCATCCTGGTTTTGGGAAAACATTTCAAGACCCCGCTGAGGAGCTGAGGAGGAGGAATCTGAGGAGAACTCTGGGGTGAAACCCGAAGAGAAGAATTTTGGAAGAAGAAGATAATCCTGAGAGGGATCTTAAGTACGCTCTGGATGTACTGAGATTCTATCTTCTTTTGAGATCCCCATTTTGATGTGAATAGAGATAGAGTAAAAAGTTGTGAAGTACTCTGGTTTGTGTTTTGTATAAAAGTTTGGTTATAAGTTTCAATATGAAAAATATGGCCCTGCTTTTATATCCCATCGTTTTATTGTCTGGGAATTTTAATTGCTTCCGCATGTGCTTAATAAATGAAAGGGTCGGCGATACATAGTCCTGGGATATCGCATTATAAAATCAACCAAGTGAGAAGGATGTGTGCGTGCCCGAGAATTGGGGCGTGACACATGGCCCCTTTCGTGTTGATGGCAAACTTTCCCTTTCCGTCTCCCGTCCTATTCAATTTGGGTCTCCCATCCTATTCGATTTGGGTTGCTGGGGTCGTCCGTCCCGACTTGTCAGGCTCATCTTGACCTGAATTCACATTTCTTTCTACATCAATCTTTTCGTCTTCCTTTCTACACTTGACGCGCAATTCCTTTTTGTTTCTCATTCCAAATGTAGTGCTTCGCCATTGGTGTAAGTAATTAGTTACTCGTGTAAAACAAAAGTGGGTTAGTTCCCTAAAGAAAACCCCTACTCCATGTTTAATCTCAATTTTGTCTACGACCTTCTTTTTAAATTTTTAAATTTTCAACTTTCATTCTAATTCTCAAATTTGCCAAGGTTTCCAAAAATCACCACGTGTTCCTCCCAAGATTAATAATATTAGGAAGTTGTTGTTATTCAATATGAAGGTGGGGATGGTGATGAAGATACCGGTTTTGGTAATGGACTTGTGATTGGCCCTCATGTCAATAATTTTGAAGAAATTTGTGGCGATTTTTGGATGCGTTGGCAGATTTGGGACTAAAGTAAAAATATGTAAAACTATGAGATGTGGAAATTTTTTTCACAGAGTTTGAGTGAAGTTGAAATTATTCCTACCCTTTTTGTCATAGAATATAAATGGATGAATTTAGTTTGACACTAGTAAAAGCGAAGCGTCATTGGCAAATTCGTCAATCCAAAATGCAAACTTTCTGACTTTCTCTCCTTGCGTTCGTGCCCCTTTCATTGTCCGAATGAGTAGCGCGGGACAACACGAAGTGTTGGGAGTCTTTGGCCCTATTTGGTAACCATCTAAATAGGGCCAAATTATGATTCTTTGTTCTCATGAGTAGTTTGGGAATATAATCGCGTTTGATAAATTTTTTGTTCTCGGGAACAGATTTGGAGTAGAATTAAGAAAAAAAAAAATTGATTCTTGTTTCTGGGAACAAAAAAAAAAAAAGAATAAAAAAGTAGAACCCTTCTCTCCTCTCCTCCATTGCCATGCGCCACTGTCCGCCACTATTCGTCGCCGCCGTCTGCTAGTCGCCGACAACTAGTTCAACGAGCTCGCCGGAGGCAAACCCAGCCACTGGCGAGGCTTGCCTAGGCCCGTCGGTGGCTAGGTAGGCCTCGCCTAGTTGTCGGCGAGGCTTGATCAACGAGGGCCGGCCTCGCCAAGGGCCGATGATGCTCCGATGAGGTCGACCGACGACCGGCCTGAAGAAGAAGAAGAAGAATAGGAGAAAAAAAAAAAGAAAAGACAAAAAAAAGGGAAAAAAGAAAAAAAAAGGAAAAAAGTATAAAAAATATATAAAAATTAAAAGAAATTGATTTGGAACAAAATCAATGAGCACGGTACCAAACGCAATTCTATTCCAGAATTAGAAATTTTGGACAATTACCAAACGGCTTAGAATGCTTAGAATCTGTTCCCTGGAACAGAATAAAAAAGAATAATTTCTGATCAGAATTTACTCCCGGAAACAGAATCGTTACCAAACGCGTCCTTTGTCTCAAATACTGATCGCAAAACATTAAACACGCGTGTTGATTGATCTTGCTTTTGCCCTTTCATGGGCATTTCGAAATAGGAACGATTTTTAGGTTCAATTTGATTTTGACCTCATGATTTGCGTGGATGCACCATGATAGGAAAATCGAAAGGCTCATGAGTGAACTCTCGAAGGCACCATTGTTTCGATGGACGTCCGAGCTAGTTGGGAATCACCTTGATTTGAGAACAATCATCAAGATTTAGGGTGTGTTTCCTTAATAGGAAACTCAAGATTTGAAAAACATAGAAAAGTAATAAATTATATTGCCTATAAAAATAAATAAAAGATATCTACATCATCATCACAACCAACAAGTCACATGCACACAGTCCGACAGATATTTAATCAATAAAAATAAACGCTTCGTTTAAAAGGGGGGCCAGATTGAATAGCTTTTTCCAAATTAGTAAGAAACGTCTTCAACCACACGTAATTAAAGCAATCAATTCTACCTCACCATTCCGACCAATAAAAATATCTACATCATCATCACAACCAACAAGCCACATGCACACAGTCCGACAGATATTTATGGGATGGCCAGAAATTTCTCGTACGAAATTAAGGGCCTCTTTATGCGACACGCAAAACATGGCACCTTCTTGAATCATGCCTCTTTCTCATGAAAAATGTGGTGCCCTCTGATGCCACTTAAAAGTCGGGGCACAAACATCTCTTTCTATCAAAAACCTCATGAATAAACGTCTATTTAATAAATATAATAAGTGGCAGTTACCATTCCTAAGTTTTGTCCGGGCCACTCATCTTAACCTTTACAGAGAAAAAAAGAAAAAGAAAATTATCACAAAGGCTCTCTTAAGTAGTTTTCATATGAGCAGTTATATTACTAATTTTCACGAGGATTGTGTTTCCTTCTTTCTTGATTAAAGAGAATTTTCTTTGACCGGTCTTTTGATTGATAAGCTACATCAAAGGACATGCCTGAATTTAAGTCTAGTTAAACTTACTTGTGGGCAATATCCATAGCTAACATAGGCATGTGGAATGCTCCTTCCCTTCCTCTTATGCCAAGTTTTGACCCACTTGGTGAACACCCAACTTGCATAGGCACTTGGAAGGCTTGAAATACAAAGACAAGGAGTACGGATGAGGAGCAAACGCTTGAAGGGACTGAAAAGACCCCCCGGATGGTGTCTATTAACTCTGACAAGAAGGTCCACGGTCCACCGGTGGCACCACTAATTGATTTGGGAGCTCGACTAGGTTTGACATCCATAATTCTTTTGATTATCTCAAATAAGATAAGGTGTTTGCACTACAATCACCATAATTTCTAAATATAGCGTTATCCAAAAATTCATCGGCACTAATAAGTTCTAGCTCTTGTGTAGTCACAGAATATTTTCTTTGATACCTCAAGTCCTATAACAAATGGGGGGTTTGGTTTGTATAGGAAATTTATTTGGAGATACCATTTCGGAATCTCATCACTTTGAGTATTACCTCCGTAGAAATCCGATATTGTTGTTTACGGCCCTTGTCCTTCGAGCTTAATGACAAAACAACGGTGGTTTGGCATGGCCCTTTGCTCTTAATGGCAAACTTTTAAGTTTCTGAATCCATCGCCACTTGCTAAGTTTGTCTCAACTGGAATGACGTCTTTTTCAAAATCAATTTTGTTTCCTTTGTTACACATGAAGCGCAACTTCTTTGCTTTTTTTTTTTTTTCGTTTCTTTTTGTTTCTTATCTCATATGTGTGCTTCACCGTTGATATCAGTAGTTGGTTACCTATGTTAAAAATGAAACTCCCTTATCAAGAAGCGATCGATATGGGGTACGGAAAAAAGTTTTCTCATCCAGCTAGTGAAGTCAAAATCATTCATTCCCTTTTCATCTTCGAATATAAGGAGATAAATTTAGTTTGACATAAGTAAAGTGAAGCGTCATCGTGCATCTTCCGTTGTTTGAAAATGAAAACTTTCTGATTTTGCCTCCTCGTGTCCGGGGCCCTACACTAATTGCGAAGCACGATGCACGCAAGCTGACTGATCTTGCTTTTGCGTTTTATGGCCATTCTTATGCCAAACGTTTGGAGACACGAATGAATATTTTTTTTTTGGGTCAGTTTGATCTTGACTTCACGATTTGTGTGCACACACCATGTTGGGGAAATTGACTCATGAGCGAATTCTTGAAGGTGCCATGTTTTGAGGGACTTCCAAGCTAGCAGTAATCATCTTCAATTCGAGAAACGAATATCAAAGACTTAGAAAAGCGTGGAATTGAATCGCTTTTTCTGAACTAGTTAGAAACGTCTCCAACCGTGCATACCCGAATCAATCAATTGAACATAACCATCGCAATCAAAATGTCACATGTGGCCGATATTACTCTTGTACAAGGGTAGTGCATTTTTATTAGACATGGAAAAAGTGAGAGCAACATTGTCTCTCGTGTAAAACACAATGCCTTTCAATGGGACACTTGAAAGTTGGGGCAAAATTATTTTCAGAGCGAGAATTGATGCCTCTTTTCACGAAAAATCCCACAAATAAGCATCTTTTATCGAACGAAATTAATAAGCAACTGATTATCATATTAAATTTTTTTTTTTGGTGTGGGAAACCTTTTGATGATTTCTACAGTGATGAGACAGAAGAATGGATGTATAAAGGAGCTGTATACATGAATGCACCGGATGGTTCAACTGCTGGAATGGATAGGTCTCGGTTAGGTCCTATTGTACATGCTAAATGCCGGTCGGAATCTAATGAAGTATCCCCTGGAAATTTTTCCAGAGATGAAGGGGGTAAGTTGCCCTCTTGACAAAGATTGGTTTTCCTTTTCTCCTGTTTTATGTTTTTGCCTTGCTCAAAGCACAATCACTCTAGTCATGTTTCATTTGATAGGATGATGCTTGTGTGCAATTGCTCTGCATATTCTTTCTTAGAATAAAATTCTTGTGTTTGATATGGCTAGAGAGTGAATACGTTAGCAGCATGAAATTAGTGGAAATCTTCCTATATGCTGTGATAAGATGAATAAATGAGTTTCTGTTATGATCAGTGGTCATCAGTCGATCTGCTGCATCATACCATAAGACTTTGGATACATTTCTTTTAAGTTTAATAGCCTGTTCATGCTATGATTTAAGTGAAGAAATGGAATTTGACACTTTTTCTCTTTGCTTTCCCCTGTGCAGGGAAACGTCGAAGAGGGTAGTCAAAGAAAACGATTGCGGAGCAAATAGATAAGTCTCGTCTTCTTTCGTATTCTTTGTGTCTGTTCAGTCATTGATCTTATTCTACTGTAGTGTTGGAGCATGGGAGATAGGCTGAGAAATCTTGTACATGTATAGTTCAAGTTGTACCATGGCAATCATAGTAAAAGGTCGCAATCATCTCGCATTGTTTTTAAGGATCTTTTCAGATCATGACAAACGAAAAAACGAAGAGAAGACTGCGAACAATGGCCCACATCTTTTAAGACTAATTGTATTGGAGGATTTCATGGAAAACTCATGCGGGTTCAAGTAATGTTATTTAAATGAATGTGGGAGGCAATCTCTCCTTTTTGCGGTTGGGAGTCATTTGGTAGCTGCAGGGTAGCTTTTTCCCTTTTTGTTCTGTGTCCCTTCGCTTATAATATCAGGGTGGCTTGTTGGCCAAACTAGTGAGCTTTTTTGTCTTTTATCAGCAGATCTTTCCCCGGAGGAACGCCCGATTGAATCACGTGGCTTAGCATTCAACTTCATGATTTCATATTTTGTCACCGGTATGGTGATTCTTAACTCGATATAGGCAATGACCAGTAATGTTTTTCGGATTTGTTAGGAAGGTCATATTTTCGCGCTGTCATGAGCTAACCCCTTCAACTAGGGAGCAAAAATTAGGTTTAGGGATATTGCTAATTTTGGGCCAATGGCCTTTCATTGACTCAGCCTCTCCCAACCCATATTTCAGGCATTTAAATTTTAAACAATTAATCCTATATCAATTTCAATTAAGGAGCTGCCACTAGCCTTTTTTGGTCGGCTAGAAACCGATTAAGATATGAGAGGATATCTTACTATTTGCGCAACCAAAGACTCTAGATTTGGGGACTTGTTTACATTAGTCCTAAGACTAATGCCCTCTCGGTACCTAACTTAATTGCATGCTAAGTAATGCCATAGCAACGAAATGATCATCAAACGATACAAGTCTTATGTCATTGGAAAGCTAATGAGATATACAACAAATGTTCAGAAGACCAATTAAACTGATTCTAAGTTATCTGACCTGAAATGGAAGATTTACAGAAAGGGGTTCAGGATTTGACCCTATTCGGGTTTGAAAATGAGAACTTTTGGAAGAAATGCTAAATCACTTTGAAAATTAATGAAAATTTGTGTGCATGTAGAAAAGAATGTGCTAAACAAATTCTCAGTTTTGAGTTTTATGAAATGAACAATGGATTAATGCAGAAAAATCTATCTACATGCGGATGTCAGAACAAACTCTATTATGGAAAATAGGGCAGACGCAATTCAAATGTGATTTTATCGAAACCATCCAACTTTGGAATACAGATCCGAAATTTGCATGCATCAAGTTGAGACGGAGATGAACAAGTTTTATGTTTGATAAATTTGCAAATGGGGACTTTAGCTTCATTAAAAATGTTGAGACCAACTCAGAAGTTCCAAGAAGATTAACTTCAGGGTTTGGGTGCAAATTGACCATGCACGTTGATCAAACCCTAAGGACGACTAAACTAGCTTCAATCTTAAAGAAACTAACGTCAAATGAAAGGTTTGGAATTTGGGTTCAACTTTGATGTTTTGAGGATTTTTAGAAAAAAGGACATTGATCTCATTAAAAATGCGAAGTCACACACAGGTATTCAGGGTGGACTTGGGCGTGAATTGACCTGGTGCACTGATCGAGCCTTTTGAGTGCCCTCATGTGCTTTGAATTCAATGGAATTAATATCAAAATAAAGCTTGAAATCTTATCTAAAAATTTCATGAAGAATATGTTGTCAAAACTTGAATGTATGATTCTATATGAATTTAGGAATGCATGAAGGTCTGACCGCGAACCAAAATTCCAGAATGTCACTGCGACTTTGTGATGTCGAGTAAAAATAGTAAATAAACTTTTTATTTTCTGCAAATTTAGGATGTAAAGAGCATTTTTTATGTAGACATTGCCATCAGATTCCAAACAAAGAATTTTGTGAAAATCAGAGAGTACGTGAAGGTCAAATTGGGAATTAAGATTCCAGAAACCAGCATGTCTCTTTGAATGGTGTTCGTACCGTCTAAGTGCGTTTCGTTCGGTATTTTGAAAACCCATTGAGGAAATCCAAAGTAGTTTACCCTAAAGAGCTTTGGGCAAATGCAAAGGCATGCTTTGAGAGATAACCTTAAGACAAATGCCATTTGGTAGAAAACAAATTTGAAAAGCCATTTAGGTGATTAAAATTAGTTTTTTAATTTTTATTTATTTAAATTTTTTTTAAAATAATATATGGAAGTTTTTAAATATAAATTTTGACAATAATACTAAAAAAATATAATATATATCATTTTTGTTTTAAAGAAAAGACCAAATTGTTCACTGGTCTAGCGATAGGCTACGGCCATCGGCGGTAGTTGGTTGAGGTCACTTGAGATCAGGCGACCTCTAGCGAGAGTTGCTGGAGGTTGCATGACCTTAGGCGACCTAGGCGGCACGTGTCCTAGGCGTTTGCCGAATGGGCCTTGTGGCTATTGTGCGACCCTCACTGGCGGTGTGTGACCTTGACCCTCGCCGGAGGTCCCCCAATCTCGGGTGACCTCGATCAACGGCCGTCGCCATATTTAGCACATCGAACCAGTGAAGGTTTTGGTCTTTTTTAATAAAAAAGAAATAATGGGGGAAAAATCGGAAATTTGAAGAATTGATGATGGTAGTTTTGGAAGAAAAATGAGTTTCAGCAGTTGGCCAAATGCTAGTCCTTTTAGTCTTCCCAATGCTGGCTTTCACTTTAAAATTCCTTCAAAATGGTTGCCAAATGGTCCAGCATTTCCCTAAGGTGTTTTGGAGGTCGAAAGCCCCTTGAAAATGCTAACCAAACGTACTATCATCTCAAATTTTATGAATATTTTATATGACCTAGAACTAGATGTGATGAACAAATTCCATGAGATATCAACATGTAAATCGCATCGTAAAAATTCATAAAAATTTGACAAAACAGTCGGATTAGACAAAACAAAACACATTCAGAGAATTCGGATTCTAAACTTAAGATCACAACACAATTTTAGCATGCAAACAACGTCATATGACAATGTATGATATGTCAACACAAACCTAATAAAGATTACTAACACTCTCTAGTAGATCGCATCATGGAAACGCCATATACATCAATCATATTGTCAACATCGCGCAATCAATCCAAAAATTGCATTTACACTATCAACATCCACTAAACCTGCCTTAACACCCATTGATTAGCATCATTTATATACATATCCATCTCGAACTATCATTGAGCATTCAGACAGATGATCCTAGCCTTGAGCATTCAGACAGATGATCCTAGCCTTGACCACTTGTGAATGATTTGAAAATCACCACAAGTAGCCTTGCTTCATTGGATCAATGACTTAAAGAGTATTACCTTGTTTTTCTTGTTCTTTGAGCTCAAATAAGCTGACCGACCATCTCTAGACTTCAAGGAATGGCTGAACATAACTCCTCAAGAAATGCTTCAGAGAACTGGATAACAAATTGTATCTATCTTCTATATCCATCAATTTCTCATTTGTGAGCACCACCAACATCCACCGCGATGTGAAACGCAGAGAAACATAGGCCCCGTTTGGTTCAACATGTGGAAGGGGCTTTGGGGCTCTAAAGCGGTTTGGGCAAAAGCAATTTGTGTTTGGTTCAATTTTTTGAGGACTTTAGGGAGATGCAATTATATCCCAAGGGGCTTCAAAGGGCTTTAGGGGAATGGAGGGTTCAAGGTGCATTTGAGAGTAGCATTTTCGGAATGCTGGGGCCTTTGTTTAATGAAAATATGTCAGTTGCCCATTTTGCCCTCATTTATTAACCAAAATCCGTTTTTGCCCTTTTCTAAATAGAAAACCCTAAAAGCCTCCAGTAGCCTCACGCCTCCTCTGCACTCTCACGCCTCTCTCTGTCGTCCCTCACTGTCTCCTTTGCGAGCTGCTCTCCGGTGTCCATCCGAGATAAGCCATCCCAACCTCGAAGATCGCCTCCCGCTATTCTACTCTCGCGCTCGCGTCACGCTTGTAGCAGTGCAGTTGGGTAAGCTCGGAAGCTTCGATTCCATCGCTCGTTTGTCCGATTTCGCAGTCGCCGCTGAAGATTCCGCCGTTGTCCCTCACCGTCTCCTTCGCAAGCTGCTCTCTGGTATCCATCCGAGATCAGCCATCCCAACCTCGAAGATCGCCTCCTGTCATTCTGCTCTCGCGCTCGCGTCACGGTCATAGCAGGGCAGTTGGGTAAGCTCGGAAGCTTCGATTCCATCACCATCCCTCTAGCCGATACCCATTTCCATCGTTCTGTTCTCCGGCTGAAACCTAATGAAACCCACGTCCTCTTCTGCTGCCCTCCTCCTCTTCGTGGCCGTCGGCTTCCATGCCGTTTTCAACCGGATCTGGCGTGTTTTTCAACCGTAGTTTCCATGCCGTTTTCAAGCTGAATTATCCGCTTAAATCAAGTATTAACAGTAGTTTTGTTAGTGGGGTTTTGGAGAGCTTGGACGGTGGTGATGGTGCTGGTGGTGCAAATCATTTTGGGACTGTATCTGTACTGGCTTTGAGTAGTGGAAGTGTCGATTATGAGTATAGTTTGATAAAGAAGAAGGGATGGAGTGGGTCTTTTGATAAATTTGATGATGGTGGAGGAGATAATTTGTCTAGTGAGAACTGGGGCAAGGTTTGTGCTCGGCCTTGAAGTGGAATTCGGCCTTTGACTTGGAATACAGGAGTGTTTGTCATGGTGGTAAGTGCAACCCTCTTGGCACAGATGTCAAGTTTTTACCCAAGGCCATGAGCTTCACTACGATTCGATGTTTGGAGGAGGGTAAGATGCAATTGTTATTGAAGTTTCAAAATGTCGCCAATGTTTATGGCTACTATAATTTTGATCCTAGCACTACTGTAATCGGTGAAGGAGAATGGGATTCGAAGGCCAATAGGTGGTGTGCTGTTGCTTGTCGAATCTTGAACTTTTCAATGTTTTTGACTGGTGCTTTTGCGGGAAATTGCTTGATAAAGTTGTGCTGGAGATTCCCTGCCACTTTTTATGTTATAAACCGGTATCCAGTTGTAGGATGGATGTGGAGCAATGAAACTGTAAAGGATTCCGGTTATTTTGATAAGATCAAATTTTGGGGTCATAATGATGCATTACCAGGTGTCCAGTACAAGTATGGAGTGAAGGGGGCTAGGAAATCTTGTGAGTCAAAGACTGGGAAGCATAAGGGAAAGACATCCGAAATCGTACTCATCGGATATGAGATTTGACATGTCTTTCGGACATATGTTGTCATCTTTATTGTAATGAAATTACTCTATTTTTAATTGAGTTTGATGTGATTTTTTTTATTTAAAATTTTATTAATATGTCTTTTATACATTATTCTCAACTTGAAATAAATATATAAAAGTTAAGGTCATTGATTTTTGTTTTTGATTTTAAACAAATTAAAGTTGCAAAATTTTTAAATTGGCACATGAAAGGACTTTCCACATGTATGTGTTTACCAAACAACATTTTCCCCAAGTTGCATCTTAAGGCATCTTTTCAATTTTAGTTTACCAAACAGTATTTGCATTTCGCCAAACCCCTTTAGACTAAAGGCCTTTGCATTTCCCCAAGGACATTCCTCCAAAGCCGAACCAAAACGGGGCCATAGAACAAAAGACATACAAAATGGCATGCTTAGATTTATCTTCTGAAATAATGAAACATGATTGAAATTGAACACGAATAATCAATAATCAATAATTACCAGTCCTTCTATATCAACATGTCTGCGAATAACAATTTCAGATTTCTACTCTGCGAGGCATTTCATCGAATACGTGATGTGCAATCGACGGATGAATGGATTGTAACTATTGAACTAGCAGATATACTTCAACACAGGGAGAGTAGAACACGTGTAGTTGCCATAACGAAGGGACATAAGAATCAATGTGGCCATACACGAATGTGGCAGACCTATTAATAATCTTTGGGTACAAGAATTTCGAGGTTACATTAATGACAAGCCACATTGGCTTTGAACAAGTCATTACACAAGTACCCATTCCCATATACATCCCCCCTTGAAAAGTATAAATTTATCTCATTCAAATACTATTTCAAAACCCTTCTTGACAAGTATGGGGCTATAAATTAGATTCTTTCGAATCTCTAGAACATACAATGCATTTAGTAGGATGATTTCCTTGCTAGAGAATTTCAAGATTTCCTTTCCTTTTCCGACAATATTTGCCGATGTAGAGTTAGTCATATAAAGCTTCTCTTGTTCCTCAACCTTCTCGTAAGACGAGAACAGGTGTTTATCCACACAAATGCAATTTGTGGCATTTGTGTCCAACCACCAATAAGTATTGTTTGATACCAAAGATATTTCAGACACCACCACAGCAGTTAGTTTCTCGTCCTTTGTCAAATTTAGATGCATGGTCGCATCACCACTTTGGCCTCTGTTTGGGCGTTTCTTGCAATCCTTAGCCTGGTGGCCAGGCTTATTGCAAACATAGCATGTCCTTGGGAATTTCTAGGATTGTTCATTCTGCTTGCCTTTCCCTTGAAAAGACTTCATGCTCTTCATATCTTGCTTGGAATTTGAAAACTCAATAGTGTTGGCCTTTGGCTCTATAGGAGGGTTTGCGTTCCTCTAGTTGTCCTCCTCGATTTTGAGGCGTAGAATGAGATTTTCAAGGCTTATCTCTTTTTGTTTGTGCTTCAAATAATTTTTGAAGTCTGACCAGCTTGGAGGCAGCTTCTCAATAATAACCGCCACTTAGAATGATTCACTAAGTAACATTCCCTCAGCAAAGATGTCGTTTAAAATTATTTGCATTTCCTGAACGTAGTTCATGATAGACTTAGAATCTACCATTTTGTAGTCCAAGAATTTGGCAACTACAAATTTCTTGGTGCCTGTGTTCTCAGTTTTGAATTTCTTTTCTAAGGACTCCCATAATTGTTTAGCAGTTTCAATGTTGCAATAAACGTTATACAAGGAATTTACTAAACAATTAAGGATGTAGTTTCGGCATATGAAGTCCCATGCTTCCAAGCCTCTAACGCCCCAAGCGTCGTGACATCTTGCTTATTTGGACTAATTATCGAGCATACCTCCAATAAGTACTTAACCAGATTAAGCGTGTTAGTTAGAAGAACATCTTTTGCTGCCACTGCTTGAAGCCCATACCAGTGAATTTCTCCGATTTCTCATTTGATGTTACTGGTGTTGGTATCATCAGATTCGATAAGACCTGTTGAACCATCCCTTCAGAAATTGAATCATATGCCATTTGGCCTGTGTTGTTTTGAAAAACATTCCCGGGCATATCAGTCAAGCAACTTGTACTCTACCACTGTTGACACCTAAATTTTGATTAGGTTATTAATAAGGCCTTAATTTCTTTTTTTTAGATAATAAATAATAAATAACAAGAGAAAACAACCAAAAAAAAATAAATAGTAGCCATTGGGACTGGGCCTCCAAGCCCAGCCCCTCCTCTTTTCTCTCTCGCACAAGCCCCATAGCCCGGCCCGTGCAAACCAGCCCAGCCCCTCTCTCTTCTTCTTCTTCTTCTTCTTCTTCTTCTTCTTCTTCTTCTTCTTCTTCTTCCTTCTTCCCTCTTCTTCCCCTACGCCTCTGCAACTCACTCGCGCAGAAGGACCTACGACCGAGGAGAGTAGGTCGACGTCGGCCGGAGATGACAGATCTCAGGCGCCATTAATGGCTGCCTTCAATGCCGAGCACGCTTCGCTAGATAAGCCTGGATGGGACGCCGGTTCGGCCGGTGGAGGCCGTTCGGTGCGCGAGACCGCCGGTCGAAGCTTCGTCGACCAGCCGCCCCCCCTCGCCTATAAATAGCAAGCCACAAGCTCCGTCGAGGCGTGGCGAGCTCGAAGATCTTTCACTTGTGAGACATCGGGAAAGATCAAAAGGCGAGCGCAGGGAGAACTCGAGTCGCGAGCTCAGCCCACCCTCCACCGAGAGACTTCGGGGAAGGTTGGCGGCGAGCGAGTTCGAGAGGGTCAGATCTGGCCGGTGGAGGCTCGAATCTGGCCGGAGTGAGAAAATCAAGGCTGAGGAAGGTCCGGCCGAGATCTGTGCCTCAGATCTCGGGTGACCGAGCCCCTCCGCGGCCCTGACACCGTCGCCGCCATCATCGCCGTCACCATTGCTTCTCCAAAAACCCTCGCCGCGCCTCGATTGTCGCCGCCAGGTGGGAGGCTATCCGTCGCCATTCTTGTTCTAAAAAAGGTGAAAAGCCCACTTCCATTGCCTTTGCTATTCATCTCAGTCACTGTTTTCCGTTGACCTAGCTGCCGTCATCGCCGTCGCCGTAGCCACCGTAGTTGCCGTTGCTGCCGTCGTCGCCATAACGCCTCTGTTCCCCCCCTTCGGCGCTGCGGATTCGCAAACCCTAGGGTTTGCGATTTTCTGGGTCACGAAGCGGATCTGGGTCTTGAAAGTCGGGTAGGGTTCGCGATTTTGGGGCGGCTGGAAGACAGGTCGCGAGCTGGAGCCGGGTCGGGTAGGGTTTCGCCGGGAGATCAGGTTGCCGGGGCCGGGTCATCGGGTCGGGCCGGGCATCCCCAAACGCCCGGCCGTGGCGTCGTTTTAAGGATTTAAAAAAAATAATAATAAATGATTTTCTTTGATACCTCAAGTCCTATATCAAATGGGAGGTTCGGTTTGTATAGGAAATTTACTTGGAGATACCATCTCGGAATCTCATCACTTTTGAGTATTACCTCTATAGAAATTCGACATCATTGTTTACAGCCCTTGTCCTTCAAGCTTAACGATAAAACAATGGTGGTTTGGCGTGGCCCTTTGCTCTTGATGGCAAACATTTTAATTTCAATCTCATGTCCTAATTAGTTTAAGTTTCTGGGCCCGTCACCACTTTTTGAACTTGTCTCAACCTGAATGACGTTTCTTTCAAGATGATTTTTCTTTTCTTTTCACACATGATGCGCAACTTTTCTTTGTTTCTTATCTCATGTGCGTGTTTTGCTGTTGGTATGAGTTGTTAGTTACCTATGTCAAAAAAGAAATACCATATCAAGGAGTGATTGATATAGGGTGCGGAAAAAACAAATTTCTCATCTAGCTAGTGAAGTCAAAATCATTCCTTCCCTTTTCACCATTGAATATAAGGAGATGAATTTAGTTTGATATAAGTAAAGTGAAGTGTCGTTCATAATTAACCGTTGTTTTCCGTCTGAAAATGAAAACTTTCTGATTTTACCTTTGTGTACGTGGCCCTTCACGGTGCACGTGTAATGACCCGGTCTTGTGAGGGACAAGAGTGCAGCTCTGCCTCAAAGATGGTGAAGGAGGTAGGAATGAATCGAATCCCATATCAGGTTGGGTAACCATCAAACTAAGTTGGAGTAACTCTAAAGTAGCTCAACCTTATTATGTCAGCAAGCACAATCTACTTTGAATTTGAAATGTCTTAATAATAGTTGCAAATTTTTTTAATCAGATGAAGGTTAGCTCGTTACTTATTCAGATGAAGGTTGGTAATTCAGTCACACAAAAGATATTGATTTCATGTAAGAGTTGTTGGAATTTAAACATTGATAAACAGTGCAAATAATAGTCGATAAGACATCCAAAACATTGATAATTTCAAAGGGATAATGATACAAATGGTTTTTGAATTTTGGTCAAATGTGCAATATTATTCATGAACATTTAATTTGTGCAATGTGGTTCCTAACTTTATTCCAATATACAATGTCATCCATAAACTTTTAGTTTATTCAATGTTATCCCTAAACTTTGGGTTTATGTTCAGTCTAATCCTAACTATGAAATTGTTCAACATTGTCTACTAATGCAAGACAAATTTCACATTTTCATATAGACTAGAGACTAAATTGAACATGTACCAAAAATTTTATGGACTATATTGAATAAATTTTTTAAAACGAGATTACATATTGGGCTAATGTTCATGTACCACATAGAACAAATTAAAAATTTAGAGACCATATTATACATTGGGCCAAAGTTTAGAGACTATTTATGTCATTTTCTCAATTCCAACATGGAAGAGGGAGGTGGGGGTTCGAATCCCCATCTTCTCAAGGGAGTTTGGAGTGGGGGCAAATTAGTTTCAAAATTGGGTTTCGACTCCCACACCCTGCAAGGAGACAGGGCAAAAGTCTGAGCATAAGAATTATAATAGGAATAGAGTAGGACTGACAAAAAAAAAAAAAATGGTCAGTAGAAGTTGGTAAATAAATTAAATGTCAATTCATAATCTAAATTAAGAAATATAGAAAAGTTGATCACTCCTTCAAATTATAGAAGGGAAATTCAACTAAGAGTCGGTAGATTCAAGTGTTAGTAAACAAGACAAACTTAAGTGGCTAAACTAAATTGAAATGAAAGTTCATAACATAATACTTACTATATGGTAACTTAATCAAAGAAAGTGATAATTTCATAAAAGAGTTCGTTAGTTGAAATGTTGATAAGCGAGTCAAATAAAATTTAGTAAATCAACAGAAAAGCTGATAAATATAGAAAGAAATTCAAAAAACGTTGATAAGTAACTTAAATATGAGTTTTTTTTTTTGGTAAAGTAAGAGATATATTGACTTTTAACCAACAACTATACGGCAAAGAGTCTCGACACCAAAAACTTGCACTCATAATGACAAACAAGTCATAATGAGTGGAAGAGTGTCGAAAAAAAAACTTGTGATCATATGAGAATGCCGGTGGATCCCATTCGAATAATTAAGAACAAGAAACAAAATTTGCATAGTAGCTAGAGAAGGCTGTTTGCTTAACTATTTGTATATTTTAAGGTCTTTTGTAATTTATTCATGGCGTTCGGTGATCTTTTCATGTAATTTTTAATGAAATGATATATCAAGGTTTGTAGTACCTATGAAGATTATTTAAAAATGTTAAAATGTCTAACCAAAAATCTTAAGTTCATCCTTAGAGGAGGATCACGTACATACATACACACACATATATATATATATATATACATATATATACATACATATATATATGCATAAATCCTGTAAATAAGTTATGTGAGATACTTTAACACACTATCTTATGTATATGGCAGGTAAAGAATGAAATGTGAATTTATTTTTTTTAGAAAATTAAGAAATTTCACTTCCTAAATTTGGTTACGTGACAGTAGTCTCTCCACATGCTTTTACTTAATATTTTTTTATATATAAAAAGAATTGTTGGTGGCTGGCTAATTAATATTTATATATACTTAGCGCGGCTTCTTTTTTACCTCCATCCAGTGATTAGATTTAATAAATGAAATTGTTTTCTTCCGACAAAACAAAGGTTAGGGTCTATAAACTATATATAGGGAGGAGACGGCCCAACTTAAAGTTATGGGGATGAGACCGTTGTTGTAGAAGATTCATCAAAGCACGTGCCCCTCAATAAGTAAAGCACCTTCTGAATATATTAATTAATAAAATTATTTTATGATGGCCAATCAGACTCCTCAAATTAATAAATCTCACAGGTCAAACGCCGTCCAATTTTCATTTCAGAAGGGAAAAAATTGAAAATTAAAATGGGTTATATGATCAAACTTTTCTCAACCTATAAATCCATGCCTAAGCCTCCACTGGTGGTTGCATCATGAGCTCCAACCAAATTTTAGTAACTCATTCCAATTAATATTGATACTTTGTTAATAAGTTCAAGGGAATGATCACCAAGGCAAAAAGAGAAGATCCTAAACCCATAAAAAAAAGTTGGTAAATCAAAAAAATAAATAAAAGATAAATGTCCCAGCAAATCTAAAACCGGTCGCAAAAATGTGTTCACCTCTTAAAATTTTTAAATAGTGTAATCAAGTCCTAAAACTTAATTAATAATTACAGTCCTGAATTTCAATTAATTCTGTCTAATTTGAGTGACGAAAAATGCTTAACATGAAACATTTTCGGACTTTTTATCTTAAAAAAATAGTCTCTTTGATTTTATTTTATTTTTTGTAGAAGAAAATGCTAACTTGACCGAATGTTAACATGGCGCCAATAAAAAAACCTTTTTCCAGTTCTATTAGTGTGTTTAATACTCAAATAAGTCCTAAATACACAAATCAGGCATCAACATAGTTATAACCAAGATATGATAGCCGCAAAAAAAAAAAAAAAACAAACAAACAAAACAAAACAAAACAAAGGAAACACCTAAGGGGGATTACTATAAGCTTGAAATACGCAAACGCTCTTATCATTCCAAATGGATTAGACTTCTTAGATCGTAGATTTTCAAAGTGGCAGGACATTGCATGAGAGAGGAGCTAGAGTCATAAGCTAGGTAAAATCCCACGTTGTTTAAGCAAGGTCACTTTTCGTTTTATAATCTAGAAGAGCGGCAAAAGGCAACCAGCACTACAACCCTTTTAAGTGTTGTCATAAGAGTTCCGACACCTATTATGAAATATTTGGTTTGAATCATGACAATTCTATGCATTGTGATCCAAAGATGCATGTAGACAATTCAGAAATCTTTTCACATGAGATATGTCGTAGCTGGGTAATGCAAATGGGCTGTTCAGAAGTTCGCCCACAACGTGAATCAAACTTGTAACCTTGTAGAAATGTCTGTTTTTCCACTGGAGCCATCCATTACGGTGGTAAAGCGCAGGTTGGTTAATGCACTCTTCGTACCTACATGCAATTTGATAGAGAATAAGATGAGTGACCGGACAATCCTATAGGTTGATGATGCAAGCTCGAACCCCCTGAGATAATGCTCCGATCTCACTCGAGTGGCAGCCACGGGTGACCTTACGCTCCTGTGATGAGTTTACTCGTCATAGATTCCCCTCACCATTATTAAAAAGAAAAAAGACAAGTGAGCGAATAATAGCGAAACAAAACGAGAAGAATGGGAGATTCAGAAAAATGAAAAAAGAGAGGGATCCAAATGGAGATAATGAACGTGAATCACGTGAACGAGGTTAGTCAATGAAATTCGAAAAAGGAGTTTCCTATATGCTACAACAAGCAAGGTTCAGCCTCGTTTTAATAAATAAAAATAAATAATTTATTTTCAAAAATAAAAAATCAAAATCAAAAAATGATTTATTTTCGAAAAATATTAAAAATATTTTATTTTCCGAAAAATCAAAAAAATCAAAAAATATTTCATATTTTCAAAAAAATGCCAAAAATCCAAAAAAATGCCAAAAAGACTTGTATTTTCTAAAAAATACAAAAAAATAAAAATCCAAAAAGTCCCTTTTATGTCCAAAAAAAATAGAAAAGACCCAAAAAAATGTTTTCCTCCCCACAAATGCATGGAAAAATCCCTCAAACATCCAAAAAGCCTCGGGGTTTAAACAGATTAGGTACCGAAAATGGCATTAGTGATTAACTAGTGTAATCAAGTCCCCGATCCTAATTTCTTTAGTTGCGCATGAGCAAGTATTTCTCCCGATACTTCACTCGGGTTTCTAATCGACCTATCCAAAACCGATTAGTGGCGACTCCGTTTTAAAATTGACTTACAAGTTAAAAACTTGGATTATTAAGTTGTGAATTGATGGACTTGAGAGAGTCCAAGCTAAAAGACCTAGCCAAACCATTAGCCTCTGCCGACGCCCGTACCCAATTGCGACGCCGAAAAAAAGAGGTCGGGACAACTTGGCGACTCCACTGGGGACAATTTTTGAGGACTTAAGCAATTTTGTCTTTGTTTAAATACTTTGTTGACTTTGGTTTTTCTTCTTTTGTGCAGGGTAATAGCTTAGAGTTTTTATTATTATGTTAAAATAAAATATTTTGTGATTATAAACTATTGTGCTTGCTTTACTGTTTTAACACTACACATGGCACACACAACCCGGCCGCCGGACACAGGCCGCCATAGGATTTCTAGGATGGTGTTAAGAAAGATACGACCTCGAACGCGAGACTGCGATGTAGAGGTTGCCTTTCTTTTCCCCGAATCTCTTAGCCGAGGTTAGGAGGGTATGCTGCTAACGCGAGATTGCGACGAGTGGATACCCTTTTAATTTCAACAAACCTTCTCAGTTAGAAATCGAGCCGCACGTCCCATCTGTATGTCTCTGTGCTTGCCATTTTCTTTAAAATCAAAGTAATTTATTTACTTTTACTCAGTCTTTTCTGGCTCATGGAAAAATAGGGTCAGGTTGTGTATTTCCCTTTCTTTTATGCAATGGGAAGAATTGATATCTAGTTCATTCCTACCCCCAAGGGAGAGCTTCTCAGATGGTGGAAGTAGTTAGATCAGCTTGGCCAAGAGCGCGTCAAAGCAAGAATCGGTCATCTCCTCCCATTGCTCCAAATCAATATCCACTCTGGAGTCATGCAAGCACTACCACATTTCTGGTGTCCTGAAACATCTACCTTTGTGTTTGGAAAATTTGAATGACTCCAACATTGGAAGAGTATAGTCTCGCCATAGGAATGCCCTTGGGAAGGGAGCTCGCTAAACCACCATTTGGCATTGACCCCATGGTCAATCTATCACGCTTTTTAAAAAATCATTCGGTAAGAGAAATTGTTGGAGCCAACAACAATGCTTTTCCACTATCATCTTTAACTGAATGTTTTGAAAAACAATCAATGACCCAAAAAACCAAGATCTTCCTATTGGCCTTCTTTGGATTTATCATCTTCCCATATAGAAAGAATGCCATAAATCCTTCAATCGCATGGCTAATAAATCAAGTCACTTTCGGAGCAGGATATGTAAACATGGTTTTAGCTGAAACCTTTTTATCCCTTAATCGTTTCAAGGACCAAAAAGAAAAAATCATGAGGGCCGCTCCAGAAATTTCACAAATGTGGTTCTTTTCCCATATCAAAGGATTTGGGCACCTCATGCAAATATTTGAAATCAACAAGTTTAAACACCCACTACAAAAGTTTCAAACCTTGGAAAAATATTCTCCCAATGAAGAGTATTCTCGGTGGATTAACTTGCTAAAAGACCCGGTCCCTGAGACATTCCTATGGCGAACTAAATGGTTCATTGCAGGAGAGGCGTGCTTTGCGCTTAATTATTACGACCCCATCCCGTTGCTGGGCCTCTCCGAAGCTACCTCATATTATCCATATAGGGTGGCTCATCAATACAGGGTCCTCCAAGAAATCCTGCAACCTCTCAAATCAGGATTGTTCCGAATCCTTTTCACCCGTACAGACTACAACTACTTGGATGAGATCTGCATAATTCAGAACGCATGGAGTAGATGTCACATTGAAAAGATTGTCATACCCAGAAGGTTGAAGGGGCGGGAAAAAGCTCATCATGCATCCACATTCTACATCCTCAACCATATAATTCCCGAGGAGCTGCAACCAGTAATCCCGATGTAGTAGATAAACTTACCCCAAGGGGCGGGTGAATCTCTTGAAAAGAGCTTGGAGACAAGCAGGAGACACGTATCAAAGCCAGTACGAAGGAACAAATAGCTTCACAAGACTAGAACTTCCCATCATCTCTGTCGAACCATTGCTTACACTTTAGTATGGTGACCTCGTCATGTAGGCCACTAATATGTCGCATATAAAAATGGGCAGCTTGGCTTTTTGATGTGAATATTTCTAATGTGAATATTTAGGATCGTTCTACCCTGTGGCCCTTTTGGCATTATATAAATCCCCTGTTAAATAAATAAAAATGATTTGACCCTTGCCAAGGGCCAGTGTTCCATATGTTTCCCTGGCTTACGTTCTCTCCATTTTTTTAATGCAGGTAATCACGACATAGTTGCATTCGCCAAAAGCTAAACTAAAATGGCTGAAGAGAACGTACCAAGCCGTATCGAGATTGTGGAAAATGAAATGAAGCAGGTCTTCAATGTGCTTCAGCAACTCTCAAAGCAAATAGATTCCATCCAAAGCAAATTGGCTCCCACCCTAGCCTCAATCGAAGTGTTGTTGCCACAATCATCTATCCGAGGTGAACAAGGAAGAGATACCGATGATAACATGCCTGAATTGGAGGATGACACGCACCAAATCATAGTTGAAAGCAAAGCCCAACAGTTTGTCTAAGACTGAACATGACAAACACCTCAAGAAGCTTGAAGAGAGGCTGAAACAAGCTGCGGGGCCTCCAAGATCCTACTCCAACAGACCTCTCCAACTACTCTAAGGTCAAAATGCCAGAAAAATTCAAAATGCCTGAGTTTGAGAAGTACGATGGCACGACTTGCCCAAGGGCTCATTTGCAAATGTACTTGGTTCGAATGACCCAGTACGTTGATAATATACCTCTAATGATCCAGTTGTTCCAGTCAAGTCTAGTAGGTCCCGCCCTAAGGTGGTACATCACAAAAGTATAAACCTCCTCGAAACATGGAGTGAAGCAAGTGAGGCATTCCTCAAGAAGTACAAGTTTATAATGGATATTACCCCTTCTTGTGAAGATCTCGAGCGCATGGAAAAGAAAAAGCATGAATCTTTCAAAGAATACGCTATTAGATGGAGGAATCTAGCCACTCAGATCAGTCTCGAACCAACTGATTTTGAACTAAGAAAAATGTTCATCAAAACCCTCCCCTATGAATACCACAACCGAATGGTGACTACGATCGCTGAATCATTCAATCAACTTATTCCAGTAGGAGAGCATATTGAGATAGGGTTAAGGGATGGTTGGTTCACTGAACCTGCACCCATCAGCAAAAGGCTCAACCTGAAAAAAGACAAAGAATCCCTGGTAGATGTCAATGCAACCTACACTGCAAATACCGATCACCTCACGACCGTTCAGACAAGCACAGGCCAACAACAGACCACCAGTCGCTAACCACCCCAGCGCTACAACAACAGAAAACAATTCACTCCGCTTCCTGGATCTTTATCACAAGTTTTGGCAATCCTCCGGAACAAGAGCCTCCTCTCAATTGAGTCAAAACGACCCAACGTTGAAAGCTTCTCCAACTATGACCCGTCCAAAAAATGTGACTATCATATGGGAGAGGTAGGCCACTCAACTGACGAATGTTTCATCCTTAAACATCGGATCCAGAACTTGTTGGATACTAAGGCCTTCTCATTCTAAACTACAAAACCAAATGTCCAAAGCAATCCGCTCCCCGATCACACCGACAAAGTAAACACGATATTCAGTTACGAAGCAAGCCAAATCAGAAATGTCAATGCACATATTGTTGACATCTATCGAGGGCTAGTAGAAGCCGGGTATTATTCAAGCGATGAAATACCACCCTTAGCAACAATGAAAGAAAGGGTATCAAGAATGATAGAGGCTGGAATAATTGTGTACGCTGGCCACACCGGCATGGTCTCTACTATATCGCAAGTCGTCATAAACTAGGATGAAGAATTTGCCACACTAAACGCAAGAAAGGAGAAGAAAGATTCCACCCCATCTGAGGGCGTCTTTGAAGGGAACAAAGCCATAGTTCAAGCATCGACAGCGGGAAGCAACTATAGTCATTGAGATCCCCAGCCCTACAAATACGAAGGCAACAATGCAGTGCGTGGTCTTACAACCTCGATGTTGGCTTAGTCACGAGATGCGGGCGAACCTATGCTCAAGCATACACAACCTGCCAAACCCGTCATTGATGAAGAAGCTAAGGAGTTTTTAGCCGTAGTTAAAGCCAGCGAGTACAATGTGGTGGAACAATTACGGAAATCACCAGCACATATCTCTTTGCTGGAATTACTTGGACATCCGTCAAGCACCAGAAATCCCTCATGAAGGTACTAAGTGAAGTACATGTCCACTGGAACGATTGAGCATGAGGACACACCAAGGGTCTCTACATATCAGTCAAGTGCAACATATCTCACATCGCTCGAGTACTGATTGACAATGGATCTGCTCTTAACATATGTCCACTAGCAACACTCTGTAGTCTTAAAATAGAGACATCACGAATCCAGACACCCAAGACTTCCGTTCGAGCATTCGATGAAACGAAGAAGGAAACGATGGGAGAGATCGAGCTCGACATTCAAATAGGCCCAACCATATTCAAAATTTTGTTCCGGGTGATGGATGACCCCCTTTGCGTTCAATTTCCTCTTAGGCCGCCCATGGATCCACGTCGGCGGAGCAAGTACCTTCAAGCCTCCGCCAAAATGTAAAGTTCGTGGTTGGAGGAAAAGCGATCACGGTTCGTGGAGAAGAAGATCACCACATCTACCACGAGACAACCATCCCTTATGTTGAACCTGATGACAAAAATGAATCTAGCTATCAATCGTTCGAGCTTGTGTACGGTATACACGAAACTCAAGGAACTCCATCCCTCGTCCCCAAAGTATCAAGCGATGCAATCATGATAGGGAAAATCATGACTGGATACGGTTTTGTCTCGGGTCAAGGGCTCGGCAAGGGAAACCAAGGCATCCGCGAGCCTATCAAAGCCTTGAGGAGACTCTACACCATCGGTTTAGGATATCGGGAACAACACCGGGAAGGAAAGGTAAAAAAAAGACCGGCCTTGTATACTCTCGCCCGAGGAAACCTTCCCGGGCCCCGCTAAGATGATGCATGAGGAAGAAGAAATGATTGGCGTTCCAAAAAAATTCAACCATGAAAGCTTGAAGTTTCCCACTTACTTGGGCATGGGTCGGAAAAGAACATAACTCAACTCGTACTTAAAAAGAAAGAAGGGCCGAGATGATGTGACCACCATGTTTGGGGACCTTTTCGTAAGTGCCATTGAGGAGGAGCTAGAAGAAACAGGGCGATAACTTCTTGTTCACCCAGCTTCAACGTCAAGTCGATGAACTACGCGAGACCATATACCACTTGACATAAAATTTTGTTCAAGCTGCCCGTACATTCCGCTCTCGTCACAATGAAGAGTTGGTAGCCAAAGTAAATGAAGAAGACCCTACTGACACGATTTGGCAAGGAGTTTGGCTACCCCAGTCCTCAAGAAGCACGTGGCCATATTCGCCTCTTCCTAAATCGATGGTCACTATTTTCCCCATCCTACTAAAGCAAGGAATAATCTCTAGAGAACTAAGGCGTCCTATTCCCAAGTACTTCCTTGATTATGATCCATCTAAGTATTGTGACTATCATTTGGGGGAATTAGGACACTTGCTAGATATTTGTACCATCTGAGAGACAAGATTCGGGATCTTTTGGATCTTTGGGGTATTCACGTTCCGTTCCCGTGGCTATGTTATGGTAAAGATGACCTCCTCGTGGTACCTAGCACCCATACCATACTCCCTTAGCATGCTAAGGAAACGCATAGAGGAAAGACAATCATGGACACTTTGGGCCAACCAAGTAGTAAATTTGACTACTATGTCAACTATTCAATTCCCCAAGGTTTCTATGACCATCATCAAAGAATCGTCCCTGATGGATGGGGAGGCATGGACGATCTGAAATTCACAAAGCTGGGAGCACAAGGAGGCGTGACTGGTGACTGGTATGAAGACTTCTTCGTGGCCGCCCCCCTCGCCTATAAATAGCAAGCCACAAGCTCCGTCGAGAGGCGTGGCGAGCTCAGAGATCTTTCACTAAGAGACATCGGGAAAGATCAAAGGGCGAGCGCAGGGAGAACTCGAGTCGTGAGCTCAGCCCACCCTCCACCGAGAGACTTCGGGGAAGGCCGGCAGCGAGCGAGTTCGAGAGGATCAGATTTGGCCGGTGGAGGCTCGGATTTGGCCGCGGAGTGAGAGAAAATCAAGGCCGAGGAAGGTCCGGCCGAGATGCGTGCCTTAGATCTAGGGTGACCGAGCCCCTCCGCGGCCCACGACACCGTCGCGTCATTGCCGTCATCTGTCACCATTGCTTCTCCAGAAACCCTCGCTGCGCCTCGATCGTCGCCGCCAAGTGGGAGGCTGTCCGTCGCTGTTCCTGTTCGAAAAAAGGTGAAAAGCCCGCTGCCGTTGCCTTTGCTATTCATCTCAATCACTGGTTTCCATTGACCTAGCCGCTGTCGCCGCCATCATCGCCGTCGCCATAGCCGCCGTAGCTGCTATCGCCACCGTCGCCGCCATAACGCCTCCGTTCCCCCTTTCGGCGGCGCGGATTCGCAAACCCTAGGGTTTGTGATTTTCCGGGTCACGAAGCGGATCCGGGTCTCGAAAGTCGGGTAGGGTTTGGGATTTTAGGGCGGTTGGAAGACGGGTCGCGAGCCGGAGCCAGGTCGGGTAGGGTTTCGCCGGGAGATCGGGTTGCCGGGGCCGGGTCATCGGGTCGGGCCGGGCATCCCAAACGCCCAGCCGCGGCATCGTTTTAAGGATTTTTTAAAAAATTGGGCCACGTAGCGGGCCGTCTGCGTTTTTGGGTTGGCCGGGTCGGACACAACCCATGGATCCGGCCGGGTCGGTTTTTATTATTTAGAATAATGTTTTAATAAATAATTTATTTTAAAAAAAAAATCAAAAAATGATTTATTTTCGAAAAATATTAAAAAATATTTTATTTTCAGAAAAATTAAAAAAAATTAAAAAATTATATCATATTTTCCAAAAAATGCCAAAAATCGAAAAAAAATGTCAAAAAGACTTGTATTTTCTAAAAAATACCAAAAAAAAATCCAAAAAGTCCCTTTTATGTCCAAAAAAATAGAAAAA
Organism: Eucalyptus viminalis; assembly: GCA_014182385.1. Taxonomy (NCBI): domain Eukaryota; kingdom Viridiplantae; phylum Streptophyta; class Magnoliopsida; order Myrtales; family Myrtaceae; genus Eucalyptus; species Eucalyptus viminalis. The sequence continues at coordinate 14,241,757 of CM024529.1, read as the reverse complement.
GACCAAAAAAAAATGTTTTTCCTCCCCACAAATGCATGGAAAAATTCCTCAAACATCCAAAAAGCCTCAGGTTTAAACAGATTAGGTACCGAAATGGCATTAGTGATTAACTAGTGTAATCAAGTCCCCAATCCTAATTTCTTTGGTTGCGCATGAGCAAGTATTTCTCCCGATACTTCGCTTGGGTTTCTAATCGACCCATCCAAAACCGATTAGTGGCGACTCCGTTTTAAAATTGACTTACAAGTTAAAAAATTGAATTATTAAGTCATGAATTGGTGGACTTGGGAGAGTCCAGGCTCAAAGACCTAGCCAAACCATTAGCCTCCACCGGCGCTTTGTACCCGGTGCGGCCACCGAAAAAAAAGAGGTCGCTACAACCACCATATATGATTTCAACCCTAAGGCCTACATCATTTGTTTTTGCAACACCAAGCCATGTGGTTTGAACTTCACCAATCGAAACAACCATAGGAACATCCTTAGAAACATTATGGATATCATTGGGTACTTTATTGTTATAAGCCATCTCGATTTTCTGATAGTCTCAACAAACTGTAAAAATTAATCTCCTTAAAGATTGTTAGAAAAATATAATAATGTATTAGAGAAAATACCCAACACTGTTTTTGTAATCAGAAAATAATTTTTCGAGAAGGTGATAACAAAATAAATATGAGGTGAGGTACGTCTAACTAAATCTCTTTAAGGCGTTAAGTTCCTGCTAACGGTGCTAACAGTGCTAAGCAGCTTCATGAATCATGCTCCCAAGATACAGCACCTCAAACCAGTTTGTATTAGCATTATATGAACATGACTCTAATGAATACTTTTCAAAATTGGCACACTTAAAAGAACGACTATAGAGAAAACTAAAGTAGTACTTTGAGGAGTATATATTCTTTCTTCTTTTTTTGAACTAATGAGCACATCTATTTATAGAGGGGGGATACGGCTGTGGAAAACTGAAAGGACATGATTAATGTTGAGCCATTAAAATCTATAATTACGATAATAATATCAGTGGAAAATTCTGAGATGGAGAGAATCGATGGAAAGAGAAAGAGGAATGAGTAGCAGCTGAAGAATCCAAAAATTGAGAGCCTCTCCATGTTCTCTACCGAATGAAGTTCTCGGTCTAGCTTGGAAAACGAGAGAGAGAGAGAGAGAGAGAGAGAGAGAGAGAGAGAGAGAGAGAGAGAGAGAGAGAGAGAGAGAGAGAGAGAGAGAGAGAGAGAGAGAGAGTTTTTGGACATAGTGGAGTTTGGCCAGCCAAGAAGATAAGAGAGAATTAGTGGCGATTGCTTGAATTCAAGGAGAACTTTTTCAGAGAGAGCCTTTTGTTGTTGTTGTTGTGAGGGTTCTCTTCCCCCCGCTCTCCCGACGAACGAAGCACTTTTCAGTTTTTCCCACCTCTCTTCACAGCTAGACGTTCTCCTCGCCTCCCTCCAACCTTCTTCTTCTCTCGCCCCTCCTCCGACAGCTCTCTCCCACGAATGGCCGACGTCTCCCCCCTCTCCCCCCTGCCGCAACTTCTTTTCTCTTTAATGGCCGAAACTCCCTCTGCCAACGTCCCTCTCACCCTCTCTCGTCCAGCCTTTTCTCTCTGGTTTTAAAAAAGAACTTGGGAGGTCAGGCTCTTTTTTATATATCTTTTTTTTTTTTTTTGTAAAATAAATGGATACCTAAAATGTCGACAAAAATTCGGGGTTAACGGGCACGGGCATGTGATTGCACCTTCAATATAATTGTGATTTGTTGGTGTTGATTTCGCTTAATGCCTTCGGAGAACTTGGATTAAATGGCAGCGCTCATTCGGGATCTAAGTTGTACAGTGGAAATTATGAGATACTTCGGTCAGGTGCTCTCCAAATCCTCTAGGTCATAACATTGACAAGGAGACCATCGATCTTACGACTTTTACACTTTCTATACATCTTGCTAGTTTTATGAGTCGAGGGTGGGTCGGTGTCGAAAGAACAGAGGCGCGTCTTTGTCTCCACGTCCGCTGCAATTCACCACAACCTTTGTGGAATCGGGGAGGGTCGGGCAAAGTTTCTCCAGATACGCCAGTGCATGAGCAGCCTCCATTGCCGGGATTATGCCTTCCAATCTAGATAGCAATTGGTATGCTGCAACCAAAAAACAGCATGTTCCACGAATTAATCAGGATCGACTTTGTTTTTGTGGCTTCGTAAGGAATGGGGTGTGGGGTCGAATTGTTTACCGTTTAGAGCTTCTTCGTCCGTGACGGTGTAGAATTCTGCTCGTCCCGTGTCTTTGAGGAAGCTCAGCTCGGGCCCACTCCTGGATACTGTAGCCTGGTAATCACAGTGGACAATAGGAACGATCATGGGTTTGGTTCTGCAATTGCAAAACTCTAAAATCCCTTAGGGAAATGCAAATGGTGCTTGGAAAATATTTTGGGTAACGTTGGGGAAATGCAAATGGTGCTTTGAGGTAAGTCATGCATTATTTAATTACTTTCTTGGGTGTTAAATTGGTGGCTTGCGCACCTGCATGAACACCTTACATGTTAGTGAGATAGCTTAAAATCAATTCAAGCTGCCTGCCAAACATTTTTCAAAATTAAAAGAATGGTACCGAAAGGGCATTAGAGAAATCTAGTGTAACCAAGTCCCCGTACCCATAATCTCTGGTTCGTAGAAGTAAAATAATTCTCCCATTATTTTACTTAGGTGTCTAATCGACCTACCATAAATTGATTAGTGGCGACTCTAATTGAAAATCAATTGCATGTTAAAAACTTGAATCTAAGTCGCGAATTGGTATGGGCTTGGGAGAGCCCGAGTTAAGTCTAGGCTTAACAATCCATTAGCCAAACCCTAGGTGGTTCACACCCCGAAAAATTGGTCGCGACAGCTTGGCGACTCCACTGGGGACTTGAGTTGAAATTCTTAGTGGACTTAGGCCAATTTTCTTTTTTGAAAAAATGCTTTTATTTGGCAGCGAGGATTCCAGGTACGTCCCTAACATTTAGGTGTTAAATGTTCTTGCAGATTGGGAGGTATAAGGGGAAGTGTTTGCTAACCTTTGTTATGCAGGGAGGTGTAGGAATGTATGGTTTACTTTCATATATGAAGTGATGCTTGATATAAATTGTCATGCATGCCTTGCATTTATCACTACACTTTGCACACACAACCTGCCGCCGGACCTGGGCCGCATTGGATCATTTAGGATGGTATTGAGATGGATACCACTTCGACCGCATGCTCGCGGTGCGAGTCGCCCATCTCAATCCCCGAAATTTCTTTCATGGTGTCAAGAGTACCCACCTCGGTCCGCATGCCCGCGACCTGGGTTGGCTCTTTGACCAAGCCGGAGTCATGAGGACCCGACATAGTCCACAAGCCCGTGGCTAGTCTGATCATCCTTGTGGCTTCACTTTGATAAGCCTGTCTAGAGTAGAAATTGAGCCTCACATCTCATGTGCATGTCTGTGTGGTTGCCATTTATTTGGTGAAGTAAGTCTTCTATCCCTATACTATGCAATTTACTTAGTTTGTCATATTTTTGGTTGGTCCATGACAATTTAGGTCAATCATTGATTTAATTCATTTGTCAATTATGAATGAAATGAGGAAATTGCCATGCAATGAATCATTTGAAAAATTGGAAATTTGTTTTCAATTTGTGTCTTGGCTCTTCCTAGTTCATGTTTAGGAAATTTTGTCCTTACTCGGGGCATCCCATGTCTTTGTTTTATTAATCCATTTTTAGGAAATCCTTTTCATGTGTGAACTTTTCTTGACTAAAATAGATTGTTGTCATGGATTGGCTCTCTATTTACACCTCGTGCTTACATATTTCTGTTTATTTGGATTAGGTGATAACGGATCCTTCACGCTCTCCCATCATCACGCGATTAAGAGCTAGAATGGCTGATCAAGCTGAAATGCGTGATCGTATGTCCGCTGTGGAGACTCAACTCCAACAAGTGCTTGCCTCTATACAGCTTGTGACGGATCAACTCCAATTTCTCCAAGCAAATCCAACGGCTGCACCCGCTCTTCCTGAAGTAGTTATCCCGAAGCAAGCGAACAAGGTTCAAACGATTGACGACGACATGCCCGAGCTAGAAGATGACTCGGTCCTTGTTGGAAAAACCAAGCCTGACAGCGTTCCTAAGACAAATCAAGATGAGCGTGTTGCAAAGCTAGAAGAGATAGTGAAGCAATTGCAAGGATCACAAAACTCACTTCCGTTCGACTTGTCAGTGTATGAGAAAGTCAAGATGCCAAAGAAATTTAAGATGCCAGAGTTCGAGAAGTACGATGGTACTTCCTGCCCGAAAGCTCATTTGCAAATGTACCACGTACGCATGGCCCAATATGTCAAGAATGAGCCCCTCATGATTCAATCATTTCATGCGAGTTTGACTGGGCCTGCACTGAACTGGTATATAATGAAGAATGTAAACCTCCTTGACACCTGGAATGAAGTGACTGATGCATTCCTCAAGCAATATAAGTTCAACATGGATATTGCACCTTCCCGAGAGGATCTTGAGCGGATGGAGAAGAAGAAAAGCGAGTCGTTCAAGGAGTATGCTGTGAGGTGGAGAAATCTGGCCGCTCAAGTCACTCCGGAGCCTGCTGACAAGGAGCTGATGAAGTTGTTCGTCAAGACCCTCCCATTTGAGTTTCGCAACCGAATGGCTAGCACATACGTCGAGAACTTCAACCAACTTATCCCGGTGGGTGAACAGATTGAAGTTGGGCTAAGAGATGGATGGTTCAATGAACCAACCAATCAAAGCAAAAGGTTCACCATGAAGAAAGACAAAGAACCAAGCACGGAAGTCAATGTCACATATGCACAATCTAGCAAGCCTCCAGTTGTTCATGTCCCTAAGAATCAACAAGGGGAAGGCCGACCGTCTGCCCCTCGGCAATTTGTTAAGAGGCAATTCACTCCTCTTCCTGGCCCTTTGTCCCAGGTCTTGAAGGTTCTTCAAAAGAAGGAGTTGCTGTCTTATGAGCCAAAGCGACCCAATGCTGAAAAATTTTCCAACTACGATCCCTCCAAGAAATGCGAGTATCATATGGGGGAAGTAGGACATTCGGACCGATGAATGCTTGACTTTGAAACATAAGGTCCAAAACTTCTTTTGGACACCAAGGCGTTTGCCTTCGGTACCGCTCAACCGAATGTCAAAAGAATCCTCTACCTGAGCATGAGGATAGGGTGAATGCCATTGATGAAGGACCTTTGGAAGAAATGGGCCCTGGCCCACAAGAGTAACTTATTACTTTTGCACATTCCCCTGCGCGGGAATTTTTGTCGCTTTCTAGGAATTTTATCGCTTTTTAGGAGTTATTATCGCTATCTAGCGATTGTTTTCACTTTCTTTTAGGACTTGAATTCACATTTTCCATTCAATGAATGTAATTGATTGATGAATATCAATGAAATTACAATTTTATTTCCAATTTTGAGGACATGACGGGGTACTCCAAACCAGTCCGATGACGATATCCAACCATGAAAAAGAAAAATATCATCCGCGGATAAATCCTGAGGGCTGGACTCTTTCATGCTTCTTCCCAAAAACTTTTTCAAAAACAAAAGCATTTCACTGCTAATAAAAAAAAAACATTTTTCCCAAAACTTGTAACATATTAAACCTGTTTGTTTATCTAACTCATTCGCTTCTTGTCTCAGTGCATAATTCCATAACTTGTTATGACAAGGGACATCTGAGAATAGCGTATCAAGTTTCAATGATCATATACTTGACTTGTGATCAACAAGTTTAGAGCACACTTGCAATGAAAAAAAGATTTGGGGCAAGTAAAAGAGAGCCATCATTCTCCGGTGGAAGATCCTGAGGCAAGTTTGTTCCAAATTACAGACTATATGTGGTAAGGAATGTACTTTTAGGAGGTGCCGTCCTAGCATAAATGGGTAGTCATGAGTTTTCTACTCCAATTAATTCTGATGCTTTCAAGAAGTATTACCCATGATAGAATTTGTCATGTCATGTTTTGAATTGCAAACATTTTATGATGAATAAATTGCCTCATTGAGTTGCAAATTCAATTGTCTAAACTTGTTGCAAATATTGCATGTTTTCCTTGATGAATCATGTGAGATAGATTGAATGTGTCAAATGGCATACTTTGGAATGACGAAAGGCAAGCCTTATTCCGTACACTATTTCATACACTGACCCCCAGTGAGTTGTGTGAAAAATTCCATGCCCACAAGGAAAAGGGTGATCTCGCAAAGGGTACATCAACCAAGGTGATGAGAGGCAGTTTCTTCTGCTACCAAAAACACTACAGGTAAATCCATTGTTCAGCCCTTTGAGCCCACACACAGAAAAGCTTCTAAAGTTATCCCTGTCAAGGATCATCCCATACTGGGACAAAGTTTGAAGTGAAATGGTAGGAATTTTCTTACTCACACTTGCATCAATCTTCGAGTATTGTTTTCGCAGTGTAACTTGTACGATAATTTGAAGTGCCTTAGAATGACGAAGAGCAGATCTTTCTCTATCCACACACTATTATCCATTGCATAGCCCATTTGAGCCTATGAATTCGTTTCATATTAAGCCTAGTTGGTGATTATCCCCCACACTGGGGCAAGGAAAAATCAAACCACTCAAGTAGCATAATTTACAATGCTGATAAAAATGGAGACTTTGTCCAAAAAAAAAAAAAGAGTGTAAAAAATGGGGCATGAAAAAGCAGTGTGCCTGGTAAAAGCAAGGCCAATGCCCAAAGAAAAAAATCAAACACTTGATGAAGTGAGTCGTATCCCCAACAAATGGGTACCTAAAAGAAAAAAACTCAAATGTTGAGATGTCACAATTAGTGGAGTTGTGATGTGAAGAAAATCTTCGACGATGGAGAGGAAAATTGCTGGAAATGTCAAGATGATCACCAACTTTGACCCCATAAACACTTTTTGAGCCAAATGATCCTTTCGTTTCTCAACCCATGAACCCAACCTACGTTACGTCCCTTACAAAATCTCTTCAGATTAGGGCACTTGAATTAACGTAAAAGTTCATATGTTTGGAAGCATCGCTTGAAGAAGTGCGAGTAAGATCATTTCTGCTTCATTTCTCATGTTTCTTGGCTTGTAAACCCCAGGATGATGGTGAAATATCATTCATTTTTTAATAACCTTGACTCAAAGAGTCTCTTTTGCTAAGCCGTTGACCAAGCCGCATTACGGTCCCTGTTAAAGACCTCTCAGATTGGTAAGTTCGTACCACTTGCGAGAATACTCGGACCCTTGTTCGGCATGACGACAGTGAGATGAAGTGAATGTCAAAATCCTGCATCAAAGGTCAGGATAAAACAACCCCATTTTAATGAGGATGAGTGAAAAGTCCTTTCAGACCAAGAGGTCCCCCATTTGGCACATCCATGACACTCATGTTCAGATTGGAACATTTTTTTTGTGAAATCCTTCCCAATGGAAGTTAGGTGATGCAGGCTTGATATAAATCACAGCGCATGAACCGCCCTTAAATCAATGCATGTTTGTGATCATAAATGCATATTGCCTCTCCTACGACCATGTTTTGCAGGAGACATATCCCCTAGGATCAGAGATGTTACTAGGTAAGTATATCTCTACCTTAAATACTCGAATACTCGTCGTTGCACAGGTATTTCCCTCTCAAATGCACCAACACTAGAATCGACGGAGTTGTCCCCCATAAGTTTTCCTCAGATTCAGGCGATCGAGAAAAGTTCGAGTCCTGGTCAGATAATCAATGTTGCAATGCTAGGTGACCGTAGAAAAGTACGAGTCCTGGATATGTAACACCAACTACTTTGGATCGCTCTACCCTCCTTGAAGGTAAGATATTCCAGGTAAGTTTCTTTACCATTTTCCAAAAATTAGACATCTCAGTTTGGATCTGGATGTCTCCATTCATTTCATTGAACATTTCACTCTGGATGTGAATGTTCTTCGATCTTTCTCGTTATATCTTAGTCTAGATCTAGGTATTTCGAGTTTTAAAAAATCATGACATCTCTGTCTGGATCCGGATGTCTTGATTCTTTTCATTGAACATTTCACTTTGGATGTGAATGTTCTTCGATCTTTCTCGTTATACCTTAGTCTGAATCTAGGTATTTTGAGCTTCCAAAATCATGACATCTCTGTTTGGACCCGGATGTCTTGATTATTTTCGTTAGAGCATTTCACTCTGGATGTGAATGTTCTTCGATCTTCCTCGTCATACCTTAGTCTAGGTATAGGTATTTCGAGTCCCAAACTCTTGACATCTCAGTCTTGGCCCGGATGTCTTGATTATTTTCATTCAACATTTCACTCTGGATGTGAATGTTTTTCAACTATTCTCGTTATACCTAGTCTGGATCTAGGTATTTCGATTTCCAAAATTTCGACATCTCAGTCTGGATCTAGCTGTCCTAATTATTTTCGTCTAAATATTTCACTTTGGATGTGAATGTTTTTTCGACATTTTTCGTTATACCTTAGTCTGGATCTAGGTATTTCGAATTCAAAACTCTTGACATCTTAGTCTGGATCTGGATGTTTTAATTATTTCCGTTGAACATTTCACTCTGGATGTGAATGTTTTTCAATCCTTCTTGTTATACCTTAGTTTGGATCTAGGTATTTCGAGTTCAAAAATCTTGACATCTCAGTCTGGATCTGGATGTCTCAACTCAATTCTTTGAACATTTCACTTTGGATGTGAATGTTCTTCTCAATCTCAATGTCTCAATCTATTACCTGTTACATTCTTCAAGGAACCTGAGTGAGAGTTGGGTACTTGTGGAGTAAACAAAGATTTATCATGTACCTCAAGATGCTCTACCGCACTGACTGGTGAGTAATTTGTAGGTACGCTATTTCCTTTCACATCATACATTTGCATTAGCATTTTCATGCATCATATATATTGCATTTTAAAATGGAATTCATTTTCCAACAAAAATTAAGTCATTCAATGCATGTGCATGGTCAAAATTTAGGTTTCAATTTGTCTTTGAATGCAACCTCTACGAGCTCACCTTCAAAGAGGGGCAGCTGTTGACACCTAAATTTTGATGATTTAATTTATTTATTTATTGCATAGGAAATTAGGGGTTAATTTTATTAATTGCATAGCATATAGATTTAAGTTGCATTTATTTTGTTATTTGCATTTTATTGGACCGGTGGCGGATATATTCAAATTAGATGGATCGGGCCGTGAGCGAACAGGTTGGCCCAAGCCCGTGCTTTTTAATAATTAAAAATTATCTTGTGGGAATATAATATTTTAAATTTTTTCCGAGATATGAATCTTTTTTGGATAGGGCAGATGGGTAAAAAAAATATTGCGATTTGTCTTTAAAAGATTTGGATTTAGAAAAAAATTTCATCTTGATCTCGAATTCTTATCAATATGAGATGAATTTTGTTAAAAAGATTTGCGAAGGTTGATTCGATGAAGAATTTGAAAATCCAATTCCTTCCCTATAAAAGGCCATCCGCGTATGAGCGCAAGGGGGGGGCTTCTCTAGAAAAAATTTTGCAGCAGGAACAGTGACAACAGAGAGAAAGAGAGAGAGAGAGAGAGAGGGGAAAAGGTAGAAGGTAAAAAGGCAGAGGTGAGGGGACGTTTACTGTTCATCGTCTCCCTCACGCTCGCCGGCTCGCTTTTTGCCCTCCACTCGCAGCCACGAAGCCCGCCGTGCCGAGCCCGCTCCGACAGCTCGCTTCGTCCGACGCCAATAGCCGCGACCCGGCCTTCCTCGCTCGCTGCTCGCGGGCCCGACGACACGAGTCCGAGATCCGAACGCCGGTCTCCGAGCAGCAACGCAGCCACGCCTTAGCCGGTGATTCGCCTGCAGCCCGCACCGACCCACGACGGTCCGACGTCGCCCCGCCGCACCTCCTCCGCGAGCAAACCGCAACACCATCGCCGTTCGTCCGCCCACCGCCTGCACCTTGCTGCTTTCGCCTAGCCCAACACCTGAAGCTTCGCGCTGGCCCCGTTGAAGTCGACGCCGTTGCCCCGAGGCCTAGCGATCCGACGCTCTTGCTGCCCAAGTGCGACCCGAGTTGCTCGCCGTGCCGACCCGAGTCCTCTGCTCGTGGCCCACATTTTGTCCGGATCTCGCGATCCCGGCGGGCTGCGCCACCCAAGTCCTTGCAACGACCCACGACGCCGTAGCAGCCCTCCGCCGAGTCGGTCTCGCCGCACGCCGTTCCGAGCTTGCTCCCCATCCGAGCGACGCCGCCGTAGCACCGTGACCAGCTGCTGCAGCGTGTCCACCAGCCATCGAGTCCCTTCGCCGGAGCTCCGACCACCGTGACTTCCTTTGACGGTAACCCACCACACGACCACTTTGCCTTTGCCGGAGTTTCTCTGCCGGACCTCCGATCCTCTGCTTTGGTGACTTGCCACGAACACGGAGCGTGGAAAGGAAGGAAGAAAAAAAGAAACAAAAAAAAGAAAATCTGATTAGGTGGTTTTCTTTTCTTTTATTTTACCTTTTTTTTTAATATTCTGTTTTAGTGGAATTGCTCCTTGATATATTATTGATATCCTAATATGAAATAGTCTATCAAGCTAGGGATTGACAGTCCGATTTTCGCGCCCGAAATCCGACTCGCAATCCCTTATAAAAATCGACAATCTAATCTCAAGCCCGAGATTCGATTCGCGATTTAATTTAAAATTGGTCAACCCGATCTCATGCGCGAGATATGGTTCACTAATTTTTGGATATCAATCTTATCTTGTTTGATTTGCTATGGTCAAGTTGGTTGAGTCAAATCTTATTTTCGTAAAATAAAAATCAAAAAAATCTTAATTAGGATTAAGTTTGCATATTTAAGATTGCAATCTTATTTCGAATTTTTAAATAAAAAATCCAAAAAAGAAAGTGCAATCGTTTAGGTTGTTAGTTTTGCATGTTAGTTTTAATTTCGAATTTCTTAAAGAAAAACACAAAAAAAATCATTGTGCATATTAGATTAGAATTGCATGTTTCATTTTAAATTTAGATAATTTTTTATAGATAAATTGCATTTTAGATTTAGATAATGTCTTAGTTTAAATTAGGATTTAATATGACTTAATCCCTAGTTTAAATTAGATAAAATCTTAATCTAGCTAGATCATTTCAAATTTCATAAAATTTGTCTTAGGATAAATTAGTTGCAATTTCTAGGATAGATTGCATTTTCAAAATAAAAAATGTCATTTGCATGTCATTTAGTGATTATTGTTAGGTTCATTTCTAATTAGAAATTGCCCGTCATTAGATTAGGTCATTAGATTAATTTAGATTGCATATTTAAATGTTGCCTTTCTTTAATTTCGAATCTCATAGAAAATACAAAAAAAAATTATTTAGAATAAATCATCTCATGCTTAGGATAGATTACATGCTTAGTTATGTCATATTGCTTAGGTCATATAGCTAAGTCATGTTGCCATGTCATATCATTTCATGTTAAATTAGTGGCATGCATTGCATATTGCATGATTTTCATTAATTAAGTGAAAACAAAACAAAAAAATTGCGTGTTAATTAGAAACCATATCTAGGGTTGTTGATGTGGATTTCAATTTAACACTGCAGATGCTTTCGTTGCTTTGAGGTAAGTCATGCATTATTTAATTACTTTCTTGGGTGTTAAATTGGTGGCTTGCGCACCTGCATGAACACCTTACATGTTAGTGAGATAGCTTAAAATCAATTCAAGCTGCCTGCCAAACATTTTTCAAAATTAAAAGAATGGTACCGAAAGGGCATTAGAGAAATCTAGTGTAACCAAGTCCCCGTACCCATAATCTCTGGTTCGTAGAAGTAAAATAATTCTCCCATTATTTTACTTAGGTGTCTAATCGACCTACCATAAATTGATTAGTGGCGACTCTAATTGAAAATCAATTGCATGTTAAAAACTTGAATCTAAGTCGCGAATTGGTATGGGCTTGGGAGAGCCCGAGTTAAGTCTAGGCTTAACAATCCATTAGCCAAACCCTAGGTGGTTCACACCCCGAAAAATTGGTCGCGACAGCGCTTAATTATTACGACCCCATCCCGTTGCTGGGCCTCTCCGAAGCTACCTCATATTATCCATATAGGGTGGCTCATCAATACAGGGTCCTCCAAGAAATCCTGCCACCTCTCAAATCAGGATTGTTCCGAATCCTTTTCACCCGTACAGACTACAACTACTTGGATGAGATCCGCATAATTCAGAACGCATGGAGTAGATGTCACATTGAAAAGATTGTCATACCCAGAAGGTTGAAGGGGCGGGAAAAAGCTCATCATGCATCCACATTCTACATCCTCAACCATATAATTCCCGAGGAGCTGCAACCAGTAATCCCCGATGTAGTAGATAAACTTACCCTGCAAGGGCGAATTGAATCTCTTGAAAAGAGCTTGGAGACAAGCAAGAGACACGTATCAAAGCCAGTACGAAGGAACAAATAGCTTCACAAGACTAGAACTTCCCATCATCTCTGTCGAACCATTGCTTACACTTTAGTATGGTGACCTCGTCCGTTAGGCCACTAATATGTCGCATATAAAAATGGGCTGCTTGGCTTTTTGATGTGAATATTTCTAATGTGAATATTTAGGATCGTTCTACCCTGTGGCCCTTTTGGCATTATATAAATCCCCTGTTAAATAAATAAAAATGACTTGACCCTTGCCAAGGGCCGGTGTTCCATATGTTTCACGGCTTACGTTCTCTCCATTTTTTAATGCAGGTAATCACGACATAGTTGCATTCGCCAAAAGCTAAACTAAAATGGCTGAAGAGAATGTACCAAGCCGTATCGAGATTGTGGAAAATGAAATGAAGCAGGTCTTCAATGTCCTTCAGCAACTCTCAAAGCAAATAGATTCCATCCAAAGCAAATTGGCTCCCACCCTAGCCTCAATCGAAGTGTTGTTGCCACAATCATCTATCCGAGGTGAACAAGGAAGAGATACCGATGATAACATGCCTGAATTAGAGGATGACACGCACCAAATCATAGTTGAGAAAGCAAAGCCCAACAGTTTGTCTAAGACTGAACATGACAAACACCTCAAGAAGCTTGAAGAGAGGCTGAAACAACTGCAGGGCCTCCAAGATCCTACTCCAACAGACCTCTCCAACTACTCTAAGGTCAAAATGCCAGAAAAATTCAAAATGCCTGAGTTTGAGAAGTACGATGGCACGACTTGCCCAAGGGCTCATTTGCAAATGTACTTGGTTCGAATGACCCAGTACGTTGATAATATACCTCTAATGATCCAGTTGTTCCAGTCAAGTCTAGTAGGTCCCGCCCTAAGGTGGTACATCACAAAAAGTATAAACCTCCTCGAAACATGGAGTGAAGCAAGTGAGGCATTCCTCAAGAAGTACAAGTTTATAATGGATATTACCCCTTCTTGTGAAGATCTCGAGCGCATGGAAAAGAAAAAGCATGAATCTTTCAAAGAATACGCTATTAGATGGAGGAATCTAGCCACTCGAGATCAGTCTCGAACCAAGCGATTTTGAACTAAGAAAAATGTTCATCAAAACCCTCCCCTATGAATACCACAACCGAATGGTGACTACGATCGCTGAATCATTCAATCAACTTATTCCAGTAGGAGAGCATATTGAGATAGGGTTAAGGGATGGTTGGTTCACGAACCTGCACCCATCAGCAAAAGGCACAACCTGAAAAAAGACAAAGAATCCCCTGGTAGATGTCAATGCAACCTACACTGCAAATACCGATCACCTCACGACCGTTCAGACAAGCACAGGCCAACAACAGACCACCAGTCGCTAACCACCCCAGCGCTACAACAACAGAAAACAATTCACTCCGCTTCCTGGATCTTTATCACAAGTTTTGGCAATCCTCCGGAACAAGAGCCTCCTCTCAATTGAGTCAAAACGACCCAACGTTGAAAGCTTCTCCAACTATGACCCGTCCAAAAATGTGACTATCATATGGGAGAGGTAGGCCACTCAACTGACGAATGTTTCATCCTTAAACATCGGATCCAGAACTTGTTGGATACTAAGGCCTTCTCATTCTAAACTACAAAACCAAATGTCCAAAGCAATCCGCTCCCTGATCACACTGACAAAGTAAACACGATATTCAGTTCTGAAGCAAGCCAAATCAGAAATGTCAATGCACATATTGTTGACATCTATCGAGGGCTAGTAGAAGCCGGGTATTATTCAAGCGATGAAATACCACCCTTAGCAACAATGAAAGAAAGGGTATCAAGAATGATAGAGGCTGGAATAATTGTGTACGCTGGCCACACCGGCATGGTCTCTACTATATCGCAAGTCGTCATAAACTAGGATGAAGAATTTGCCACACTAAACGCAAGAAAGGAGAAGAAAGATTCCACCCCATCTGAGGGCGTCTTTGAAGGGAACAAAGCCATAGTTCAAGCATCGACAGCAGAAGCAACTATAGTCATTGAGATCCCCCAGCCCTACAAATACGAAGGCAACAATGCAGTACCGTGGTCTTACAACCTCGATGTTGGCTTAGTCACGAGATCTGGGCGAACCTATGCTCAAGCATACACAACCTGCCAAACCCGTCATTGATGAAGAAGCTAAGGAGTTTTTAGCCGTAGTTAAAGCCAGCGAGTACAATGTGGTGGAACAATTACGGAAATCACCAGCACATATCTCTTTGCTGGAATTACTTCAGACATCCGTCAAGCACCAGAAATCCCTCATGAAGGTACTAAGTGAAGTACATGTCCCTGGAACGATTGAGCATGAGGACACACCAAGGGTCTCTACATATCAGTCAAGTGCAACATATCTCACATCGCTCGAGTACTGATTGACAATGGATCTGCTCTTAACATATGTCCACTAGCAACACTCGTAGTCTTAAAATAGAGACATCACGAATCCAGACACCCAAGACTTCCGTTCGAGCATTCGATGAAATGAAGAAGGAAACGATGGGAGAGATCGAGCTCGACATTCAAATAGGCCCAACCATATTCAAAATTTTGTTCCAGGTGATGGATGACCCCACTGCGTTCAATTTCCTCTTAGGCCGCCCATGGATCCACGTCGCTGGAGCAGTACCTTCAAGCCTCCGCCAAAATGTAAAGTTCGTGGTTGGAGGAAAACTGATCACGGTTCGTGGAGAAGAAGATCACCACATCTACCACGAGACAACCATCCCTTATGTTGAACCTGATGACAAAAATGAATCTAGCTATCAATCGTTCGAGCTTGTGTCTGTTATACACGAAACTCAAGGAACTCCATCCCTCGTCCCCAAAGTATCAAGCGATGCAATCATGATAGGGAAAATCATGACTGGATACGGTTTTGTCTCGGGTCAAGGGCTCGGCAAGGGAAACCAAGGCATCCGCGAGCCTATCAAAGCCTTGAGGAGACTCTACACCATCGGTTTAGGATATCAGGAACAACACCGGGAAGGAAAGGTAAAAAAGAAGACCGGCCTTGTATACTCTCGCCCTGAGGAAACCTTCCCAGGCCCTGCTAAGATGATGCATGAGGAAGAAGAAATGATTGGCGTTCCAAAAAAATTCAACCATGAAAGCTTGAAGTTTCCCACTTACTTGGGCATGGGTCAGAAGAACATAACTCAACTCGTACTTAAAAAGAAAGAAGGGCCAGATGATGTGACCACCATGTTTGGGGACCTTTTCGTAAGTGCCATTGAGGAGGAACAGCTAGAAGAAACAGGCGATAACTTCTTGTTCACCCAGCTTCAACGTCAAGTCGATGAACTACGCGAGACCATATACCACTTGACATAAAATTTTGTTCAAGCTGCCCGTACATTCCGCTCTCGTCACAATGAAGAGTTGGTAGCCAAAGTAAATGAAGAAGACCCTACGACACGATTTGGCAAGGAGTTTGGCTACCCCGGTCCTCAAGAAGCACGTGGCCATATTCGCCTCTTCCTAAATCGATGGTCACTATTTTCCCCATCCTACTAAAGCAAGGAATAATCTCTAGAGAACTAAGGCGTCCTATTCCCAAGTACTTCCTTGATTATGATCCATCTAAGTATTGTGACTATCATTTGGGGGAATTAGGACACTTGCTAGATGACTGTACCATCCTGAGAGACAAGATTCAGGATCTTTTGGATGCTGGGGTATTCACGTTCCGTTCCCCGTGGCTATGTTATGGTAAAGATGACCTCCTCGTGGTACCTAGCACCCATACCATACTCCCTTAGCATGCTAAGGAAACGCATAGAGGAAAGACAATCATGGACACTTTGGGCCAACCAAGTAGTAAATTTGACTACTATGTCAACTATTCAATTCCCCAAGGTTTCTATGACCATCATCAAAGCATCGTCCCTGATGGATGGGGAGGCATGGACGATCTGAAATTCACAAAGCTGGGAGCACAAGGAGGCGTGGACTGGTGACTGGTATGAAGACTTCTTCGTGGCCGCCCCCCTCGCCTATAAATAGCAAGCCACAAGCTCCGTCGAGGCGTGGCGAGCTCGGAGATCTTTCGAGAGACATCGGGAAAGATCAAAGGGCGAGCGCAGGGAGAACTCGAGTCGTGAGCTCAGCCCACCCTCCACCGAGAGACTTCGGGGAAGGCCGGCAGCGAGCGAGTTCGAGAGGATCAGATTTGGCCGGTGGAGGCTCGGATCTGGCCGGAGTGAGAGAAAATCAAGGCTGAGGAAGGTCCGGCCGAGATCTGTGCCTTAGATCTAGGGTGACCGAGCCCCTCCGCGGCCCTGACACCGTCGCTGCCGTCATCGCTGTCACCATTGCTTCTCCAGAAACCCTCGCTGCGCCTCGATCGTCGCCGCCAAGTGGGAGGCTGTCCGTCGCTGTTCCTGTTCGAAAAAAGGTGAAAAGCCCGCTGCCGTTGCCTTTGCTATTCATCTCAATCACTGTTTTCCATTGACCTAGCCGTTGTCGCCGCCATCATCGCCGTCGCCATAGCCGCCGTAGCTGCTATCGCCACCGTCGCCGCCATAACGCCTCCGTTCCCCCTTTCGGCGGCGCGGATTCGCAAACCCTAGGGTTTGTGATTTTCCGGGTCACGAAGCGGATCCGGGTCTCGAAAGTCGGGTAGGGTTTGGGATTTTGGGGCGGTTGGAAGACGGGTCGCGAGCGGAGCCGGAGTCGGGTAGGGTTTCGCCGGGAGATCGGGTTGCCGGGGCCGGGTCATCGGGTCGGGCCGGGCATCCCCAAACGCCCAGCCGCGGCATCATTTTAAGGATTTTTTTAAAAAAATTGGGCCCACGTAGCGGGCCCGTCTGCGTTTTGGGTTGGCCCGGGTCAGACACAACCCATGGATCCGACCCGGGTCGGTTTTTATTATTTAGAATAATGTTTTAATAAATAATTTATTTTTAAAAAAAAATCAAAAAATGATTTATTTTCGAAAAATATTAAAAAATATTTTATTTTCAGAAAAATTAAAAAAAAATTAAAAAATTATATCATATTTTCCAAAAAATGCCAAAAATCGAAAAAAAATGTCAAAAAGACTTGTATTTTCTAAAAATACAAAAAAAAATCCAAAAAGTCCCTTTTATGTCCAAAAAAATAGAAAAGACCAAAAAAAAAATGTTTTCCTCCCCACAAATGCATGGAAAAATTCCTCAAACATCCAAAAAGCCTCGGGTTTAAACAGATTAGGTACCGAAATGGCATTAGTGATTAACTAGTGTAATCAAGTCCCCAATCCTAATTTCTTTGGTTGCGCATGAGCAAGTATTTCTCCCGATACTTGCTTGGGTTTCTAATCGACCCATCCAAAACCGATTAGTGGCGACTCCATTTTAAAATTGACTTACAAGTTAAAAAATTGAATTATTAAGTCATGAATTGGTGGACTTGGGAGAGTCCAGGCTCAAAGACCTAGCCAAACCATTAGCCTCCACCGGCGCCTGTACCCGATTGCGGCCACCGAAAAAAAGAGGTCGCTACAACCACCATATATGATTTCAACCCTAAGGCCTACATCATTTGTTTTTGCAACACCAAGCCATGTGGTTTGAACTTCACCAATCGAAACAACCATAGGAACATCCTTAGAAACATTATGGATATCATTGGGTACTTTATTGTTATAAGCCATCTCGATTTTCTGATAGTCTCAACAAACTGTAAAAATTAATCTCCTTAAAGATTGTTAGAAAAATATAATAATGTATTAGAGAAAATACCCAACACTGTTTTTGTAATCAGAAAATAATTTTTCGAGAAGGTGATAACAAAATAAATATGAGGTGAGGTACGGCTAACTAAATCTCTTTAAGGCGTTAAGTTCCTGCTAACGGTGCTAACAGTGCTAAGCAGCTTCATGAATCATGCTCCCAAGATACAGCACCTCAAACCAGTTTGTATTAGCATTATATGAACATGACTCTAATGAATACTTTTCAAAATTGGCACACTTAAAAGAACGACTATAGCGAAAACTAAAGTAGTACTTTGAGGAGTATATATTCTTTCTTCTTTTTTGAACTAATGAGCACATCTATTTATAGAGGGGGATACGGCTGTGGAAAACTGAAAGGACATGATTAATGTTGAGCCATTAAAATCTATAATTACGATAATAATATCAGTGGAAAATTCTGAGATGGAGAGAATCGATGGAAAGAGAAAGAGGAATGAGTAGCAGCTGAAGAATCCAAAAATTGAGAGCCTCTCCATGTTCTCTACCGAATGAAGTTCTCGGTCTAGCTTGGAAAACGAGAGAAGAGAGAGAGAGAGAGAGAGAGAGAGAGAGAGAGAGAGAGAGAGAGAGAGAGAGAGTTTTTGGACATAGTGGAGTTTGGCCAGCCAAGAAGATAAGAGAGAATTAGTGGCGATTGCTTGAATTCAAGGAGAACTTTTTCAGAGAGAGCCTTTTGTTGTTGTTGTTGTGAGGGTTCTCTTCCCCCGCTCTCCCGACGAACGAAGCACTTTTCAGTTTTTCCCACCTCTCTTCACAGCTAGACGTTCTCCTCGCCTCCCTCCAACCTTCTTCTTCTCTCGCCCCTCCTCCGACAGCTCTCTCCCACGAATGGCCGACGTCTCCCCCCCCTCTCCCCCTGCCGCAACTTCTTTTCTCTTTAATGGCCGAAACTCCCTCTGCCAACGTCCCTCTCACCCTCTCTCGTCCAGCCTTTTCTCTCTGGTTTTAAAAAAGAACTTGGGAGGTCAGGCTCTTTTTTATATATCTTTTTTTTTTTTTTTTTTGTAAAATAAATGGATACCTAAAATGTCGACAAAAATTCGGGGGTTAACGGGCACGGAGCATGTGATTGCACCTTCAATATAATTGTGATTTGTTGGTGTTGATTTCGCTTAATGCCTTCGGAGAACTTGGATTAAATGGCAGCGCTCATTCGGGATCTAAGTTGTACAGTGGAAATTATGAGATACTTCGGTCAGGTGCTCTCCAAATCCTCTAGGTCATAACATTGACAAGGAGACCATCGATCTTACGACTTTTACACTTTCTATACATCTTGCTAGTTTTATGAGTCGAGGGTGGGTCGGTGTCGAAAGAACAGAGGCGCGTCTTTGTCTCCACGTCCGCTGCAATTCACCACAACCTTTGTGGAATCGGGGAGGGTCGGGCAAAGTTTCTCCAGATACGCCAGTGCATGAGCAGCCTCCATTGCCGGGATTATGCCTTCCAATCTAGATAGCAATTGGTATGCTGCAACCAAAAACAGCATGTTCCACGAATTAATCAGGATCGACTTTGTTTTTGTGGCTTCGTAAGGAATGGGGTGTGGGGTCGAATTGTTTACCGTTTAGAGCTTCTTCGTCCGTGACGGTGTAGAATTCTGCTCGTCCCGTGTCTTTGAGGAAGCTCAGCTCCGGGCCCACTCCTGGATACTGTAGCCTGGTAATCACAGTGGACAATAGGAACGATCATGGGTTTGGTTCTGCAATTGCAAAACTCTAAAATCCCTTAGGGAAATGCAAATGGTGCTTGGAAAATATTTTGGGTAACGTTGGGGAAATGCAATTACATCTCCAAAACGTTCTAAAGGCTTTTAGCCCGAGGTAGGTCTTGAGAACTTTGGAATATTGCATTTCCGGAATGTAAATACAAATTTTTTACTTCAAACTTTGGCCTCACTCAACTTCTAGGCAGGCTACTAGGGTCAGATTTGGCCTGCCGGCATAGAGTTCTTGCCAGTTTTGAGTTTTTTCATCTAAAAAAAAGGCAAAAATGCTTTCCAAAGTGTGATTTTGCCGAGCGCCATTTAAGTCAAAATTATTTCTGAACACGCTTAAAAATTACAACCTACTAAACGCTACTTATACATTGGAAAACCTTTATAGCCCAAAGGCTTTTGCATTTTCTCAAAGACATTTCTAAACTAAACCAACACACCCTGTATAGAAGTTGAAATAGAGGGCGATCTTTACCCGACGCCAACGGAGTGAGCACCAAGAACTTGGCCTTCCTGGTCCTGTAGCAAGTAGCTCATCGCTCCATGGTAGACCCCAACATGGCCTGTGGCCAGAGTGGCCGCATGCCTCCCCGAGTCCAAGCCAAACCCAGCAGCCTCCACCCCAACCAGCCTCACCCCTCATCGCTGACGAACTCATGAAAGATCCCGAGCGCATTGGAGCCGCTCCCGATGCATGCTACCACCACATCCGGCCGCCCTCCCCACCGCTCCATCGCTTGCCTCCTTGTCTCCCTCCCAATGATGGATTGGAACTCCCTCACCATGCTTGGGCATGGGTGCGGACCCACAACTGTCCCTGTCAGGTAGTAGCTTACCTCCAGGTCGTTCACCCATTGCCTTATGGCCTCTGAGCTTGCATCCTTGAAGCTCCCCTCCACTTTGGTCACCTGCAAGATTTGAACTAGATGTGACTTCCAGCTCATTGGTTTGTTGATGTTGGTGGGAAATTGATGGGGGTCTAGCCAATGGTCATTTGAAATGTTTTTGTTTGTTTCACTGGAGGTTTTTCTTGCTCACTTTCAGGAAAAAAAAAAAAACACTTTGCCAGAACAAACTTGTGCAGATGCAACTTTATGCAAGTTGCATGTGGAATGAAAGTCACTTCATGCAAGAATATGCTAACCTGAGCACCTAGTAGCTTGATTAAAAACACATTAGAAGCTTGCTTCCCCATATCCTGGGAACCCATGAAGACGGTGCAATCCAGAGACAGCTTAGCGCATGCAGCAGCGGTCGCTACGCCGTGCTGGCCTGCTCCTGTCGCCGCCACCACTCTCTGCCGGCCCATGTGCTTGGCGATCATCGCCTGTGCAATGGCATTGTTCATCTTGTGTGCGCCGCAGTGGTTGAGATCCTCTCTCTTCAGGTAAATGTCCGGCCCTTCTCCGTTCTCGTTCTTGTAATAGTTGGTGAGCCGCTCCGCGAAGTACAGAGGCGTCTCCCTTCCGACGTAGTCCCTTAGAGCTATGGCCAGCTCTGCCTACAATTTTGTCAATCACAGTTTGGAAAATATATGTGTCAAGTTCATACATATGGTCAGAAAACCAACAATTTCTCTTCCATAGATGTAGCCCACCACTGAAAAAGATGGTCAAAGGAAAACAGGGCAGGGAAATACTAGAAACAAATGTCTCTTATCTCATCCCAGAAAGAGATAAAAAGGAATAAATAGTGCTGATTATTAAACCAATAATTTATCATATCATTTTTTTTTTTTTTTTTGCATGTGAGAAATCTCTCCTCACGAACCTGAAATTCAGCATCATGCAGAACAAAGTTGAACTCAGCTTCAAGCTTGGCCAAGCAACTCATCAACGTCTCAGGCACAAACTTCCCTCCATAAATCCCAAACTTGCCTCTCCTCTCTCTTCTCTCAACCTCATCGATTTTTCTTTCGCGCAGCACCCTCTCCACGTGCAAAGCTTTCGATCCAATTTTCACGGGGCTAGCAACCGCCAAGTTGTTACTTTCAGCTCGTTCCATGCTAGAGATTGATCGCTCAGAACGAGCAAATAACAATTTGTTGGTGTGGAATAGATCGGATATGATGCTCAAAGCCATTGACTGAGGAACGAATTCGAGGATTGGAAAGTAAGCAGCTGAGAGTTATTAAGCGAACGAGGGATGTGGTTCCCTGATGACAGCGAATGTGTGTTTGTATACGAATGGCGTCACGGTCTCTCTTTCGAAGAGAATCTTCGCCCATGGTTTAGAATTGCTTGGTACGATGAAAAAGGGGCGCACATGCTTTAATCGAGTTACACTTTTGTTTCATTGTTGTCAGTACATCTCACGTGCAAAGCTTTCGACCTAATTTTTCCAGATTTGAAGGGGTAAGTTGCCCTCCTGTCGAAAGATTGGTTTTCGTTTTGTTTTTGCCTTGCTCGAAATACAATCACTCTACTCACGTTTCATTTGATAGGATGATGCTTGTGTGCAATTGCTCTGCATATTCTTTTCTTCGAATAACATTCTTGCGTTTGATATGGCTAGAGAGGGTGAATATGTTAGCAGCATGCAATAGTGGGATTCTTCCTATACGCTGTGAGAAGATGAATAAATGTGTTTCTGTTATCCTCTGTGGTCATCAGTCGATCTGCTGCATCATACCATAAGACTTTAGATACATTTCTTTTAAGTTTGATAGCCTGTTCATGCTATGATTTAAGTGAAGAAATGGAATTTGACACTTTTTCTCTTTGCTTTCCCCTGTGCAGGGAAACGCCGAAGAGGGTAGTCAAAGAAAACGATTGCGGAGTTAATCAGATAAGTCTCTGTCTTCTGTTATACTGTGTCTGTTGAGTAATTGATCTTATTCTACTGTAGTGTTGGATGGGAGATAGGCTTCAGGCTGAGAAATCTTGTACATGTATTGTTCAAGTTGTACCATGGCAATCATAGTAAAAGGTCGCAATCATCTCGCATTGTTTATAAGGATCTTTTCAGATCCTGACAAATGAAAAAACGAAGAGAAGACTGCGAACAACGGCCCACATCTTTTAAAGTTAATTGTATTGGAGGATTTCATGGAAAAGTTATGTGGGTTCAAGTAATGTTATTCAAAAGAACGTGGGAGGCAATCTCTCCTTTTTGCAGTTGGGAGTCATTTGGTAGTTGCAGGGTCACTTTTTCCCTTTTCCTCTGAGTCCCTCCTGCTTATAATATCCAGGGTGGCTTGTTGGCCAAACTAGTGAGCTTTTTGTCTTTTATCAGCAGATCTTTTCCCCGGAGGAAGCGACGCCTGATTGAATCACGTGGCTTAGCATTCAATGTCATGATTTCATATTTTGTCACCGGTATGGTGATTCTTAACTTGATATAGGCAATGACCAGTAATGTTTTTCAGATTTGTTTGGAAGGTCATATTTTCACGCTATCATAACCTAACCCCTTTGATTAGGGAGGGGAAATTAGATTTAGGGGTATTATCAATTTCGGGCTGACAACCTTTCATTGACTCGGGCTCTCCCAACCCATATTTCGGGCATTTAAATTTTAAATAGCTAATCCTACATGAATTTCAAATAAGGAGCTGTCACTAGCATTTTTTTGATCAGCTAGAAACCGAGTAAGATACAAGGGGATATCTTACTATTTGTGCAACCAGAGACTCTAGACTTGGGGATTTGATTACATTAATCCTAAAACTAATGCGCTTTCAGTACCTCACTCGATTACACGCTAACTAATGCCATAGTAGCCAAATGATTATCAGACGATACAAGTCATATGTCATTGAAAAGCTAGTGAGATGTACAACAAATGTTTAGAAGGCCAATTGAACTGATTCTAAGTCATTTGACCCGAAATGGCAGATTTATAGAAAGAGGTTCAGGATTTGACCCTAATCGGGTTTGAACATGAGGACATTTGGAAGAAATGCTAAATAACTTTGAAAATTAATGAAAATTTTTGTGCATGTAGAACAAAATGTGCTAAACTTGTTCTCGGTTTTGAGTTTTATTGAATGAACAATGGATTAATGCAGAAAAGTCTATCTACATGCGGATGTTAGAAAAAAACTCTATTATGAAAAATAGTGTTGACACTTAAATTTTTGCATAAAAAAATGGGTTAATTTTTACCCCAAAAAAATAAAAATCGCATGGCATATAGTTTAGAAAAATTTATGTTATTTTGTTTTGTTTTATTGAACCGACGGCGAGCGCGAGATTTTTCACATATTCCGCTAAGATTTTTCACATATTTGAGTAATATACACTGAGAGACATATTTTCGAGCATAAAGGAAATTTTTGGATGGAATATGCGAAAAATACAAAAGAGAATATCACGTGGGGTGCAACGATATATTTAGGGGAATTATGCACTAGTAAAATGAGAAATAAAATATATCACGCAGATACAATTTTTGGGCCTATAAAAGACATCGCGTACGAAAAAGAGGGAGGGGGGGTCTCTCTGGGTTTTCGAAAAAAGTCAAAAAAAGAAAAAGAAAAAGAAAAAAAAAAGTGAGAGAGAGGAAGACCAGCGAGGAGACGTGTGACAGGCTAAGAAGCACGGACACTCTCCGGGACCCTTCGTGTCGTGTCCGACACTCCAACACTAAGAAGCACGGACACTCTCCGGGACCCTTCGTGTCGTGTCCGACACTCCAACACGTGTCCGACACGCTCCAACACGCGGTCAACGCGAGTCGGAAAAACCGACACGCGGTCAACTATCTCCGACACGCGAGTCGGAAATTTCGACACGTGACTCCGACACGCACGGGGTTATTTTTATAAATTTTCAAAACTTATGGGGTCTAAATATAAATATATGAAAAAAAATAATAAAATAAAAGCTAAACTTCAGTCACGCACGGGGTCTGGAGAGTGGAGAGTGGAGACTCTGGACTCTTCTCTTCAGTCTTCATGGGAAGTAGCTGTTGGAGGTGAAGGGGCTAGGCGAGGCGCTTCTTATTTGTATCTTTTGTATTAACAATTTACGCATTGTGTCGAATCCGAGTATTACATTGATGCTTATTAGGAGAACTGGGATTGCTGAATTGTTGCTTGCGATTATGGTAGAAGGATACACGGACAAGAGTAAAGGAAATTTTGAAACCTAACAATGATCATGAGATTAAGGCGGAGTTGAATTTGCTAGGCATTATAAAAATGATTTCAGAGGGGAAGAGTTCTTATTTGCTGCTCTGCACCAAGTATGATTTACCCTGAGTGAACAGACTGATTTTTGTCATTTTTATGTATTGAGCGCTCTATTTTGAATTAGTCATCTATGAAGTAAGTGGCATCAAAATTGAAAACCTGAATGGCATATTGGTTTTGATATGATTTTTCTCTATTTTTATTTCCTTTCCACTTTTGATATGATATTAACAAATGTAGGATTAATGTTTTTAGTATAGATTAATTCTAGGCTCTTTTTATCATTATTATTTAGTTATTTATGCATTTATATATAAAAATATTTATTTAATATTTAAGGTGTCGGAACGTGTCGGAATTCTCTAAGTTTTGAGAAATGACGTGTCGCGTGTCGTATCGTGTCGTGTCGCGTGTCGCGTGTCGCGTGTCGGTGCTACATAGGTGACAGGTGAGGTCTTTCGAAAGAAGAAGAAAACAAAAGGAAAAGAAAAGGGAAACCACATCGTCTTCTTTGCGCGGGGAAGGGGCCTTTGACCGCACCGGCAGCCGTGCCGCTGACCACCGCTGCTCCGCCGGCGACCCCGACCCACGAGCCTTCTCTGCTCCAACGCCACTCCGCCGATCTGCTACCGGAGCTACAACCCGAAACCGGCGCCCCTCCTCCGCCCAGATCTGCTCAGCGCTTCTGCTCAAGCTCGAAGCCGGTCGCTGCACCCCCTTAATCGAGCGACCGACCGAACCGCTTCCACCGCGCCAGATCCGGACGCCGACGCCCAGTAGCACCACCGGAGTTTGACGCCGTTGCTACTTCCCTCCTGCCATCGCTCGCACGCAGCAGCTGCTGGATCCCCTCGGCCTCCTTTCCCGCACCCGCTCGGAGACCGATCTGCCACGCTGGAACGCCGATCTCGCCCCCGACTCGTCTGCAACCTACGACCCAGCAGATCCCAAGCCAGTTCGCCACACCCCCGCGAAATTGCTGCTGCCTTGCCGATCTGCTCCACCAGCCTGATGAAGCCCACCACGCCTCAGCCGATCCGTGCCTCCGATCTGCCGCAGCGGAGCTGCTGCCCGACACCGCTGCTCACCCCCGTCACTGTGATCCCACGACATTGCTGCTCTATCTTCGCCGTGCCCCTTGCTCGCAGCTTCCCCTGGGTGACGCCGCTGCAACACCTGGCGTCCGAAGTCCCCTTGCTCGCTCGCTGGGCCAAAGCTCCAACGACCCCCCCCCAAAGCTACCAAGTCGTGAGCGAAAAGGGAGAGAAAAAAAAAAAAGCAAAAATCAAAGTAGGTAGTTTTTCTTTTATTTGCCTTATTTTATTCTTTATTTTATTTGTTCTTTTTTAGTATAATTATCCTTTGATGTAAAATTGAGATTGTCGACACGAAATTACCTTTGAAATTTGGGATTAACAGTCCGATTTTTGCGCCCGAAATCCGACTCGCAATCGCCTTTAAAAGGTTGTCAATCCGATCTCATGCTCGAGATTCGATTCGCGATTTTATTTAAAATTGGCCAACCCGATCTCATGCGCGAGATATAATTCGCCAATTTATGGATATCAATCTTATCTTGTCTGATTTGCCGTTGCGTTGGTTGAATCAATCTTATTCTCATAATACAAATAAATATTTGAATTAGGATTAGGTTTGTTTTAAAATATTTTATGTTATCTTGCATATTTAGAATAAAAAATTTTAATTTCGAATTTAAAAAAAAAAAAAAAACAAAAATCATCATGCATATGCCATGTAGGCTTAGGGCATTCTTCTCACGTCATTGCGTGTTAGGATTGCATATTATAGGTTTAGATAATTTCTTCTCGATAGATCGCATGTTTTTGTTAGGAAAAATCATGCACACGTCATATAGAATTAAGTTCATGAAATGCCCGTCATTTAGTGATTGTTGCTAGGATAATTTAATTAGAAATTGCCCGTTATTAGAATTAAGTCATTAGGTTAATTTAGATTGCACATTTAATTATTGCATTTCTTTAGAAATTATTTTACTCATGTCATATATCTTAGGTCATATTACCATGCCATATCATCTTAGATTAGTAGCATGCGTTGCCTGATTCTCATTAAATAAGTCAAAACAAAAAAAAAATTACGTGTTAATTAGAAATCATATCTAAGGTTGATGATGTGAATTTTAATCTAACAACGTAGATACTTTCGTTGCTATAAGGTAAGTCTTGCAATTTATTCATTGCTTTCTTGGATGTTAAATTGGTGCTTTGTGCACCTGCACGATAACCTTACATGTTAGGGAAATAGATTTAAAATCAATCAAAGCTGTTTGTAAAAACATTTTTGAAAATAAAAGAAATGGTACCGAAAGGGCATTAGAGAAGTCTAGCGTAACAAAGTCCCCGTATCCAAAGTCTCTAGTTCGTAGGAGTAAAATAATCATTCCATTATTTTATTTAGGTATCTAATCGACCTACTATAAACTGATTAGTGGCGATTCTTAGATAAAATCCATTTGCATGTTAAGAAACTTTAACTAAGTCGTGAATTGATATGGGCTTGGGAGAGCCCGAATTAAGTCTAGACTTAATAATCCATTAGCCTAATTTTAAGTAGTGCACCCGAATTTTAGGTCGCGACAAATAGGGCAGACCCAATTTAAATATGATTTTATTGAAACCATCAAACTTTGGAATACAGATCCGAAAATTTGCATGCATCAAGTTGAGACGGAGATGAGCAAGTTTTATGTTTGATAAATTTGCAAATGGGGACTTTAGCTTCATTAAAAATGGTGAAACCAACTCAGAAGTTCCAAGAAGATTAACTTCAGGGTTTGGGTGCAAATTGACCATGCACGTTGATCAAACCCTATGGACGACTAAACTAGCTTCATTCTTAAAGAAACTAACGTCAAATGAAAGGTTTGGAATTTGTGTTCAACTTTGATGTTTTGAGGATTTTTAGAAAAAAGTACATTGATCTCATTAAAAATGCAAAGTCACACACAGGTATTCAGGTGGACGTGGGCGTGAATTGACCAGGCGCACTCATCAAGCCTTTTGAGACCCTCATATGCTTTGAATTCAATGGAATCAATGTAAAAAAAAATCTAGAAATTTTGTCCAAAACTTTCATGAAGAACATGTTTTCAAATCTTGAATGTATGATTTTATAAGAATTTAGGAATGCATGAAGGTCTGACTGCAAGCCAAACTTCCAGAATGTTGCTGCGACTTTGTGGTGTCGAGTGAAAATAGTTAATGAAACTTTTATTTTCTGAAAATTTTGATAACAAAGATTAAGATGTAAAAGAGCATTTTCCATGGAGACATCGACATCAGATTCCAAAGAATTTTGTAAAAATCAGAGAGCACGTGAGGGTCAAATTAGAAATTAAGATTCCAGAAACCTGCACGTCTCTTTGAAGATTGGCTGGTATCGCGATTTGCTCCCGTGAATCTTCAAGTTTAAAGTACACATTGAAGGATTAGTGGGAATCCTCTTCGTCCTTTGCTCAATGTTTGCTCCAAATACATGAAAAGATGAGCTCTGAAATGTTGGAAAAATATAATTACGTATTGGAGAAAAACACACAACACTGTTTTTGTAATCAGAAAAATAATATTTCCAATAAGGCGATAACAAAATAAATAGGAGGTGAGGTATGACTAATTGAATCTCCTTAAGGTGATTAATTTCTACCAACGGTATTAAGTGTTGAGTAGGTCACTCCCAATTGGAGAGGCCAACGCAATTACGTATATCTGTAGTAGAATATGTATGGTTGTAAGTGTGTAAAAGTAGAAAGAAAAAAAAATCAAGAGAGATCGAGAGATAAATCAACATGATCTTCCACATCCAGAAAATCAATAGAGATTGGGAAACAAATCAAAGAGAACTTCTCAGATTACAAAATCATGAGAGATTAGGAGATAAATCTACGTGATGTACAATTTCAATTAAGATTGCATTTGCTCCTATAAATAGGAGTCAACGAAGAAGATATATACAAAAAACAAGAATATCATAGCAGCGTAGCGGAAGAAATAGTTTTCTTCTTCCAAGAAAGAGAGTTATCTTTGAGTGAGTTATTCAATTTGTGAGAGGTTCAGATCCACAAATTGAAGACAGTGAGAGATCTACCTTTGAGTGAAGTTGTATCCCATTATTTATCATAGTGGAAGTTTGGAGTGGACTACGGTCCGTGGTTTCTTCATTATCATAGTGGAAGTTTGAAGTGAACTATAGTCCCGTGGTTTTTCCTTCACCTTGGAGGGTATTCCATGTTAAAATTCTAGTGTTATTTACTATTCATCTTTACTACTTTCATTCAATATTTTATCCTATTTAATTTTTTACAGAAATAGTAATGAGAAAAATTATGTAGGCCTTCTCCACAAATATCGTTCTTTTTCCCAACAAAAATGCTCTTTTCTTTTTCCCAACAAGTGGTATTAGAGCAAGGTTGCTCTATATATTATTTTTCTGTACAGAATTAAATGGAGAAAATTTTTGGCAACATGATAAAATTGACTGCATTCAATTATGCAATCTGGAAACCAAAGATGGATGATTTGCTATACATTAAAGATCTTTGGAGGCCAATTGTGATACCGATGGAGGTACCAGTACCAATGTCCGAGGAGTCTAATCCTGTAGTGGAAGCCAAATTGATATCGTCTTCTGGTGGCAAACCAATGACCGTGATGGTGCTCAATCAAAAGTGTGCCGCTTAAATTCGACAATGGATCAATAAGAGCATTTTTCAAAATTTTGCTAATGAACATGATGTTGGTATGGTGATTCTTAACTTTATATAGGTAATGACCAATAATGTTTTCCGGATTTGTTGTGAAGATCATATATTTGCACGAAGCATACGATTCTTCCTTCAATGTCATTGTAAATTATCGGTGTTGATTTCGCTTAACACCTTTGGAGAGCTTAGATCAAACGGCAGCGTTCACACAGGATCCAAGGTGCTCTGCAAATCCTCTAAGCTATGACATTGACGAGGAGATCATCAATCTTACAATTTTTACGCCCCATAAATCTTGCTAGTTTTATGCGTTGAGGGTGGGTCGGTGTTGAAAAGCAAAAAAGAAATGCCACGTTTTCCTTACTAAAAGAATACGTACCTATAATTAATCCAAGTTTTCCTTACTTTCGTATTTTCTTTTTCCGCACATTTTTCATTTAAATTTTGCCATTTGAAAATCCCATCAACTGAGATTGTTAGCCTCAAACGAAGACGTCCTCTTCTTACTTTCCACGTCAATACTACAATCACTATAATCACTTAATATAGCCTTATCCATAATTTCATCAGGATAAGTGTCATATAACTTTTCAATTGATCAGTTGAGTTTCATTATTTTAAGAAGCACAACAGTTGTGGTAATTATTTTTAAATGAATGCGTGATTTATTATTTGAATATTATAGCACTCCCCCTCACGCGTAGGTTAAACTTTGGCTTTAATCTAAAGTGTGGGAATATTCGATTGGGGAAGCAACTAGGAGTCTCAAATATTTGAATTACTCTATGTGAGATTTGATGAGATCGTTATCAATCGTTTCTAAAACCTTAAACTGTTATATGAAAACATGATTTATTATTTAAATATTATAATAAAATTTATGACACTTAAATGATCAGGAAAAAAATTATGACACTCACATGAGTGTCGTAGGAAGTTACTATTATGAGATCACAAAAGATTTTTTTATATCTTGAGTCTTATCACAAATGAGTGGCTATTGGAATCTTATCACTTTGAGTAGTACCTTTGTAGAAGTTCCGACATGATCATTTTTGACACTTGTTTGTCAAGCTAAACGACAAAACATTGGTGGTCGGGCATGGCCCCTTTGGTGTTAATGGCAAACTTTCCGTCTCACGATCGATTTGGGCTCGTGGGGTTCATCCGTCCCGACTTGTCAAGCTTGTCTTGACCTGAATTCACATCTCTTTCTACATCAATCTTTTCATTTTCCTTTTCACACTCGACGTGCAACTCTTTTTTGTTTCTCATTCCAAATGTAATGCTTTGCCATTGGTATAAATAATTAGTTGCTCGTGTAAAAAAAAAAAAAATGGGTTAGTTCCCTAAAGAAAACCCCCGACTCTATGTCCAATCTCGATTATATTAAAACCTTTTTTTTTTTTTTTTTTAATTTTTATTTTTAATTTTCAACTTTCAGTCTAACTCTAAAATCTGCCAAGGTGTCCAAAAATCACCACATGCCTCCCTCAAGATTAGTAATATTATGAGGTTGTTCTTATTCAATACAAAAGTAGGATGGTGATGAAGATGCAACTTCTAATAATGGACCGATGATTGGCCCCAATGTCGATAATTTTGAAGAAACTTGTGGCAATTTTTGGACATGCCAATAGATTTGGGATTAAAGTGAAAATATGTGAAATTATATGATTAATATGAAATATGGAAAATTTTCTCACATGTCCGTGTAAAGTTGAAATTATTCCTATCCTGTTCGCCATCGAATATAAAGTGATGAATTTAGTTTGATACTAATAAAAGCGAAGGGTCATTGGTAAATTCGTCAATCCAAAATGGAAATTTCTGACTTTCCCTCCCTGCGTTCGTGCCCCTTTCATCGTCCGAATGAGTAGCGTGGGCCATCACTGTCGTGTTGGGAGTCTTTGTCCCAAATACTGATTGGAAAAATATAAAACGCGTGCGTTGATTGATCTTGCTTTTGCCCTTTCATGGCCATTTGGAAATAGGAACGATTTCTAGGTTCAATTTGATTTTGACCTCACGATTTGTGCGGATGCACCATGATAGGGAAATTGAGAGGCTCACCAGTGAATTCTCGAAGGCGCCATTGTTTTGATGGACTTCCGAGCTAATAGGAATCACCTTAATTCGAGAACAATTATCAAGGTTTAGGGTATGTTTCTCTCACGGGAAACTTAAGATTTGAAAAATATTTTCCCAAAAAATAATCACTTGTATCACTTATAAAAATGAACGAATAAAAGATGTTTTCATCACTCACGAGAATAATTAGTTATAAATCGATTTTTTAAGTAATATAACAAATCATATTTTGAGTTTTTTTATGAAATAAACCCTTCTTTTAAAAGAGGTGCGAGATTGAATAGCTTTTTCCAAATTAATGAGAAACGTCTCCAACAACACGTAATTAAACCGATCAATTCTACCTCACCATTCTGACCAATAAAAATATCATCATCACAACCAGCAAGCCACATGCACACATTCCAACAGATATTTGCGGGACGGCCAGAATGTTCTCGTACGAAAGTAAGGGCGTCTTCATGCGACGCACAAAATACGGCATGGCCAGAATTTTCTAGTACGAAAGTAAGGGCGTCTTCATGCGACGCACAAAATACGGCATGGCCAGAATTTTCTAGTACGAAAGTAAGGGCGTCTTCATGTGACGCACAAAACACGGCACCTTCTTGAATCATGCCTCTTTCTCACGAAAAATGTGGTCCCCTTTGATGCCACTTAAAAGTTGGGGCACAAACATCTCTTTCTATGAAAAACCTCATGAATAAACATCTATTTAATAAATATAATAAGTGGCAGTTACAAGTTTTGTCCGGGCCACTCATCTTAACTTTTACAAAGAAAAAAACAAAAAAAAATCATTATCGCAAAGGCTCTCTAAGTAGTTTTCATATGAGTGATTATATTACTCATTTTCACGAGGATCTTTTTTTTCTTCGTTCTTGATTAAAGTGAATTTTCTTCTACCGGTGTTCTGATTGATAAGCTACATCAAAGGACATGCCTGAATTTAAATTTAGTTGAACTTACTTGTGGGCAATATCCACAACTTAAATAGGCATGTGGAATGCTCCCTCCCTTCCTCTTATGGTAAGTTTTGGCCCACTAGGTGAACACCCAACTTGCATAGCCACATGGAAGGCTTGAAATACAAAGACATGGAGTAGGGATGAGAAGCAAACACTTGAAGGGACTGAAAAGACCCCGTGGGTAGCGTCCAGTAACTCTGACAAGCCCGCCGGCGGCACCACTAATTGATTTGGGAGATCGGCAGGTTTGGCATTGATCCAGAATATCTATAATTATTTTGATTATCCTAAACAAGATGGGGTGTCTATACTACAATCACCATAATTTCTAAATATAGCGTTATCCGAAAATTCATGGATACGTATAGTTTCTAACTCTTGTGTGGTCACAAAAATTTTCTTTGATACCTCAAGTCCTATATCAAATGGGAGGTTCGGTTTGTATAGGAAATTTACTTGGAGATACCATCTCGGAATCTCATCACTTTTGAGTATTACCTCTATAGAAATTCGACATCATTGTTTACAGCCCTTGTCCTTCAAGCTTAACGATAAAACAATGGTGGTTTGGCGTGGCCCTTTGCTCTTGATGGCAAACATTTTAATTTCAATCTCATGTCCTAATTAGTTTAAGCTTCTGGGCCCGTCACCACTTTTTGAACTTGTCTCAACCTGAATGACGTTTCTTTCAAGATGATTTTTTTTTTTTTTTCTTTTCACACATGATGCGCAACTTTTCTTTGTTTCTTATCTCATGTGCGTGTTTTGCTGTTGGTATGAGTTGTTAGTTACCTATGTCAAAAAGAAATACCATATCAAGGAGTGATTGATATAGGGTGCGGAAAAAACAAATTTCTCATCTAGCTAGTGAAGTCAAAATCATTCCTTCCTTTTCACCATTGAATATAAGGAGATGAATTTAGTTTGATATAAGTAAAGTGAAGTGTCGTTCATAATTCACCGTTGTTTTCCGTCTGAAAATGAAAACTTTCTGATTTTACCTTTGTGTCTGTGGCCCTTCACAGTGCACGTGTAATGACCCGGTCTTGTGAGGGACAAGAGTGCAGCTCTGCCTCAAAGATGGTGAAGGAGGTAGGAATGAATCGAATCCCATATCAGGTTGGGTAACCATCAAACTAAGTTGGAGTAACTCTAAAGTAGCTCAACCTTATTATGTCAGCAAGCACAATCTACTTTGAATTTGAAATGTCTTAATAATAGTTGCAAATTTTTTTAATCAGATGAAGGTTAGCTCGTTACTTATTCAGATGAAGGTTGGTAATTCAGTCACACAAAAGATATTGATTTCATGTAAGAGTTGTTGGAATTTAAACATTGATAAACAGTGCAAATAATAGTCGATAAGACATCCAAAACATTGATAATTTCAAAGGGATAATGATACAAATGGTTTTTGAATTTTGGTCAAATGTGCAATATTATTCATGAACATTTAATTTGTGCAATGTGGTTCCTAACTTTATTCCAATATACAATGTCATCCATAAACTTTTAGTTTATTCAATGTTATCCCTAAACTTTGGGTTTATGTTCAGTCTAATCCTAACTATGAAATTGTTCAACATTGTCTACTAATGCAAGACAAATTTCACATTTTCATATAGACTAGAGACTAAATTGAACATGTACCAAAAATTTTATGGACTATATTGAATAAATTTTTAAAACGAGATTACATATTGGGCTAATGTTCATGTACCACATAGAACAAATTAAAAATTTAGAGACCATATTATACATTGGGCCAAAGTTTAGAGACTATTTATGTCATTTTCTCAATTCCAACATGGAAGAGGGAGGTGGGGGGTTCGAATCCCCACTTTCTCAGGGGGGTTGGAGTGGGGACGAATTAGTTTCAGGAGTGAGTTTCGACTCCCACACCCTGCAAGGAGACAGGGCAAAAGTCTGAGCATAAGAATTATAATAGGAATAGAGTAGGACTGACAAAAAAAAAAAAAAAAAAAAAAAATGGTCAGTAGAAGTTGGTAAATAAATTAAATGTCAATTCATAATCTAAATTAAGAAATATAGAAAAGTTGATCACTCCTTCAAATTATAGAAGGGAAATTCAACTAAGAGTCGGTAGATTCAAGTGTTAGTAAACAAGACAAACTTAAGTGGCTAAACTAAATTGAAATGAAAGTTCATAACATAATACTTACTATATGGTAACTTAATCAAAGAAAGTGATAATTTCATAAAAGAGTTCGTTAGTTGAAATGTTGATAAGCGAGTCAAATAAAATTTAGTAAATCAACAGAAAAGCTGATAAATATAGAAAGAAATTCAAAAACGTTGATAAGTAACTTAAATATGAGTTTTTTTTTTTTTTGGTAAAGTAAGAGATATATTGACTTTTAACCAACAACTATACGGCAAAGAGTCTCGACACCAAAAACTTGCACTCATAATGACAAACAAGTCATAATGAGTGGAAGAGTGTCGAGAAAAAAACTTGTGATCATATGAGAATGCCGGTGGATCCCATTCGAATAATTAAGAACAAGAAACAAAATTTGCATAGTAGCTAGAGAAGGCTGTTTGCTTAACTATTTGTATATTTTAAGGTCTTTTGTAATTTATTCATGGCGTTCGGTGATCTTTTCATGTAATTTTTAATGAAATGATATATCAAGGTTTGTAGTACCTATGAAGATTATTTAAAAATGTTAAAATGTCTAACCAAAAATCTTAAGTTCATCCTTAGAGGAGGATCACGTACATACATACACACACATATATATATATATATATATACATATATATACATACATATATATATGCATAAATCCTGTAAATAAGTTATGTGAGATACTTTAACACACTATCTTATGTATATGGCAGGTAAAGAATGAAATGTGAATTTTTTTTTTTTTTAGAAAATTAAGAAATTTCACTTCCTAAATTTGGTTACGTGACAGTATTCTCTCCACATGCTTTTACTTAATATTTTTTTATATATAAAAAGAATTGTTGGTGGCTGGCTAATTAATATTTATATATACTTAGCGCGGCTTCTTTTTACCTCCATCCAGTGATTAGATTTAATAAATGAAATTGTTTTCTTCCGACAAAACAAAGGTTAGGGTCTATAAACTATATATAGGGAGGAGACGGCCCAACTTAAAGTTATGGGGATGAGACCGTTGTTGTAGAAGATTCATCAAAGCACGTGCCCCTCAATAAGTAAAGCACCTTCTGAATATATTAATTAATAAAATTATTTTATGATGGCCAATCAGACTCCTCAAATTAATAAATCTCACAGGTCAAACGCCGTCCAATTTTCATTTCAGAAGGGAAAAATTGAAAATTAAAATGGGTTATATGATCAAACTTTTCTCAACCTATAAATCCATGCCTAAGCCTCCACTGGTGGTTGCATCATGAGCTCCAACCAAATTTTAGTAACTCATTCCAATTAATATTGATACTTTGTTAATAAGTTCAAGGGAATGATCACCAAGGCAAAAAGAGAAGATCCTAAACCCATAAAAAAAAGTTGGTAAATCAAAAAATAAATAAAAGATAAATGTCCCAGCAAATCTAAAACCGGTCGCAAAAATGTGTTCACCTCTTAAAATTTTTAAATAGTGTAATCAAGTCCTAAAACTTAATTAATAATTACAGTCCTGAATTTCAATTAATTCTGTCTAATTTGAGTGACGAAAAATGCTTAACATGAAACATTTTCGGACTTTTTATCTTAAAAAATAGTCTCTTTGATTTTATTTTATTTTTTGTAGAAGAAAATGCTAACTTGACCGAATGTTAACATGGCGCCAATAAAAAACCTTTTTCCAGTTCTATTAGTGTGTTTAATACTCAAATAAGTCCTAAATACACAAATCAGGCATCAACATAGTTATAACCAAGATATGATAGCCGCAAAAAAAAAAAAAAACAAACAAACAAACAAAACAAAAAACAAAACAAAGGAAACACCTAAGGGGGATTACTATAAGCTTGAAATACGCAAACGCTCTTATCATTCCAAATGGATTAGACTTCTTAGATCGTAGATTTTCAAAGTGGCAGGACATTGCATGAGAGAGGAGCTAGAGTCATAAGCTAGGTAAAATCCCACGTTGTTTAAGCAAGGTCACTTTTCGTTTTATAATCTAGAAGAGCGGCAAAAGGCAACCAGCACTACAACCCTTTTAAGTGTTGTCATAAGAGTTCCGACACCTATTATGAAATATTTGGTTTGAATCATGACAATTCTATGCATTGTGATCCAAAGATGCATGTAGACAATTCAGAAATCTTTTCACATGAGATATGTCGTAGCTGGGTAATGCAAATGGGCTGTTCAGAAGTTCGCCCACAACGTGAATCAAACTTGTAACCTTGTAGAAATGTCTGTTTTTCCACTGGAGCCATCCATTACGGTGGTAAAGCGCAGGTTGGTTAATGCACTCTTCGTACCTACATGCAATTTGATAGAGAATAAGATGAGTGACCGGACAATCCTATAGGTTGATGATGCAAGCTCGAACCCCCTGAGATAATGCTCCGATCTCACTCGAGTGGCAGCCACGGGTGACCTTACGCTCCTGTGATGAGTTTACTCGTCATAGATTCCCCCTCACCATTATTAAAAAGAAAAAAGACAAGTGAGCGAATAATAGCGAAACAAAACGAGAAGAATGGGAGATTCAGAAAAATGGAAAAAGAGAGGGATCCAAATGGAGATAATGAACGTGAATCACGTGAACGAGGTTAGTCAATGAAATTCGAAAAAGGAGTTTCCTATATGCTACAACAAGCAAAGGTTCAGCCTCATTTTCTGCAGTGGTTCACTCTCTCCACGAGTGATACACGTTTTTTGCTATTAATAGATCGATGTGAGGTGCGGTAACTAAAATAATTTACGCCACTTGATAGTTATTATGTTACTACAAATAATGGTTTTAACACATTCCACGACCAAGAAATGACATTTCCTATGAATGTGGACAAAATATGCTTAGCCAGCACCGGAAAATCGACACGTGGTGCCTACGTATACAAGTTTCTGAAAACGTTTTACTTTGGGTCCTTGCACTTTTGAGAATATTCTGTTTTAGTCCAGAGAGTTCAATTAAGGATCAACCGTTCGACCATAAGAATCAACAAGGATAAATACAATACTATATTAAGTCAATCAGCGAATAGATATAATTCGATTTGACCGAAGTATGCAATCGGTTCGTGAGTGATTCTGCACGATTACAATATTGGCGTTGAAGGACGATAAATCGATTTTCTATTGATATTGTACACATGGTATGTAATTGAACTCTCGTGATTATATGACAACTGAAGGTCATACACGATTCAAAGAGACAAATATGGATTGAAAATTATTGATCGAGGGTCAACTACGTGGGAACCCCTAAAAGTCACCCTATAGCTTAGGTCGTATTAAAGTTGCATCCGATCGATTTTTAACCATAAAATTTAATTTGATTTTGGGTATCGAACTTTTGAGGATTTCAAGACTAATTTATTTGACAACACCTCATTGTCTGTTGAATTATTGGCAAGTTCAAAATTTTGGGAAAATGAATTATCGAACGAAAATTGGAAGTCGGAAAGGGAACCGAGACCAAGTGGCAAAGTTGTGATTTGTTTGTTAAAATCTTGGCTTTAAAGAAAAAGAAAATAAGAAAATAATAAGGGGACAAAATGTAAGGATATGAGGGTTTTAGGGAGAGAGAGTGAAGAGAAATGATGGGTTTTGGAGAAATCTTGGAAAATCCCTTTCTTCTCTCTCTCTCTTCCCCTCCCCCTCACGTCTCCTTCCTCCAAGTCTTTCCCCCCTCCATTCTCTTCTTTTTCTTCTTCATTTCTTCCTTGTTTTTTTCCTTTTAGCCGCCCATCTCACTACCACCCATCACCGCCATTTCCACCACCGCCCACCACCGTAATTTGCCGCCACCCGTCCACCGTCCCTTAAGCCACCGTGTCGCCATCGTTTCACCAATCGCACTGCTAAACCACCACCACTGAACCACCTCTTGCTAGCCTTTTGCCATCGCTCACCTTCCCTCACCACCCCCATGAACCACCACTGCCGGTTTATCTCCACCGAATGCCACCACCCTCAAGCAAGGTGGCAGTGAGCCTTAAAACTCACTGCACTGCCGCCACTGTGTCGTTCGTGCCGCCATTGGTGCCATGAGACCCAAGTCCTCGACGTCATTGCGCCACCATCATAGTGAGCTTGTCGCCATCAAAAAACCTTGAGTTAATTCTTAATCCTTGATTAGGTAGTTAATTACATTTAGGGATAGGTTTTGTTTAAGGATAATGGCAGTTAGTATTGGTTACTTTTATTTTAGCTTCAATAGTAATTAAGGACGGTTTAGATTAAAGTTAAGTGCGATTAGTTTAAGTAATTATGGTTACTTTTAATTAATTATGATTTGTTTAATTAATCATAATTAATTTAATTAAATTTAATTACTTTAAATAACGGAAATTAATTTTTAATTAATTTTAGTTAGATTAATTCATCGAGTTTAGTTTAATTAATCACAACCGGCCTAATTAATCGCATTTAGCCTAATTAATTGCAATTAATGGAAACCGACAACGGATTACCGTTAAGTAGAATTTTACACTTGTTTTATTGAATGGATTTATGCATAATTCCGATTGTTTGAACTTGTTACGCCGTGTTATTGATTGTCCAATGTGTAAGCTTTATTTCTATTTCCAAAGAAGGTTTATGGGCATGAAAATGGCAAATTTTGAGATGTTGGATTTGGACGCCGAATTTTACGTGTTAGATGGGACAATGGGGTTTTAAAATGAAAGTGTGCAAAGTTTTGACGAGTTGATTTTAAATACATAACCATGAATATTTTACTGGAATTTTAAGTGTGAAAATTTGCCAAGGTTGGTCATTTGAATGCAGGCTCTTTTGTACTTGGCTAATTAAGGGCAAATATAATTGGCTTGACTATTGGTGTGCTTGTGTGGTCATTTAATTGAATCCATCACCCGATAGAAGTTTGGGGGCGATGTCCGATGTTTATTGAATGCCCTACAGGGGTTCAGATGCCAAGTCGCGATTGAGATCAGATCGACATTTCTTTATGGAATGCAGTATAGGCAGGGGTTCTAGACGATGCTATGCCCAATGGGGCGGGATAATGTTAGATTATACCAGAAGACCGCCAACTTATGTATTGACCATGACCTAAAGGGTCGTAATAATTGGAACACGTGTGAATAATTGTGATGTATTGCACCTAATTATGAGGTAAAACTATAAAGCACGGTATGGGACGGGCCAATACAAGTTTTATCTTATAATCGAGACATATTTAGATGCTTCGTGCATAAGAGTTATGTATTCTGGTTATTAAATATGCTTGTCACATTAATATTGGCATATAGGATGTAAGATTGCAAGCCGCCGCGTGTTTAGGCTATGTTCGAAGTGAATTAGCCACCTAATCGAGGTTTAGGGGGTTGATTCGCTGAGATTTATATCTCACCACGTTGTTTTTTAAATATTTTCAGTCTCGTAGGTTGGAAAACTGTCACGTGCAGTTCAGGATCCCTTTGGAGGTGAGAGATTGGCCCGGCGTTAATGAAGTTTAGGTTAACCTTAACCCTTGCTGGTTTTTTGTAATGGTTTATAAATATGAAATTTTCTAGGGTTAATAAGTTTGTAAATAGAAGTAATGTTTTTGAAAATGTTTGCTATGATGATTATATTATCTCTCTTTGTTGATTGATTGGGAGTTATTATGTACGTTCCACTTACATTTAGTCGAAAGATAAAAAGAATAAGTCGGTGACGAGTCCTAAGACGTCACAATTAATCGTCCATTGAGGGATGCTTGTGCACTCGGGGGTGCGGGGCGTGACATAACTAGTCCTTAAATTACTTTTCATTTCTTTCATCACATTTTTATTTAAAATCTTATGAAAATGTCAATTTGAAATAAACTCTTAATAGGTTATTCCTATGTTTACAAGTGTCCACAATCTGACCGATAGCCCTGGCTAAGATTAATTCCATCATAAGCAATAATTTAACAGCCATATTTTCAGTATAGATCCATATAGAAGTATTTAGGGCTACTTTTAGGGAAAATATCATTTTTAAATAATTAAGTCACAATTTTTTATTTTTTATTTTTATTTTTGGGTAGGAAATAAAGTTTCATAACTAATTCAAAGAGTTTGAGTACAAAAGACTTGAATAAGAATGAGTAAGGCCCAAAGGGCTTTTGGGGTTTGGACAACCAATTGAAAGGTAAGGACCCATTTCCGTGGGTCTTTGCTAACCAGCCCACAATTAAATTCGACTCTCTACTGCAATAGGCCAAACTAAATTAAATCACAATTAAATCTGCTATTTTACAGCTAAATATTTTCCTTTAAAGTTTATATTAAACCATCAAACTCCATGATCATAAGCAACACCACATCACATTGAATTAAATGACTTGACACTCCCTTAACGCTTTGGATTGGGGAGTGAGAAAGAAATTAAGTGTTTTGTAGAAAAATGATATGAGGACCACTTTTGTAACTGAAACAAAGTACAAAGATTACTAAAAGCATGTGGATTAGTTTTGTAATTTTTGTAGAAACTTGTACATTTATACTCCACGTGTAGATTTGCCAATGTTGACTCAACATATTCCATCTACATCTATACGGAAAATTTAATTTTTTCATGAAATTATCATTGGAGATAAGATGGGAAACCACTAATGGCGACAATGACCAAAACTGAATTCGGATAATATTACGGGGACGATGTTCGTAATTTCCCCTCAAGTTTACTAGGCTTTTCTTTCCTTAGGTTACGAACATTACCTTAGGAGAGTGGCCACACCAGAATAGTTACACTTCAAAGACTTAGGACTGTCTTGTAACAATGTATTTGACCATATTCTTAGTTTAAAAAATGTATTACATAAGAAAGAATTAGATCCTTTGGTAGTATGATCTGTCACGATTCTTTGATTCGTGGGAATGAAGAAAAGACCTACCTTTTCACCACCGTCCTTTGAACCATTCCTTCCTTTCAATGAAATAAAAAAGATAATATAATCAAAAAATTATTACCTATTATCTACGATGATGATGATCAGCTCGAGCAAATTCCGAGGTCTCCTTTGACATGTGACTATTCCAATGTAAGGAAATAAATTGCGTAGGATCAATTCCAATAAAATAACGTAATCATTGATATATTTTCAACATGTGCCAAAACTAGAATGAAAAGAACAATTAGTATTTCATTTATGACTTGGGGAATATCACACAGCACACATTTAGGGCAACGGGAGAAGCAAAATTTCTCAATAGATATAAGAGTGCTTTTCCTTTCATATGTTGCTTTGTTTTTTTGGACTATTACCATAGGTCTGAGTTCCGTAATGGATGAAACGTTTTATTATGAAAAATTATAAACAAAGTAGTTCGAATAAGTTGTGAAAAACAAATAATTAAACATAATAATAAATAGATCAAGGGAATAAATTGGACACTTGATTTACGTAGTTCAGTTGATAGGACCAACAATAGGAAAAGCAGCACAAGATTTCACTATAGATTAAGCAAATACAAAAGATATTACAACCACAATCAAATCAGTCAAATATTTTTCATGTTTCCTAGCCTTTAATTATATCTAGATAAAATTTCTCAATAAGGAATTCAAAACTTTTACCACATGGTTTATTGATTTCAAAACACCAGCAATTTCTTGAAGATGTAATTCACGCTGCACAATTAATGTTACACCAAAACACTCATAGGAAAAACTAACACCCACTACATATATAAAGTTCAATATAACATATTATGATTCAATAGAAGAAACCCATTTTAGGAACCTGCTCAAATTAGAAAACCTACTCGGATAGGTTTCCTTTTCAAGCTCAAACTGCAAAAATATTATCAACAATCTTTACCTTGACTCATGACTATGCCAATGTGAGCAAATAATTTGCATTATGTAAATTCCTATGAGATAATGTAGGGAAAAGTACAAAAAAAGTCCTAAACTTATTGCATTTATATCAATTTAGTCATAAACCTTTCAGTTGAACCAATTTAATCATAAGCTTTTCAATTAGACTAATTTAGTCCTAAATCTTTCGATTGGATCAATTATAGTATTGTCGATTATATATTAATTGCATGTGTCAAAATGAGAATGAAAAGAACAGTTAGCATTTCATTTATCACAAAGCACAGTCCACAACAACGAGAGAAACAAGATATTTCAATAGATATGATAGTGTTTTCTCCTTTCAAATGTTCTTTGTTTTATCACCATTATCATATGTCTAAGTTCCATTTTAGTAATATTGATCCATTGGGGTCAACCATGTAAAAGCACTATGTCATAAAGATCTCAATTCGAAAAAAGTATTCATACTGCCATTGTTAACCATCACTTCATGACTCAAAAATTGGAAACTCAATGCTTTTTATTAGATATTGATCTTATATTTCGGTTGATTTAAATTCAAGGAAAGGTCCACGAAGTACTCAAACTACTTATAACATGCAGCAAAACCTTGTTGACACCTAAATTTTGGCGACCCGTTTAATCATTTATCGCAATAAAAAATTAGAGATTAATTTTAATCCCTAAAAAATATTAGTTAATTAATTAATTGCATAGCATATAGTTTTGGGTGCATTTATTTTAATTTGCATTTACATTGGGCCGGTGACAAATGGGTTCAAATTGATGGTTCAGAACTTTAATTTGATGAATTAGACTAAGCCCACGAAGGGAGTAAATCGGCCCAAGCTTGTATCGTCGGAAAGATTTTACGGATTTATTTGTACAAAATTTCAAATTTTAGAAGATTCCTCTTAAAATCCTAAATCATATCAAAAGCAAATATTGCATTTGGAAAAAGTAATTCTCGTGGATACTGATTTGGAAAAATTAAAACCCTAACTCGGTGCTTATAAATAGATGGGAAAAAGCCACGAAAAACCATGAACTTTGCCCAAAGTGACACATTTACCCCAAACTTTTTTTTTGTGACGTGAAAACCCCAAACTTTCCAAACCGTGACACATTTACCCCATCAAGGGCATTTTTGTCTTTTTATTCTGTTTTTTCCTTTTTCTTTTTTTTTTTTCTTCTTCTTCCCTCCGCCATGGCCGGCGGAGGGAAGCCGGCGTCCGCGACCTCGCCGGCGGCGAGGGCGGGGGACACCCTCGCCCGATGCAGGCGAGGGCGGCCCTCGCCGGCGACGGCGAGGACGGCCCTCGCCAGATCCGGCGAGGGAAAGAGACACCCTCGCCCGACGCAGGCGAGGGCGGCCCTCGCCGGCGACGGGGCGAGGACGGCCCTCGCCAGATCTAGCGAGGGCGAGACACCTCGCCCGACGCAGCGAGGGCGGCCCTCGCCGGCGACGGCGAGGACGGCCCTCGCCAGATCCGGCGAGGGCAAGGACACCCTCGCCGGCGTCGGGCGAGGACGGCCTTGCCAAATCTGGCGAGGGCACCTCGCCGACGCAGCGAGGGCGACGGCCCTCGCCAGATCCGGCGAGGGCAGTGACACCCTCGCCCGACGCCGGCGAGGGCAACCCTCGCCGGATGCCGGCTTCCCTTCGCCGGCCAGCCGGTGGATGGGGAGAGAGAAAAAAAAAATTAAAAATTTTTTAAAAATGAAAAGACCAAAATGCCCTCTAATTTTGGGGTAAATGTGTCACGTAACGAAAGTTCGGGGTTTTTCACGTCACAAAAAAGAGTTTGGGGTAAATGTGTCACGGTTGGCAAAGTTCGGGGTTTTTCACGTCACAAAAAAAAGTTTGGGTTAAATGTGTCACTTTGGGCAAAGTTCAGGGTTTTTCGTGGCTTTTTCCCTAAATAGATTAAATGTGTAGGGTTTGGGGAAGGAGG
This sequence comes from Eucalyptus viminalis, assembly GCA_014182385.1. Classification (NCBI taxonomy): domain Eukaryota; kingdom Viridiplantae; phylum Streptophyta; class Magnoliopsida; order Myrtales; family Myrtaceae; genus Eucalyptus; species Eucalyptus viminalis. Next base: position 14,196,995 of record CM024529.1, on the reverse strand, counting down.
CCACACATATCGATACACACGGCCGTACGTAGGGGGGGCTTCTCTTCGTCGAAAAAGGAACACAAAAAGTCGAAAGAAAAAGGAGAGAAGCGTGCAGAGAAGACAGGGGAGAGAAAGTGACGTGAGAGGAGACAGGAGGAGAGAGAAAGTGACGTGAGAGGAGACAGGAGGAGAGAGAAAGAAATAAAAAAAAAAGGGGAAGAGGAACCTGTTCTTCTTCCCCGGTGGGCTCGACTGCTGTTTGCCCGCCGGACGCCGCCGCCTCACCACACCGACGCCGCCCGGAACCGAAGCCCACCGCGGCCGCCGTCCATTGCTCGTCGCCACAGCAACGACGCCTTTGCTGCCCTGTCACCGTCGCTCCATCGCCCGTAAGCTCATGCTGCAGCTACTATCCAGAGGCTGAGATCTGCCCACCGCCGTGCTCCGCTTGTTCCCGTTCTCCATCGCCGCCCCGATCTCACGTCGCCGCCACACCCCTGTCCCGCCTGACCTACAACCAACTGCGCCTGCCGCCTGAGCGCCGCCGCCGTTCGAGTGCTCCGAGCCTTCGAGCCCTTCGTCGCCCAGCGTCTCTGCTCAAGCCAACAGCCGGACCCGAGCCGGACCGCTGCCGTTCCGACCCGACGCCCTTGCAACACCCCCTGTTCACGGCCGCCGCCAATTCACCTCCGCCGTCGCCCGCACGCGCTCGAGCTCCCTTTCGACCCAGCAACCAAACAGCGCCACTGGAGCTCGCACCGCCGCTCTGCCACCACGCCGGTTGCTGCCCTTTGCCGGAGCTCCGACGCTCACCCCCTGCTCCGAACACAGGCAGCTTGGTTGCCCTTGGCTGCGCACGTGTTGTGTGGAAAAGATGAAAGGAAAAGGGGAAAATTAATTAGGTAGTTTTTTTTTTCTATTTTTTTATTTATTTACTTTATTCTATGTTATTTTCTTTTTAATTAATTTTTTCTATAGTAGAATTATTCCTAATGTATGATTGAGATTCCGACATGAGATTGCCTCTGAAATTAGGGATTGGTAGTCCGATTTTCGCGCCTGAAATCCGACTCACAATCTCTTGTAAAAATCGCCAATCCGATCTCCCGCCCGAGATTCGATTCACGATTTATTTAGAATTGGCCAACTCAATCTCATGCGCGAAATATGGTTCTCCGATTTGTAGATATCGATCATATCTTATTTAATTTGTCGTCACGTTAGTTGAATCAATTTTATTTTGTTAAATAAAAAAATCCAAAAAATATTTGAGTTAGGATTAGGTTTTTTTTTAGAATATTTATTGTTATCTTGCATATTTAGAATAGAGATTTTATTTCGAATTTCAAAAATAAAAAAATCAAAAATCAAAAATCAAAAATCAAATCAATCAATTTAGGTTGCTAGTTTTTTTGACTTAGGTTGCATGTTTAATAATTTGACAATTCTTAATTTCGAAATTAATAAAACAAAAACACAAAAAGGTCATCATGCATATGTCACGTACAATTATGGCATTCTTTGTACGTCATTGCATATTGGATAATATTGCATGTCTCATTTTGAGTTTAAATTGATTTTTAGATAAATTGCATCTCGGGTTAGAAATTGCTAGGTTAAGATAATATCATGGTTTAAATTAGGATTTAGCCTGACCTGTTTCTTAATATAAACTAGATAGAGTCTTAATCTAGATAGGTATTTTTGCATTTTTCTTAATTTCGAATTTCATGAAAAATACCAAAAAAAAAATTGCCTAAGAATTAATCAATTTCATTCTTTAGGATAGACTGCATTTTATTTATGTCATATAGTTTAAGTTATATTGCCATCCATATAATTACATGTTAGATTAGTAACATTGCATTGCATGTAGATTAGATTCTCATTAAGAAAAGCGAAAACAAAAATTGGGTAATTGCGTGTTAATTAGAAATCATATCTAGGATTGTTGATGTGAATTCTGATTTAATATTGCAGATACTTTCGTTGCTAAAAGGTAAGTTTTGCTATTTATTCATTTGCTTTCTTGAGTGTTAAATTGGTGGTTTGCGCACCCGCATGATCGCCTCACATGTTAGGAAATAGATTTAAAATTAATTTAAGCTGTCTGCAGAAGCACTTTTGAAAATAAAAGAGAAAGGTACTGAAAGGGTGTTAGAGAAATCTAGCGTAACCAAGTCCTCGAACTCATAAATCTCTGGTTTGTAGGAGTAAAGTAAATCTCCCGTTACTTTACTTGGGTTTCTAATCGACCCACCAAAAATAAATTAGTGGCGACTCCTAATTGAAAATCATCTACATGTTAAGAATTTGAATATAAGTCACGAATTGATATGGGCTTGGGAGAGCCCGAGTTAGGTCTAGGCTTAATAATCCATTAGCCAAACTCTAGGTGGTTCACACACGAAAAATTTGGTCGCGACAGCTTGGCGACTCCATTGAGGACTTGAGTTGAAACTCTTAGTGGACTTAGGCCATTTTTTTTTTAAAATGTTTTTGTTTAGCAGCGAGGATTCCAGGTACGCCCTTACCATTTAGGTGTTAAATGTTTTTACATATTGGGAGGTATAAGGGGAGTAGTGATTGTTAACCCTTGTCTTGCAGGTTGGAATTAAGGATGAATGTTTTAAATTCAAGTTATTGAAGTGCTATTTGATTTAAACTGTTGTGCATGCCTTGCATCTTACACTACACTTTTGCACATACAACCTGCCGCTAGACCTGGACTGTATAGGATCATTTAGGATGATGTTGAGATGGATACCACTCCGACCGCATGCTCGCGGTACGAGTCGCCCATCTCAATCCCAAAGTTTCTTTCATGGTGTCAAGAGTATCCACCTCGGTCCGCATGCCCGCGACCTGGGTCGGCTCTTTGACCAAGCTGGAGTCATGAGGACCTAACATAGTCCACACGCCCGTAACTAGTCCGATCATCCTGTGGCTCCACATTGATAAGCCTTATAGATTATAAATTGAGTCACTTACCATGCGCATGTTTATGTGATTGCCATTAATTCTCCTTAGTGAAGTAAGTCTTCTTTCCCTATACCATACAATTTATTTTGTCATGCTTTTGGTCTATCCATGACAATCTAGGTTAGTCGTTTGATCTAATTTATTCATCAATTAGAAATGAAATGAGGAAATTGCTATGCAATGAATCATTTGCAATCAATAAAAAATTGGAAATTTGTTTTCAATTCGTGTCTTGGCTCTTCCTAGTTCATGTTTAGGAAATTTCGTCCCTACTGGGGCATCCCATGTCTTTGTTTTCCTAGTCCATTTTTAGGAAATCCTCTTCATGTATGGACTTTTCTTGACTAAAAAATAGATTGTTGTCATAGATTGGCTCTCTATTTACACCTTATACTTACATATTTCCATTCATTTGGATTAGGTCATAACGGATCCACTGCGATCGCCTATTATTACACAATCAAAGGCTAAAATGGTTGACCAAAATGAAATGCGTGATCGTATGTCCGCTGTGGAGACTCAACTCCAACAAGTACTCGCCTCTATGCAGCTTGTGACAGATCAACTCCAAATTCCTCCAAGCAAATCCAACAGCTGCACCCGTTCTTCCTGAAGTAGTTATCCCAAAGCAAGCAAACAAGGTTCAAACGATTGACGACGACATGCCCGGTGTTGACACTGAAATTTTCGTTGACATTTTAATCATCCATTTTGCAAAAATATAGAAAAATAAAGAGCCAAAAATAAATAAATAAATAAATAAAAAGGAAAGGAAACAAAAAGAAAACAAAAAGAAAGCAAAAGAAAACAAAAAGAAAAAAAAAGAAAACAAAAAGAAAAAAAAATGAAATGAAAAGAGAAAAAAATGAAATAAGGAAAACAAAAAAGAAAAGGGAGAGAAAAAAAAATAAAAGAAAGAAAAATAATATAAAAGGGGGAGGCCATTCGCGATCGTTTTTTTTTTTTTTTTTGGGTCTCTCTCTCTCTCCTCTCGGGGGCTCTCTCACACACACACTCTCTCTCTCTCTCTCTCTCTCTCTCTCTCTCTCTCTCTCTCTGGGGGGGTTTCTCTCACGTACGCTCGGGGGGGATTTTCTCTCGGATGATCTCTCTCTCGGCGAGGGGGAGGATCCTCTCTCAAAGAAAAACGGCCGAACGGTCTCTCGGACTCTCTCTCTCGATCGGCTCATCATCCGGTGCGTTTGAAACCCCGGGATTGAATTTCTCGGATCCACCGCGAATCGGCGGCGCTCGTTCGATTCCTGTTGCCGCAAATCGCGCCGGAAGCTCGTCGCGAGTTCTCTCTCGTTAGCGGAGATTAGAGATTGAAGGCCGACGGTTGGGGGTCGTGAGGATCGGATTCTTGCTCGGGGATGAGAGACGAGTTCTTTCGTTTTCTCCCCTTGATTCTCTCCCTTGGAAGTTCGCTCGGCGCACGGTGGAGCTCGGATCCGAAGCCGACCGTCGGTGACAGCAATTCCGATCCGTGGCTTGATTCGGCTCTCCACCAGATCCGACGCCCAACCCCAGTTCGCTCGGCTCTTAGTCCTTTGGTGCAGAGGCTCGCCGGTGATCTCTCTCTAGGGTGGCCGGATCGGCGACGACGACGCTTAACGGAGTTTCTCTCTGGATCGAACTCACCAGAGCAATCTGATTCGCCGGAACGGCCGGTCGAGGACCTCGGAGTTCAAGGCTCAGATTCATGCAGCCTGCTTGAATTGCAGATTAGGTAACTCCCTTGCAGCAGCAGTGGCAGCGTTGTTGGCAGCTACAGCTTCGATCCTTTGCCGTTCATTCAAGGGAGCTCAGATCTGAAGCCGACCGTCGGTGACAGCAATTCCTTATATGTGGCTTGATTCGGCTCTCCACCGAGATCCGACGCCCAACCCCGGTTCGCTCGGCTCTCGGTCCCTTGGTGCGAGAGGCTCGCCGGTGATCTCTCTCTAGGGTGGCCGGATCGACGACAACTGCGGCGACGACGACACTTAACGGAGTTTCTCTCTGGATCGAACTCACTAGAGCGGTGAGTTCTCTTTCCCTCTTTCTCGATCCGTTAGGTTTTTGGCCCCTGATTTTCCTCTCTTGTTTGATCTCCCTGACCTCTCACATTTTCTCTCGGACCGGATCTGATCCGCCGGAACGGCCGGTCGAGGACCTCGAAGTTCAAGGCTCAGATTCACGTAGCCTGCTCGGATTGCATATTAGGTAACTCCCCTGCAGCAGCGGTGGTAGCGTCGTTGGCAGCTACAGCTTCGATCCTTCGCCGTTCATTCAAGGTTATCTACCTCTCTCTCTCTCTCAATCGCTCTATCTCTGGTTCGACCAGGTGGGGGAAGAACAAGTTTATTGAGTTTCTCCCGGTAAATGTCGTTTGTTTAGGTGCTTTCTTGTTGTCGTTGTTGTTATTGATTGATGGATTTAGGGGATCTGTTTAGGCTCTGGTTCGTATTTGATCTTGAGCTGAGTAGATATCTGATTAAGCCGTGCTCCGTGTTGTGTAATCAAGACAAACGATCGCTGTATCATATAGGGATGGAAATTGGTGTTGGAATCGTTGCTTGTATGCTTAGATTTCTCTATTATATTTCATTTTCCCCTGTCCATATCACTCTGATGTGTCATCGCTGTGTATGTGATGTGGCTGACGATCGAGTGACGCTGTGTATGTGATGTGGCCGATGATCGAATGAGAGCTTGCCTCTTCAAATAGAAGTTTACTGATAGTGGTTGACAAGGCTACAATCATTGACTATGGACTCTCTGCATTGGGTTGTTTTCATTACTTGTGTTTCTTCTTTTATGTCCGCTATTCACATCTTTGTTATTGAACTGTTTCATGGCCCTGTGTACATGAAGGTGAGACTGTACAGCATCCGAGGTTTAGAGTTCTTTCAAATAATCTTTTCATGTTGAGTTTGGGAAGTAAGAAAATGAGTTTTACTCTTAGTTTGTCTATGAGTAGTATTAAAGAGGGCATTTAGCCATCGGTGAAGTTGTTTACTACTTAAGAGTGATGGTAGTATTCTTGACTATTATGCTGCTGTGATTTGTTGTTATCACGTGCACTTTTAGTGGGTCAAATGCAGGTCACGTGCATTTGATGTTTGCTGTTCATTGCAAATGTAAAATTGACTTTCCAAGACACACGCCATATATGAACATCAGTATGCTATAATTACTGCTTATGATTGAAGCATGTGGAAAAGATATTATGTCAAGGATAAGTCAAATTTTACTGAAAATCGATCCATGTATGCTGACCATGTTTTGATATCCCATGATTGGGTGTGCATTTGATTCCAACTTGAGGCTAGTTTGCTTATGGATTGATGCCATTTTGATCAAGTAGACTCATTCATGCTTGTGAGAAAATATGTCTTCAATTTCATGGCAATTTGTCATCAAACAATCATAATTTGCAGTCTCGTATGCTCTGTTACCATTCCGATTGCATGCTGGAAGTTGTGGATTAAGTATAGATTAGATGAATTCTGTCTTAGCTTGGTTCTGTTTTGCTGTTTTGCTGCTCTATTCTATATGGGTTAGGTTGTTGTGAGTCCTTTTGTCTACCTCCTCATGTGATACAAGAATGTGCACCTTGTAATGTGTTCTTTTGATCAAGTTCTGCTAATTTCAATCTGTAGACATTGTGATTGTGTCAACATGCGGGCATGTCTGGATAGATTTTGCTTCTTTCTTGATATTTTGTAATGGATGCCGAGAGCTCTTGGATTTGGTTAGCATTTACTAGATTCAACAATTGTTAAAAATAGAGCTACAATTTGTAAATGATTAAGTGTTCTGTTTTCATGCCTTTAATGACCTGTGCTGTTTACCATTTTCACATGATTTTTTGTGATTAGATTCTAAAGTCGATGCCTAAATGAAAGTTGTTCATTAGGTTCCAATCTATATCAAATAAAAATTTCGTGATAATTGAAGATCATTTACCCAGGTCGAGTATGTCTAGAATATCCCTGACCTTGTTTGAAAATTTGCTGTTCTGATTGGTTCTCTGTTTCGGATGACCTTTTGTGCAAATGACCTGATACGAGCTGGTTGCTGTGGTTTTATGTGTTTGATGCCTTCATGAGAGCTGAAGATGGTTTGACTAGCTTTCCAACGAGCTATAATATACCCTGATCCGATATCATTAGCCATGTGAAATCTTCTTTTAAAAGTTAGGAAGTAATTCTGGAAAATTGTTGTTTTATGCTCTGATGTGGAAATTCGTATGTCTGTTTTGACTGATATGCTTCGGTCCTTGGAATGAGCTGGTAGATGATGTTATTATGACCTAATGTCTTCTAGAGATTTGTAATATACTTCTCAAGCTTTCCATAGACATATTATATGTGTGATTTGGTCATCATTTACCCTGCCTTTCCTTTTTTTCAAATCGAGCTTTGAAATCTGGAATTTGTCTTGAACTGCGATGCTGTCTTTTCTGTGGCTAGTTGTTGTTAGTCTTAAGATGAGATAGTAGATTTGTCCAAATTTCTTTCAATATGTTGTAGAATGACGGTGTGACATGCTACTATGATCTATTCTTGATTGACTTGTTCATGTTCTTAATATTTTTAGAAATTCATGCGTTAGGAATCTTGAGGTGCTTCCTTCATGGAATGATATCCTTTATTAATTGTCTACAAAACGGTTTTAGGTACTATGTGGGTTACACATTGATTGCTCCATTTGCCTTAAATACATATGTTGAGTGAATTCAATGGTGCATGTTTTGGAATAAGTGATCTTTAGTTGGTTCATTCATTGTTTTGGGTTGATTGAGGACCAATGTCATATGGCTTGAATGTTTGTCATGTTATATGCTTTGTGTGTGATCGTTAGATAGATGATTTAGGTGTAATACATAATGATGCTAAATCTTGGGATTTCACTTAGAATTTGGTGTAAGGACTTCATGACTTTAGTCACCATTTTTGAACACTAATAATGTCATGTTCTTTGATGTTTTGATATGTTTGTTTGTTTCCTTCCACTGCATATACCTAGTTATAGGTTTATTAGATTAGGATCCCGAAGATGGAGAAGGCGTGAAGATGGTGAAGGTCGATGTCCACTCCGACTGTTATCATGTAATGCTCATTTTCCCGACATATGTCTCGGGTTTTATGCATTGTATAAAGCCCGATGAGTTGCGGGTTTCATTTCTTTCTCGATTGTTTTCTCTTTTATATTCTTTAGAATAGCATGATTAGGTTTACTGATTTCTCTTTATTGTTTACTTCATGTCTTGTGCTTTCAATTTCATTGATTGTTTTCTTTTCATTTTTTAGAAATAGAATAGAATGAAAGTAATCCGCCACGCATGATCACTTAGTCTAGGAATTGATGATCCTAAAAATGTAAAAAGAAACGCATGGACATGTTAGGAAAAACACAACATATTGTTTAGGTACAAAAAGGGCACTAATAGCAATATTAGCGTAACCCAAGTCATCGAACCTAGATATCTGGTTGCGTATGAATCGAGGGAACACTCCCGACCCTCGATTGGGTTTCTAGCCGACCCCCAAAGTTGAGGCTAGTGGCGACTCCTATATATTATTAGGTTGTTAAATACCTAGATCGCATAATAAACCTACTGTCACGTGGGGTACGAGCTTGGGAGAGCTCGCGATCTTGAGATCAAGTATCCCTAAACCCGACCTTTCCCAACCTTGGATACTTTTCGAGGAAGCGGCGAGATCGGGTCACGACACCCGGGCTAGAAGATGACTCGGTTCTTGTTGGAAAGGCCAAGCTTGACAGCGTTCCCAAGACAGATTAGGATGAACATGTTGCGAAGCTGGAAGAGAAAGTGAGACAGCTGCAGGAGTCACAAAGCTCACTCCCGTTCGATCTCTCGGTTTATGAGAAGGTCAAAATGCTGAGCAAGTTCAAAATGCCGGAGTTTGATAAATATGACGGTACATCTTGCCTAGAATCTCATCTGCAGATATACCACATGCGTATGGCTCAATATGTCAAGAATGAGCCCCTCACAATCCAATCATTTCATGCGAGTTTGACTGGGTCTGCACTAAACTGGTATGTGATGAAGAATGTCAATCTTCTCGACACCTAGAATGAAGTGGCTGACGCATTTCTTAAGCAGTAAAGTTCAATATGGACATAGCACCCTCCCGAGAAGATCTTGAGAGAATGGAGAAGAAGAGGAGCGAATCATTTAAGGAGTATGCCGTGAGATGGCAAAATCTGGCAGCTCAAATCACTCCTGAGCCTACTGATAAAGATTTGATGAAGTTGTTTGTCAAAACTCTCCCGTCTGAGTTCCGTAACCGGATGGCTAGCACATACGTTGAAAACTTCAACCAACTTGTTCCTGTGGGAGAACAAATTGAGATAGGGATTAGAGAATGATGGTTTACTGAACCATCTAACAAGAGGTTTTCTACCAAGAAGGAGAAGGACCTTGAAGCTGAGATTAATGTGGCCTATTCTCAACCGAATCTTGATACATTCAATCACGCTTCGGTAATTAAGATTTCTACTGAGAAAGAAAGTGGAGGGTATTAGTTCTCGGGTCAACGACGTAAAGTTAGAAGACAGTTCACACCTCTTCCTGGACCCCTTTCCAAAATTTTGCCTATCCTCCAAAAGAAGGGATCACTCTCTACTGAACCAAAGTGACCAAATCCCGAGCATTATCCTGCATATAATCCTTCCGAAAAGTGTGAATATCACATGGGAGAGGTTGGTCACTCCACCGATGATTGCTATGTTTTGAAGCATAGGGTCCAAGACCTCTTGGACACAAAGGCGTTCTCTTTTAGCAATAATTAGAAAAATCCTCTACCCAGCCATGATGGAGGCGCAAACGCAGTCACTGAGTGAAGAAGTTCTTATCTTCACACTCCTCTGCGAAGGAGTCCTTTTTTATGCTGTCTAGGATTTCAAGTTTTTAGGATTTCATGCTTTCTAAAACTTCAATTATTGCTTTCATTTCTAGGATTTGCTTGTTTGCATTTTCCATTCCAATAATGTAATTCATTTGACTATGTTCAATGAAATTACAATTTTATTTCCAATTTTGAGGACATGATGGGGCACACCAAACTAGCCCAGTGACAATATCAAATAGTGAAAAGAAAATATCATCCAAGGAGGATTCTGAGAATTGGGCTTCTTCATGCTTCCTCATCCAAAAAATTCCCAAATAAAAAAAAAAAAACATTTTTCAAGAACATGCATTAGGTTAGCCCCTGTTTAATTTTCTAACCCATTTACTTTATGTTTCAGAACATTATTTTCTTGGCCTGATAAGAAAGAATCTAAAAAAGCACATCAAGGGCAAAAGTGAGAATTGAGCGTCCATCCAAATTGAATACCGTATTTTCAATTAATGTATGTGTTCCCTTTCGATAGGGGCAATCCAGAACACCTGCTATTGAGATGGTGCCTTCGTAGGACAATTCTTTGAATGAATGGCCAAAATCGTGCTTATGAAAACATTTTTGAGTGTGATAAATTGTTTGTTTTGAAGTCACAAAAGGTTCTCATGCTTAAATTGTTGGACTTTTCTCAAAAGAAAATTTTAATAATGATTTTGCCGATTTAACTCACCAATTTCAGATGGAGATTTGTCAAGGTAGACAATTTAATGGAGTGACATCAATGCTTAAGAATGTTGAATGAGACGTGTCAGGATGATGAAAGGCAAGCATTATCCTATACACAGTCCCCTACTTATACACTTGTGAGATGAGTGTAGGAAGTTTCATATCTGCAAGGTAAAGAGTTCTCTCGCAAAAGGTACGATGACTGAAATGATGAGGGGCAATTCATTTCTCTATCCCAAACACAACAGGTGATACATTGCTTAACCACTTTAAGCCTTATACACTTGTGAAGACTTTTTTTCAAATTACCCCTGTCAAGAACCACCCCGCATCAGGCAAACTGGAGGGTAAGACAACACCATAAGGTGAAGGAAATGGATTGAAATTTTCTTGCTCTCACTTGCATCAATCTTCTAGTCGTGCTATTACATTGAATTCATGTGGTAATTTAAGTGCCTTAGGATGACGAAAATCATTTCTTTCTCTATCCTACATACTTATATTATTTGCATAGCTCACTTGAGCCTGCAATTTCGTTTCTTTAAACCCAGTTGATGATCATCCCCCACACCGGGGCAAGGCAAAAAGGCAGATGAAGACCCTTGAAAGTTCGAGTGTCATTGTTTGACGCATGCAAAGAAATCAAAATAGAACTAAGGGGCATGAAAAAACAGTGTGCTTGATAAAAGCAAGGCCAGTGCCCATAAAAAAAGTGAAGAAAAAATGAACAAGAACTAGGGACATGAAAAAGCGGTGTGCCTGGTAAAAGCAAGGCCAATGCCCATAGATGAAAAAAGAGAGTCAAGATAAGGTGACTCTCAATTGTGAGAATTGAATCTCGATAGAAGAATACTCAAAGAACTCAAAAGTTGAGTTTTTACAATCAATTAGGCATTTTATAAAGACAATCCCTGATGATGAAAAAGAAAACCGGTGGCAATGCCAAGATGATCATCAGCTCTCACCTTTTGAACACTTTTGAGCCTAACGATCCTTCTATTTCTCAACCCATGAACTTAGCCCATGTTACGTTCCTTGTAAAGTCTCTTTTGATTATAGCACTTGAATTAACATGGGAGTTCACATGTTTTAAGCATAGCTCGAAGAAGTGTGAGCAAGATTATTTCTTTCTCATTTTGCAAGGTTCTTGACTTGTAAACCTGGAGATGATTGCGAAGTTGTTCTTTCAATAGCCTTGACTCAAAGAGTCCATTTTTTATGCCGTTGACCGAGCCCACATTATGGTCCCTATTAAAGACCTCTTGAATTAGTAAGGTCGTATTGATTGCGAGAATACTCGAACCCTTGTCGATATGATGATGTTGAGATTGAGTGATTCTTACAAAATAGCCATTCTGAATGAGAGAGAGTGAAAGTTATTTCTAACTGAAAGTCTCTCATTTAGTATTCTTAGAAAATCCATGTCATGAAAATTGTCTCGAACGATGATTCTCTCCGGTGGAAATTTGGGTGATGCAAAGGTCATTATGCATGAGCCCCGATTGAGTTGATGAAAACCTCACTGAATTTTGAAATGTGCATTCTAGAGTAGCTCAGATTGTCTATCTCTTTGATGAATGTATATCGGTTTTTGCTCTAAATCATGTATGACAGGTAATTTAAGTTCCTTTCAGAATGTTTCATGATATTAGGAGATGAGAAACCTCCACCATGAGGTGAAAAACCTCCACAGGATATCTAAATTCCAAAAGACATATCCCCAAGAATAAGATATATCACTAGTTAAGTATATCTCTACCATACTCTAAAATACTTGTAATTGTGCAGGTATTCTCTCTCAAGTGCATCAACACTTGACTTGGTCAAGCTGTCTAGTTATATCAACCTAGCGTGCCTTCGTAGCCCAGAGTCATTTTCATCAACGCGGCGTGCTTCCGTAGCCCAATGTCCGCTTTCTTGACCCGGCGTGCTTTCGTAGCCTAGTGTCCCTTTAATAGACTCGGTGTGCTTCCGTAGCCCGATGTCGCCTTTAATAGACCCAGCCGTGCTTCGTACAGCCTGGAGTTCTTGACCCGGCGTGCTTTCGAGCCCATAGTCCCTTTCATTAACCCGGCGTGCTTTTATAGCCCGGTGTCCTTCATATTGACCCGGTGTGCTTTCGTAGCCCAAAGTCCCTTTTAATAGACCCGGCGTGCTTTTGTAGTACGGTGTCCTTTATATCGACCTGACTTGCTTTCGTAGCCCAAAGTCCCATTCATTGACCCGGCGTGCTTTCATAGCCCGGAATTCCTGACCTGGTGTGCTTTTGTAGCCTAGAGTCCATTTTAATTGACACTCGATTAAGTTATCCCCCAAAGATTTTCCTCTAGATTCAATCTGATTAAGGCGACCGAAGAATGCTTCGGTCCTGGTCCGATGATCTATGTTGCAACGCTGGGCGACCGAAGAATGGTTCGGGTCCTAGAAAATGAATCCCTGTTTAGGCGACCCTAGAATGGTACGGATCCTAGACATATAACATCAACCACCTCGAACTACTCTATCTTCCTTGAAGGTAAGTTATTCTAGGTTAGTTCATTTATCATTTGCATTAGCATTTCCATGCATCATACAAATTGCATTAAAAAATGAAATTAATGTTCCAACAAAAAAATCATTCATTACATGTGCATGATCAAAATTTAGGTCTCAATTTATCTTTGAAGGCAACCTTTGCGAGCTCACCTTCAAAGATGGCCAGCTGTTGACACCTAAATTTTAGTGACTCGTTTAATCATTTATCGCATTAAAAAATTAGGGATTAATTTTAACCCATAAAAAAATATTAGTTAATTAATTAATTGCATAGCATATAGTTTTAGGTGCATTTATTTTAATTTGCATTTACATTGGGCTGGTGACAAATGGGTTCAAATTGATGGTTCGAATTTTAATTTGGTGAATTAGACTAAGCCCACGAAGTGAGTAATTGGCCCAAGCTCGTATCCTCGGAAAGATTTTACGGATTTATTTGTACGAGATTTCAAATTTTAGAAGAATCCTCTTGCAATCCTAAATCATATCAAAAGCAAATATTGCATTTGGAAAAAAGAATTTTCGTGGATACGGATTTGGAAAAATTAAAACCCTAACTCGGGGCCTATAAATAGATTAAATGCACAGGGTTTGGGGAAGGAGGCCACACATATCGATACACACGGCCGTACGTAGAGGGGGCTTCTCTTCGAAAAAGGAACACAAAAAGTCGAAAGAAAAAAGGAGAGAAAGTGACGTGAGAGGAGACAGGAGGAGAGAGAAAGAAATAAAATAAAAAAAGGGGATGTCTGCCCGCCAGACTCCACCGCCTCACCACACCGACGCCGCAGCCCACCGCGGCCGCCGTCCATTGCTCGTCGCCGCAGCAACGACGCCTTTGCTGCCCTACCGTCGTCACTCCATCGCCCGCAAGCTCATGCTGCAGGTACTGTCCAGAGGCTGAAATCTGCCCACCGCCGTGCTCTGCTTGTTCTAGTTCACCATCGCCGCCCCAATCTTGCGTCGCTGCCACACCCCCTGGCCCGACTGCGACCAACCGTGCTCGCCGCCCGAGCGCCGCCGCCGTTCTAGTGCTCCGAGCCTTCAAGCCCTTCGTCGCCAAAGATCTCTCGAGCCAGCAGCCGAACCCTAGCCGGACCGCTGCTCGTTCCAACCCGACACCCTTGCAGCACCCCCTGCTCACGGTCGCCGCCAGTCCGCCTTCGCGTCACCCCGCACGCGCTTGAGCTCCCTTTCGACCCAGCAACCAAACGGCGCCACCGGAGCCGCACCGTCAAGCCGCTTCGCCGCCACGCCGGTTGCTGCCCTTTGTCGGAGCTCGACGATCACCCCTCGCTTCCGAACACAGCACTGCAGCTTGGTTGCCCTTGGCTGCGCATCTTCGTGTGTGGAAAAGAGGAAAGGAAAAGGCGAAAATCAATTAGGTAGTTTTTTTTTTTCTTTTTCTTTTTTATTTATTTACTTTATTCTATGTTATTTTCTTTTTATTTACTTTTTTTTTTTTTATTATAATTATTCCTAATGTATGATTGAGATTCCGAGATGAGATTGCCTCCTCAAATTGGGGATTGCAGTCCGATTTTCGCGCCCGAAATCTGACTCACAATCTCTTGTAAAAATCGCCAATCCATCTCCCACCCGAGATTCAATTCATGATTTATTTAGAATTTGCCAACTTGATCTCATGCGCGAGATATGGTTCACCGATTTGTAGATATCGATCATATCTTATCTAATTTGCCATCACGTTAGTTGAATCAATTTTATTTTGTTACATAAAAAAATCCAAAAATATTTGAGTTAGGATTAGGTTTGTTTTAGAATATTTCTTGTTATCTTGCATATTTAGAATATAGATTTTATTTTGAATTTCAAAAATAAAAATAAAAATCAAAAATCAAAAATCAAATCAATCAATTTAGGTTGCTAGTTTTTTTGACTTAGGTTGCATGTTAATAATTTGACAATTCTTAATTTCGAAATTAATAAAACAAAAACACAAAAAGGTCATCATGCATATGTCACGTACAATTATGGCATTCTTTGTACATCATTGCATATTGGATATATTGCATGTCTCATTTTGAGTTTAAATTGATTTTTAGATAAATTGCATCTCAGGTTAGAGATTGCTAGGTTAAGATAATATCATGGTTTAAATTAGGATTTAGTCTGACCTATTTCTTAATATAAACTGGATAGAGTCTTAATCTAGATAGGTATTTTGCATTTTTCTTAATTTCGAATTTACATGAAAATAAAAAAAAAAAAAAAAAATTGCCTTAGAATTAATCAATTTCATTCTTTTAGGATAGACTGCATTTTATTTATGTCATATAGTTTAAGTTATATTGCCATGCCATATCATTACATGTTAGATTAGTAACATTGCATTGCATGTAGATTAGATTCTTAAGAAAAGCGAAAACAAAATTTGGTAATTGTGTGTTAATTAGAAATGATATCTAGGATTATCAATGTGAATTCTGATTTAATATTACAGATGCTTTCGTTGCTAAGAGGTAAGTTTTGCAATTTATTCATTTGCTTTCTTGAGTGTTAAATTGGTGGTTTGTGCACCCGCATGATGGCCTCACATGTTAGGGAAATAGATTTAAAATTAATTTAAGCTGCCCGCGTGTAAGCACTTTTGAAAATAAAAGAGAAAGGTACCGAAAGGGCGTTAGAAAATCTAGTGTAACCAAGTCCCCGAACTCATAAATCTCTCGGTTCGTAGGAGTAAAATAAATCTCCCGTTACTTTACTTGGGTTTCCAATCGACCCACCAAAAATATATTAATGGCGACTCCTGATTGAAAATCATCTGAATGTTAAGAATTTGAATATAAGTCGCGAATTTGTATGGGCTTGGGAGAGCCCGAGTTAGGTTTAGGTTTGATAATCCATTATCCAAACTCTAGGTGGTTCACACCCGAAAAATTTGGTCGCGACAAACTCAAACTTTAGTATTAGTGCTTAATCTCATCATTCGATCGACACCTAGAATTAACCAAAAGAATCAACACAAGGTTGGGTAAGCATCAAACTAAGCTTCAGTAACACCTAAGGAGCTTGAAGTTTCTTATGCCAGCGAGCAAAATGTACTTTTAAATTGAAATGTCTTAGAAATAATTATAATAGCATCACTAAAGTATTACGTTGATTTGTTGCTATAGTTTGGGCCATATTTGCACGGTCCAATTTCCCAAAAGGACTTTGGATGCATTTTGATCATAACCGGCCTCTTTAACAAGAGTAGATTTAGGTACGTGACCTAACCCATTTTCGTTTTCCTTTTCAGTATAGGCACACGAGTTATCGGAACAATAAATCAATGGAGTCAAAGATCAAAACAATGGGGTTCGCTTGCGCCCACAGCAATGCATGTTGCCCCCGTCCCTAAATGGGAAAAGTGCCAAAAAAGTCCTAAACCTTTTGTGTCTGTGCCAGTTTAGTCCTAAACATTTTTTTGGTGCCAATTTAGTCCTAAACCTTTTTACTTAGTGCCGATTCAGTCCTTTCCGGCCAATTTTGGCCGGATTTTGCTGACTGGACGCCGGTCGGCTGACATGGCTTAATCGGTGCTGACGTAGACAACTTTTAATAATATTTTTTTTTTGAATTTTTTTGAATTTTTTTGAATTTTTATTTTTTCTTTTTTCTTTTTCTTTTATTCTTTTTTTTCTGCTCTCCTCCTCCTCCGCCGCTAGCCGGACCACGGCAACCGGCCGAGGCGACGGCCGACCGGCGAGGCTCGCCGGCCACCTCGCTAGGGGCCGCGAGGCTCGCCCTCGCCCTGATCCGGCGAGGGTCGAGCCTCGCCCATGGCTGGCAAGGCTCGACCTCGCGCCAGATCCGGCGAGGGCGAGCCTTGCCGGCGCCGCCAAGCCGCGATTCGGCAAGGTCGAGCCTCGCCTGCCATGGGCGAGGCTCGACCCTCGCATCCCGCGCGAGGCGGCCTCCCGCCGGCTGGCGAGGGTCGAGCCTCGCCGAATCGCTGCTCCGGGGGGCCTCGGCGAGGTCGAGCCTCGCCAGCCTGGGCGAGGCGAGCCTCCCAGCCCTGCGGGAGGCCGCCTGCGCGGGATCCGGCAAGGGTCGAGCCTCGCCCATGGCCGGCGAGGCTCGATCTCGCCGATCGCGGCCGGGTGGGCGCCCAGGCTCGCCCGCCTGATCTCGGGCGAGGTCGAGCCTCGTCGGCCATGGGCGAGGCACGACCCTCGCCAGATCCGGTGAGGGCGAGCCTCGCCGCCTAGCGCGAGGCCGCCCTCGCGGCCATGGCGAGGTGGTCGGCGAGCCTCACCGGTGGTCGCCCGGCCGGTGGCCGGAGCCGCCGCCACTGAGGGAAGAGGAGAGAAGAAAAAAAGAAAAAGAGAAAAGAGAAAAGAGAAAAGAGAATAAAGAGAAAAAAAGAATAAAAATATTTAAAAATATTAAAATATTATTAAAAATTGTCCACATCAGCACCGACAGGCCACGCCGCCCCGGCCGGCGCCCAAAGCAAAATCCGGCCAAAAAGACTGAATCGGCACTAAATAAAAAGGTTTAGGACTAAATTGGCACCAAAAAAAGGTTTAGGACTAAACTGGCACAAACACAAAAGGTTTAGGACTTTTTTGGCACTTCTCCCTCCCTAAACTAATAGTATCTATCATAATCGAGACGATTAAGGGCCCATTTAGGCCTTGAGATAATGCATGCTGCAATGTAATCGAGCCCTCCAGAGAGAAGAAAACAAGATCTTATTTTAGGTAATATTAAGTTCCTTAGTGAACTGATAATGTATCGAAGTGAACATCTTGACCAAAGAACATGGCAAATAAAATATGATGCAACTCGGAGGGGAATCCCTATGAATCGTTTTCTTTTTAAATGATTCTCATGAAAGATATTTTCCTACATCAAGAAGTTCTCCAAAAAATAAACACATCCTTAATCCTAATAACATCGATCTTGAAATTTGAAGTCTAATGTTGGAAGGACAGATGATTGACCCCAGTGAATGCAAACATGAAGAATGCGGACGTGTGGAATAAGCAAGAAGAAGAATATATGTAACAGGAGACTATGGGTTGTAATTCTCCCCCTCCTCCCCCTGCTCCTCCTCCTTTGAGTACGGTTGCATTAAGTGGATTTTAGAGCATGATGTAAATGAACTTTTGATGTCGAGTGCAATAAGTTCCTGAGACGAAGGATCTTCTTATACTCACTCTATGATTCCTCTTCAATGAGGTTATAAGCATGAAATAACTGGCAAAGAGAATAACAACAAGATGTCTACGAGTTTATTGTTTAACACGAGAGCTCTTCCTGTTTCAGGATCGGATACTAGCTCGGGTTATATTGCCCTCAATTTCACAATCCTGGCTGTTG
Organism: Eucalyptus viminalis; assembly: GCA_014182385.1. Taxonomy (NCBI): domain Eukaryota; kingdom Viridiplantae; phylum Streptophyta; class Magnoliopsida; order Myrtales; family Myrtaceae; genus Eucalyptus; species Eucalyptus viminalis. The sequence goes on along the minus strand of CM024529.1, from coordinate 14,178,582 downwards.
TATTATCTCTTTTAATTACTGAAATATTATGTATCTGTTTGAGGTCAAGAAGCTGGGATAAAGATGTCCAAAGCAGCTTCTGATTAATCTGCGTGACGGACTGTCACAGAATATTTTGAGGGTGAATAAAATCCTGTGTGCAACATATTAGCAGCCAATAGTTTTAGGCAGACTTCTTTTGAGAAATGTTGACCAGTTTCAACAGGCTAATCCACGATGTGCAAAAGCTAGTGACTTCTCAGAAATTCAGAGGTTGGTGACTTTTGACCAAACGATGTTATGGGGGAGAAATATCAAAGTTCACAGGTTGTCCTGCAAAAACTTTTATTTGCTACCAACACCGACGGCATTTGCAAAAGTGTTATCCACTTTACATCAAAGGTATCCACTACTCCTATCCCCTGACAGAATCCTGACTATGGAGATGTGACAATACTTATAAACTATGAAGCGTACACACGATTTATTAGGTGAAATCTAAACAATAATTCGTTCTAAATGAGGGCCTCAAAATCTTGGCTACTGTGGACCTGGATCAGCAAGATCACTCAGTTGGAGAACACGGTGAAGTTATCTCGCTAATGGACTGGTCCATTTTGCTGTTAGATTGACCTGAGTCCAGAACACAAGGTTCCTGTTTGTACTTTTTATCAGGAAAGAAGAATGCAGGTCTTTGAGGCACCGGGATGCTAATAGAATCGCTGTTTAACATAAGAATAACCAAATCCATGGTAGGTCGGTCTTCCATGTCGTCTTGCACACAGAGCAACCCAATGTGCATGCATCTGATAACTTCGTTCACGGAATAAGCACTTCGTAAAGCTGGGTCCACTACTTCCGTTGGCATTCTGTTGTTCCAGTGCTTCCAAACCTAAAAGAATAGTTATATTAGTAATTTCTGTTCAAACTACTGCTGGACTTCTATTGAAGGTGACGTCAGCCCAAAGAAAGGGCCTTATTCAGATACTCACGTAGCCTAGTAGGTCCTCATCGCAATCCAATGCGTAAAATTGGCTGTTCTTTTTGCCAGTTATAATCTCTAGCATTAACACACCGTAACTGAAGACGTCGGATTTTACAGAGAAGTGTCCAAACATCAGATACTCAGGAGACATGTAGCCACTACATCGAGCACAATATGTCAATAGAGAAATGAGAGGATATTTAATTATGGATATGAATTGCCTTAAACAAATTAGGACGAGTCTACTTTTGTTGCATGTCAAGAAAATGCTCCAAGTTCAATGCTAATGCCACAATGTTCATCGACAATAACAAGTCAGATTTGCCGATGTTGAACTTACTATGTTCCAACAATTTTATTAGCGCTTGCTTGAGTCTGATCAGTACTGAAGATTCGGGCTATCCCAAAATCTGCGATTTTTGCATTCATGTCAGCATCTAGCAGAATGTTGCTGGCTTTGAGATCACGATGGATTATTCGAAGCCGAGAATCTTCATGAAGGTATAGCAGTCCACGCGCCACCCCTACCATGACCTTATAACGTGTTGACCAATTTAGTTGTCTGCTGAGCTCAGGATCTATGCATCAGTTAAAAAATTAATTTGTAAGTTGCATCAACTCATACTGGCATAATGCTCATGCCCAGATCATCACATATAGTTGCTTTCATCGACTTTGGATCCGTGTTCTCATTACCATGTAATTCTTCTTCCCGATCTACTTCTTCACTAGTGTTCTATCTTTAAAGTTCCTTTCGTGAATGTGGAAATGAAGTGATGAAGAAAACTAAGCAAAATAATAGCAGGATATCTGTTTGTATTGCGTCATCCTACTATCTCTAATATTTCTGGTTTGTCTTCATTTAGCTTGAATAATATTTACTTCTCATTTTCTCTGAGTGAAATATATCATTTAGACTGAAATGCTGGTGTGTTAACTTGGTGAAAAGGAGATAAAAGAGAGGCAAACCAAATAACAAGCGATCGAGGCTCCCTTTGGGCACATATTCATAGACCACTATTGTTTCGTCGCTTTCCATGGAGAATCCCAGAAGCCTCACTAGGTTTTTGTGTTGAAGTTTGGCTACTAGTTCAACCTCGGTCTTGAATTCCTCCACTCCTTGTCCAGAGCTCCTAGATAGCCTCTTTGCCGCAATTTCTTGACCACCAGGTAGTGTACCCTGAACAGAATTGACATAAAACAAATTTGCCCAAAAAAACACATCTTAATGTTTCTTCATTTTGTTATACATCTGGTTATTACTTATATGCAACTGGGCATCAAAATAGGAGAACTAGATGCATAATCTCAAAGTTTTTCCTATCTAACTAATAAGAATGAGAAAAATGCCCCGGTGCTTCGAGAGGCTTCACTATAAACCACAATATTATATTAGCGAGTACCACCATCTCGATGAGTCAAAAGCTGAATGATATGATTGAACATCTTAATTACCTTGTAAAACTGACCAAATCCACCTTCCCTAACTTGCTGTTGTTCGAGAACTCATTTGTGGCGGCTTCTATTGTTGGCAGATCAAATTGCAGGGAGTGGAGTTCAGAAATTTGCCTCCTAACTGGCAGTTAAATAGTTCAGTTATTTTTAGACTCCAATGAAATGAAATCAATAAATGGTACGCATGCCATAGCATTGTTTCGTCAAGTTACCAATCGGATATTCTTCTATGGAACTTTCGCTGTCCCTTCTTACAACTCTTCTTCTTCTTCCTCTTAGTAAATGCCGAGCTATCATGTAAATAATTAGGGTCAATCCTACAGTTGCGGCGGGGATTGCCGCTGATATTTTCAACGGAAAGGGCACTTTCCCTGCATTTGTAGTCAGAGTTATTAGTATCATTGACATACATGAAAGTATGGCTCATTCTACTCATGAAATCTCATCTTCCAGCACTTACATAAGAACGAGATATTCCCCAACTCCATTCGAAAGCTGTTTCAGACAGTCAAATTGGCTGTACTTAACTGAAAGGAGCTGTGAGTGATCTAACCGTAAAGCTTTTAATTGTAGCCGAATTGAAAGGAAAAGAATTCTTTGCTGGCAGAAAAACTCTAACAACATCTTGAAGAGCGAAAACACAGCTTAAGCCAACAACGTGAATTCCATTGTGATCTTAGAAGGAGTAACAAGCATGATGATGGACTTTTGAAAGATAAAATATGAGGGGCTACCTCACCTTTTGAGCAGCTCCAATAAAACTGGTAAATCTCGGACCGGACAAAGCAACTCGGAAGCAACACTCTGCCCCCGATTTTCCCCTTTTGGAGGCTTAAGAGGTTCCATGTTGCATTGCGAAGGCACTCCTGACAATCGTTCTTGGAAAGATAACGCACACACTGTGCGAACGTGTACAACTTTTTTCCCGGAGTGAACTTGGCCTCTCGATGGCCATACATCCAAGGAGAATGCTGAGCAGCCTCTGTTGCCACGGAATTCATGGTCTTGTTCAGTAGCTTCACGAGTTCATCTGGCTTTTCTGTGTTCTCTCCATTGTAATCGTCCAACAGAGGTTCCATCTCCACAGTTGAGGAGAAATTCGCATCAGCGTAGCGCAACATGCACTGATCGTACCACAGGATAGAGACTTTAGTCAACTGGCACAGGCCGGTTATCTCGACGCTCCCCTTCTTGACGCATTCTTCACACTCTTCCTTCAAGACATCGCCTCTGCATAAAGCTGCCGTAGACGGCCTTGCTCGATGTGAAGAAGAATCCTTCATTGCGGTCGGAACTTGCATTGGAGACGAGATCATGAAGAACACGTCTGAGGTCTGCTGGGTAGGTGCTATTGGGAGCGAAGGTGCTGGAGTTTGAGCAGTGATGTTTGCTTATGGTGAGGGTGGATTCAGCAGGATTGATGGTGAAAAAGCTGAAAGTGCAAAGAAGTAGAAGAAGCGTCATTGGCATCTTCTCTATCTTTTCCTGTGCGCGCGCGTGCGGTTATTATGATGAATAAGTGGGATTTGTTCTTTGTATTCAGTGGTAAGGCTACAACATGGGTTTTTATACAGGGTGGAGGACTAGGGGTCTACGTCACTCTTCACATCGGCCTCCTTCCACTGCGGCTTCTCAAAAGACAAAAAGGTTGCCCCGGGTGAGCTGTTGCTAATTTAATTTCTTTTTTATACCTAAAATGTGAAATTTTTACTCTAACGCAAAAAAATCTATAGAAAAAAAAAAGATCTATATTTCTCTGTAACTTTTTATAAATCAAAATTGAGGAAAACTCAAATGTCACTTAAAGCCCTTCAAATTGTTTGGGTAAAATCAAGCACAACTAACTCAACAATATATATTTTTTATGATGCACTCTCTTTATTCCTTCATAGAAATATTTATATAATCGTAAATTCATTTTTAGAAATTAAACTAACAGTACCAAATATTCAAAAATATTAATGTTATCTTAACATTGAATCATGATTAATATTAGACAGGCTCAACTAAGCTCCTTTAAATAGTTTGATTAAAAGAGTAAAATATAATTGTAATTTCAGTTTTACCTTGCTGCAAATAATTTATAAATTTTTCTTATTAATTCCAAACAACTTCTTTTGTTATTCATTTAAATTATTGAAGACACACCATATAGCACAATCATTTATTCTCAATTACGTCAAATATTCTAGTGATGTTTCTGTAACAATAGGCTCTGTTCTTTCATAAACCATACGTTTTGCCTCAAGTTAGAGACTATTGTTAATGTAGGCAAGAAATACATTAACACTGTTTTCATGGATACTAAGCTGTTAAGAGAGATGTTATATCTTTCATGAACGCTGAATGTTTCGTCGTGTCAAATCCATTGTTCATAGTCGTCAGCTTAAATTACAACAGTAGTACCTTAGAAAGATTTCCAAACTTAGATTATTATATAGTAGGGTGAACTATATATCTAAAGATTAGTCCTACAGGTTGGCAGGTCGGTCGACTGGTTTTGACTCTGACAAAAAAAGATAAGAATGTAAATCACGTGGATTTTCTCGGATTTGCATTTGACTTTGGGCGGCATTGGTAGTGGGAGTTCTAGAAGGTTTGTCCAGAGCTGGTAAGTTTTGTCCTTTACAATATATTTCCTTTTTCCGTGCGGAGTTCTCTATACATGCCCAAGAAGGTTAGGAAGAGGATTGAGAGCTGTTGTAATTCCTTCTTGCGGCCCGGATATAATGGCAAAGCTACTGGTTGTCGGTTAATTTGATCTATGTCTCCCTAAAACGGAAGGTAGATTGGGTTTGAACAAGATTTATCAGTGGAATAAGGCTGTTGCTATGAAACTTATAAGTAATGCTCCAGTCGAGGATAAGATTAGAGAAGTTTATTTAAAATGGCTTAGAGAATAAGTTTAGGTGCTCTAATTGGACGATGTGATCAAGGGATGGAGGCTTGGGGCCAAATGGTTTGGATGCATAACATAAGTCTTTTGTATATACCTGGAATAAATATCTTTTCTAACAAATGTCCATGAGGATTTGTTCCAAAGTATGCTCCACGGACTGCTGTTCTATGTAGGAATAACTTAAGATTGGTGGATGGAATCAGGATTATCTTTGTTCAAGTAGAATGCGTTCGGGAGTTTTGACTGTGATGGGCTCAAACTGATTAGTATATAACTGATCACTTAATGAGATGAAGCTTGATGGTTGATTGTATCAGAAGACGTCCACATTCATGATTAATGAGATGATTCCTTTTTCCTATAGCAAATGCATAATCATAGGTAATGGGGTGATGCTTGGGAAGAATCTGTTCAGTTCTGTTGGTGTGTTAAATCCTTAAATATGTCCTCAAAACTTGAAAATATGGTGATGTACAAATCCGATCTTTATGTGAGACAAAACATGTGGGTCGGGTGACATCGTTCAGAACATCGGGCATCATCATAGCTCTAGCCAAGACATGATAGCCCATAAAATATTAATAAAGAGATAACTAATAAAGGCCTTTCACATTGTGAATTATCAAAATGGCAGAACATTGCAAGAGGGAGGAATTAGAGCCATGAGCAAGGTAAAATCCAACATGGCTTATGAACGGGTTACGTTTCTTTCATAAACTAAAAGGCCCGTGAAAGGAGACCAGCACTGTGGCCCCATCTTGCCACGAGGGCCTTATACACGTTATGGAGACACATTTCATGGATACTAAGCTGTTAAGACTCGTTCAAAAAAGAAATGTTATATCTTTTATGAATGCTGAATGTTTCGTTGTGTCAAATTCATTGTTCATATTAGTCAGGTTAAATTAAATCCAGAATACCTTAAAAAAGATATCTAGACTTAGATTATTAATAGTGAGGGAAAGTTTATATTCAGAGATTAATCCGATAGGCCGTCAGGGCTTCACTGGTAAATTACATTAATTTAGGTATGTCTTTCGGCCTTCACCGATATAATTGGCTGTCACAAGAATTTGACGTTGGAAACTTTAAGCTAAAAGAAAGTATGGTTAAAGAACGCAGCGGATGATGAGATCCATTTTGAATATATTCCCCTATAGTCATAATATCAGCTCTATTTATCTACATTTATAACTTTAGGAAGTTTGAAAGATGTCATGCCTTGGTTGGCATAGAGTCGTGGCTCACTCGAATTTGAAGACATGATAATTGGATATTGAAGAAGGAGAGGTATCTATATATAATGCAACGGAATATTCGTTATCCAACTACGACTGTGATTGTCGATCCACTTCAACTCGGATGAAAAGAAAAAGAGGCGGGCAACGTGTACTTTCTTGAGTGATGGGCAGGAGGAGATTATATCCTCACCTGAGAAGTTTACCGGTCACAGATCCCCCTTCATGGTCATTAAAAAGAAAATGATTAAGACCACCAGGAATTCTAAACTTGTGCATTTGTCTCAAATTTAACCCAAATTAATTTTTTGATCACTGAAATCTAAAATTAGTACAATTGTGACAAATTTACTACCATTCGTTAGTTTCTATTAAATTTTACAATCAATTTATTTAATTAGATGACACGTGATAATTGACAATTATACTAATTTGAGGTTATATCCTCTGTTTGTCATAGTTATACCAATTTTGTGATTTTTGTTGTATTAATATAATTTAATGGAAATTAATATAATGTATATGAGCAAATTTGTTATAAGTTTATTGATTTAGGGTTTTCCGTAGAATTAATTTAAAAGAAAAAAGATAAATGAGTCAACAAGTAGGAAGACAAAATGATAAGAATGAAAAAAAAAAGAAGAAAAAAGGATCCAAACAAAGCCGAGGAACGAGAAACCCAAGGAGGAGGTCAGTCAAGGCTATAACTAGTGTGAAGGTTCAACCGCCTTTTCTTGAGTGGGTCAACTCTTTCCACGAGTGATACACGTGTTTCGTTTATTAATAAATCTATGTGAAGTGGCTCAGCTGAATCGATGTAGAGTGTAACAACTGAAATGATTGACGACCCTTCTTGTCAAATTCGTCAATTCAGATGCCGTTTCTTTCAAGTTTTCCCTGAACAACCCAAGAAAGGACGTACATTAAAAGCTTAGGAAAGATTATAAAACTCATTATTCGTGCTATTAGACGAATTCAATTTTGATCTCTATACTATGTTTTTGGCACGCGTGGCCTCCGAAAGACTTCTAGATTTACATGCATTGCTTTACGAGTGTGGACACACCAAACTAATTAGGATTGACTAGTAACAATGTATTTAATCACATTCTTGACTAAGGAACTCTATCATATATGGAAAAAGTGCATTTCTTTGGTGGTAAGGTCTGTCACGATTCTTTGATTTTGTGGGAATGAAGAAAAGACTGATCTGTTCACCACCGACATTGGAAAACAATTCTACCTTTAATTGAGAAAGTATAATATAATATGAAAGGGTGGAATATAAAAATGTATTACCTATAATGAACAAGAATAGGCTGGTGCAAATGCCAGGATCTCCATTAACTCGTGACTATTCCAATGACGTGAAATAGCAGAAAAGCTCTAAACTTTTTTTTTTAGCAGCCAGTTTACTTCTAAACTTTTTAATTTAATCAATTTAATTCTAAATATTTGATAATTTGTCAACATAGTCATTCCTCAACAACACCTTGAGCAAGATAGTTTATAAAGTAATAATAATTTTCGATGTGTTTGTCCACTCATGAAATACATGTTCAATCAATTGAGAGTAATGGGATCTCACCAACCATCAATGCATGGTATTCTTGGGCTCATCCTTACTCTAGATGGTGAAGATGTTATTGATTGTGAACCAATATTGGGTTATTTACACAAAGAAATGAAAAAAAAAAAATTTGTGGAAAATCGAACAGTTATACAATATTTACTTTATGTAACACATTGGGATTAATAACCAGATTTGAAACTTTCTTTTAGACATTTAATAAATTGCACATGCTAATTTGGTTAGGTGACATTATTCTATTCGCGTGCTCTTGCTTAATTTTTTTTTGAATTTTTCATTAAAAAAAATTGTTGAGTGGCTGACTAATAAAGAAATGTATATACTTAGTGCGTCTTCTTTTGATCTCCATCAAATGATTAGATTTGATAAACGAAATTGTTTTCTTATGACAAAACAAAGGTTGGGGTCTAAGAACTACATAAAGGAAGGAGACAGCCCCACTTAAAGTGAAGTCATGGGATAAGACCGTTGTTAATGTTGTGTAACATTCATCAAAGCACGTACTCCTTAATAAGTAAAGCACCTCCCTAATTATTAATCAGTAAAATTATTTTTGATGGCTAATCAAACTCCTCAAATTAATAAATTTCACAGGTCAAACACCGTCCACTATGTCATTTCAGAAGGCAAAAAAAGTTCAAAATTAAAAAGGGTTTTATGCTTAAACTTTTCTCAACCTACAAATTCTTGCGTAAGATCCCACTTGCGGTTGCCTCCCGATTTATGAGCAGAATATACTAAATTATTTCAAGAGTTTAACCTTTTTTACACAAGTTTAAATAAAATCTTTGTCACAATCAAGCAAGATTAAAAATGCTAGTAAGTCCCTCCAATTAAAATTGGTACTTCGCTAATAAGCTCAAGGAACTGATAACCAAGGGAAAAAAACCCTTAAAATGTTGGTAAATTGAAAATTAATTAAAGAATAAATGTACCAACAAATCTAAAACTGGTCGCAAAAATGTATTTACGTCTTGAAACTTTTAAATAGTAAAACCAAGTCCTAAAACTTGACCAATTAATACAATCACAAACTTTCAATAACTCCATCTAATTTGAGTGATGGAAAATGCTGAACGTAATATATTTTTGTATGTACTGGTTTGGTCATGTGACGGTATTCTCTTTGCATGCTCTTGCTTAATCTTTTTCAAATTTATGACCAGAATATAATAAATTATTTAGAAGGGATAACCTTTTTTGCACAAGTTTAAAGAAATATATAATTGAGTGAAACTTAAAAAAGAAAAGAAAAAGAAAAAGATGGGATAATTAGCTATGGGATGATCAATGAATCGTCCATTCAAATTCAATTTATAGATTTGGCAGATTTTTTAATGACAAAAATAATAATAATAAAAGATATGGCCGATAGAAATAGCACAATCAAGAATCAAATAGAAAAAATTACAAAAGATAAGAAAAAAAGGACTTTTAACTCTAGAAATCAATAGAAATATTAGTTACAATAAAATAAGTTATCCTACTAAAATAAAATCTTTGTTGCAATCAAGTGAGATTAAAAATGCTAGTAATTCCCTCCAATTAAAATTGGTACTTTATTAAAAAGCTTAGGGGACCGATAACCAAGGGGAAAAACCCATAAAAAAAGTTGTTAAATTGAAAAATAATTAAAAGCTAAATGTACCAACAAATCTAAAACCGGTTGCAAAAATGTATTCACGTCTTGGAATTTTTAAGGGCTAATATCCTGAAATACTTCAAATTGGTACACATGTTGTCACACCCCGATCCTCGGGCATGCATGCATCCCTCAACTTGGACGATTAATAGTGACATCTGAGAACGCATAGCCGACCCTTTCATTTTAATATATGCATGTGGAAGCACATGAAATCTCCAGATAATAAAACAACGGGATATGAAAGTAAGATTTCAAAATCAAACTTTGAAAACATCCACACTTATATACATTGCCAATGATAATGCAAATATATACAAGTCGAATTGTTAAGTCAGGTTTAAACCACTAGTTCCTCAAACAGAGTTTGCAAAATGGAATCGACTCCCATCAAAAGAGAAATGCCCTATGATTCACTAGACCAATAGGATTGTTAATTCTTTAGGCTTCCCTTCTACACTTTGGGCCTCCAGTCCTTCACCAATGCCATCTAAAGACTTGAAAATGGTTATTCAATAACTAGTGAGACAACATCTCGGCAAATTCTACCTCGTAAGACTCGATTAGAAGGTCAATACACTTTATAGGCTGCCTAAGCACAACATGGGTCAGAGGACTTATCTTGGCCTCAGTATCTACCTACAATTCAATACAGTTCAAATAGGCACCTAATCATTCACCATATATCAAATCATCGATCAATCGACCTAGTCGATTACACGTCAATCAGACCATTCTCCGGTCATTTCATTCAATACTGTCCATTCTCCAAGATAACCTATTGAGTTACCGAGCTAGTATATTACACGATTCATTCTCCGAGATGATACATTAAGTCACCGGGTCGCTATAACATACTATTCATTCTCCAAGGTAACCTATTGAGTGACCGAGCTAGTATATTATAATATTCATTCTTCAAGATGATATATAGAGTCACTGAGTATATTCATCATAACGTACATTCTCCAAGATGACATATTAAGTCACCGAGCCGTTATGGCATGTTGTTTGTTCTCCAAGATGATCTATAGAATCACCAAGTTGACAGTTCATACCGTCCATTCTCCAAGATGACCTATAGGATTATCGAACCGGTATACAAGCAATTCATTCTCAAGATGACAAGAGAGTCATCGAGCTATAATAGTATAATGCCCATTCTCTAGATGACATATGAATCACCAAGCTGTTATAGTATTTTTGTTCCAAAGATACAATCAATTTACTATTTTTCATCATATTTGATAAAAGTATACGTGTGTGGGCACACAGTCGGCCTTAGCCAAAATACAATAATTTTCTTTTTATTCACCCACTCTTTTTAGCAGTACAAAATAGATTTTTGACGCTGTAGACGACGTCCGGTAAAATTATCAAAATTAATTTTATTTAGGAATATATCCTAAAATCACCAATAAATCAATTTAGCACGAACTAATGCTTAAATAAATAAATGGACTGTACCTCGATAATCAGCATAAAATTCCAATCGTCGACTATCCCAGTCTAATTTTCGGAAAATAAATAAATAAATAAATAATTACAAAAATTAATTATTAAATAGCAATAAGTCCAATTTAGGCCGGTAATACCTAATTAGAAGCCGAGACGAGCCTGGAAAATTATCAAGATTTGTTCAATAAATAATAGGATTTGTCTACTTGCTAAGTACACTAACCATTTACCTAATATGCATAGGTAAATCCCTAATTTAATTATTCTAATCTAATCAATCTACCTAATTGCACTTAATTAAATCTAATCAACCCCTAAGTATCATTAGCAAACTAATTAAGGATTACTGAGCAAAACTCACTTGATTAACGCGCGGGTCGAATCAAACTGACGGGAACGGCGCAGGGGTCGCTTTTCTCCAAAGCGGGCCTAGGATTTGAGACTCGGAAACACCTCAAAACAAACCTTGAAGTCATTGTGATACCCACTAAATCAACAATTGATTTGAGCTGCAAAAACAAGGGAAACAAAGCTGAAATGGGCGGCAAGGCTCGGGAAAGGTGACTGGTATGGTCTCGAGTCCAAATTGGGACAAACTAGCGGTGGAGGCTCCGGCGGTGGCTGGCACGACTAAACAGTAACCTGGAATGGCTAAAACAGCAAGCTAGACGAGGGTGAGGCACGGTAAGGGCAGACGGCGCACAGGCGGCTCTCGCGGGCGGACGGCATGTGATGGCAATGAGCAGCGTTCCAGGCGGTCTAGCGGTTTTCCTTGCCATCTCCCTTGGCTATGGTGTGTGAAAATGAGGGGGGATGGAAGGAGAATGGTGGCCGGTGGCTTGAGGAGCAAGAAGGGGAGAGGATAAGGAGACAAGGGCTTCACCTTGGTCTTGTTTTTTCCATTCCAATGTCCCCCTTGACTATCCATGGCCACACACACTTCCTTGGCTGTCCTTAGGCCAACAATGCCCTCATTGTAATATTGAATTGGCTCGAAATGGCTAGGAGAAGAGGAAGCTACTAATTTCTTACATTTTTCCTCTAATTGATCACTTACCGGTCTTCAAATCAACTCAATTCAGCCTCGATAAATTATGTTATCGAGTCAATACTTAAATTAGTATTTTCCTCACCAATTGATATATCTTGCATCCCCATTGCGCGTTCAAAAACGATCCACAGTATTTTCTGAACAAAAACGGTCCTGTGATGACTTTTTTCCCAAAAATGGTCGAGTTGTAGAAAAATCTTCTGAGACTGAGTCGACGTTCTTAGAATTTATTGTAACATGACAGAATCTTCAATTTCTGAAATCGGACTTGAATTCGCGGTTAATTTCCATTCGACGTGTTTTTAGCATGACCTAGGCTACCGGATAGTTTTCGGAGATTTTTAGTGCAAATGATCCGTTGTTAATTTTCTTCGAGCCACAATGAACCCACTCGACACAATTGCGACTCTTGGTTGTCGTAAAAATCTCAATGATTCAAATATGAACATAACATACCGAAACGATAGAAGAATCAGTCTAGGACCGGTCGACGAGAATTTTCCAATTTAGTGGTGTCACCCATGATTAGCCACACATCTCAGTCAAACAAGCCTATCTCTTATCTCAAATCAATTTTATACTATGCTGTAATGGCCTCTAAAGATGAGCACGGTCGAAAAGTCAATTCATAATCGAATTCTCAAGTCTATTACATTAAAACTCCTTAATGACTTCCTTGAATAGTCTAGTTATTTCGAGAGTGATTGGCCTTGAGAACAGCCTTAAAAACGCGTCAATGAAATGTCCGATTTACTTAGTAGAAAACATTGCCTAAAAATCTGGGATATCACAACTCTTCTCCTCTTATAAAAATTTCGTCCTCGAAATTTAAACAATTATAGAACTTTCTCAAAAAGGTGGGGGTACAACTATCTCATCGGCTCTTCAGTCTCCCATGTCACTCCTTCAATATCATGGTGTTGTCAGACCACTTTGACCAACATAATGGTCTTCGTACGCAGAACTTGCTCTTTTCGATCTACTATCTAAACCAGGTTTTCAACATATGACACACAGTCATTCACGTCCAATTCTTTGAAATTGAGCATGTGGGTCGGGTTAAGCTCATACTTCCTTAACATCGACACTTGAAAGACGTCATACACTTGCACCAATCTCGGCGGCAACGCAAGGCGATACGCTAGGTTCTCGATTCTTTCAAGAGTCTCGAATGGACCTATGTACATCGGACTCAGTTTTCCCCTCCTTGCCAAGGTGCAAGGTATCCCTTATTGGTGACACATTCAGGAAAATGTATTCACCAATTTGGAACTCTAAAAGCTTTCGACGCTCAACGATACAACTTTTCTGACGGCTCTGAATGGTCCTTAATCTGATTCTGGCAACTACAATCATTGACTGTTGAACTAACTTTGGACTACAATCTTTCATTCTCTGATTTCATCTCAACAACTAAAATTCTGAACACTTTACTATGCAATGCTTCAAAAGAAACTATCTGACTGTTTTGCTGAAACTGGGAACCTCGGTTCTAAATTTGATATAAGTTTTTTTTTTTAATAACCTAGGGAACCCCGTATAGCCGGTGGTTGACGAGCAAACCCTGAGGCCGCATGAGGGAACCACCACCCCGTGCAAGCGGTTAAGGCACCAAGCGCCTCCACCGAGTTTTGAACCCCTCACCTTGAGGTCAAGGATCAACAGGGCCTTATCTAGCGAAGCCACTGCGGCGGGTGGTTAGATCTAATATAAGTTCGTCATTGGTACTCCATGCAGACAAATTGTCTGATACACATACACTTTTGCATGCCTATTCCAATCAAGATCCTTCCATATGGCAATAAAGTGAGCCGACTTCATCAGTTTGTCAACCACTACCCCAACTAGAGTCATTATTCCTCTGACTCATGGTAAACCTATCACAACATTCCATCATGATATGCACTTATTTCTACTCTGGGGTCTCGAGAGGTTACAAGAGTCCTCTTGGCTTACAAAGTTGTGCCTTAATTATAATCTGAGCACCCGGCTCAATTCTGAGAGCGGCTATAAAATTTGGAAGGTAGCCCATCTCAAATTTGAAAACCGCATCTCGAACTTTCTCAAGTAATGTCCATTCTTTAACCAGCATATGTGCAACTGAAGACTCCTAACTCAACACATCTATGACTTAATTCGCCTTCCCAAAGTGATACAAAATACCACAACCCTAGTCCTTTAGAGTTTCTAATTTACAACGCTGTCTCATATTCAACTCCTTTTGAGAGAATATATACTTGAGACTTTGATGGTCTGTGAAGATCTGGAATCTTTCTGCACACAAGTAATGTCTCCAAATCTTCAACACGAAAATGATTGCTACGAGTTCCAAGTCATGCGTCGGGTAGTTCAGTTCAAGAGGTCTCAACTGGCGGTAGGCGTATACAACAACCTTATCATGTTGCATCAACACACAACCCAATCCTCTAAATGATGTATCACTATAGATCACGAATCCTTTAGGACCAGATGGAATTGTCGCATAAGTGCGGTAGTCAGCTTTTCCTTAAGCTCTTGGAAACTACACTCACACTTGTCTGATCACACGAACTTCTCTTCTTTCTTTAAAAGTTTTGTTAGTGGCGATACTAAAGATGAGAACCCTTCCACAAACCGTCTATAATAATCTAGCAAACTCAGAAAACTTCTGATTTCTGTCACTGTCGTCGGTCTTGGCCAATTGATCACGGCTTCAATCTTACTCGGGTCCACTGAAATTCCTTCCCCTTAGATCATGTGACCTAAGAAAGTAACACGAGTCAACCAAAACTCACACTTGCTGAACTTGGCATACAATTGGTGGACTCTCAGTGTCTGCAACACTAGTCTCAAATGACTCCCAAGCTCTTCATCACTTCTCGAATATACCAGAATATCATTAATGAATACGATCATAAACTAATCTAGGTATTCCTTGTATACTCGGTTCATCAAATCCATGAAGGTAGTAAGAGCACTCATCAACTCGAATGGCATCACTGTGAACTCATAGTGACCATACCGAGTACGAAATGCTAACTTAGGAACGTCTTCCTTCCTAATTCTCAACTGATGATATCATGTTCTCAAGTCGATCTTCGAAAATATCAACGCTCCTTATAACTGATCAAACAAGTCATTGATCCTCAAGAGTGGATACTTGTTCTTGATAGTCACCTGATTGAGTTGCCGATAGTCGATGCACAAGCGCAACGAGCCGTCTTTTTTCTTTACGAATAGAACTGGTGCTTCCCAAGGTAATGCACTAGAATATATAAATCCCTTATTCAACAGTTCCCGTATCTGCACTTTCAATTTTCAATTTAGATAATGCCATCTGGTAAGAAGCCTTAGAGATTGGCTCTGTCCGGGTGCTAACTCAATCACAAACTCAATTTCTCTCTCTCGGCAGCAATCCCGGCAATTCCTTTGGGAATACATCTGTAAATCCTTACACAATTGAAATATCTTAAATTTTCAGTTCCTCAAATGTCGTATCCACAATAGTCGCCAGATAACTTTGACAACCTTCGTCTAACAAACGGGTTGTCTCTTACGATAAGATTAGAGAAATCGAGGGTCCTCCTCGACTTATGATAAATTCGAAATTTTCCTCTATCAACCAATTAAACTGTATCGCATTGCAACAACAATTCATTACAACAAAAGCTCCTCGAGCTAAACCTTTTTTATATGTAGTATCAAAGTTATACATAGGTAAATCCGTCAAGTACAACTCTAGTCAAAGATTCATCTTTCTACCACTTTATTACAACAACGGAAATTCTACCACCTTCACTCAAAACTCTGCTGTGCTACTTTGATAAAAACACCTCATAAATATTCTTCCTTTACTCGGTGCCTAGTTGGTCCATTCTTGTTTCTTTCATTATCCTAGTGGTGCTCTATCAGCGGTGCTTTTCCTTTATCTGGTCCTTCGGTGATGGCGTACACTCTTCCCTGCTCCGGGGGTCTGTTCTGTGTAACCATACTTGTGATTGTGTCAGGTGCAGCTTCTGCCTGACCTTGTGTGATGGCATACATCGTGCCTTGAATTGGTGATCTTAGCTTACCTCCTTGTTGCACGTTCTGAGGGGCATACCCTATGATCTATCCCATTTGCGGCGGCGGCGGTAATTGTGGTTGTCCTCTTGGTCTTCTAGGACAATCTCTAGCCAGGTGGCCTTGCTGACCACACTCATAACAAGTGCCCGCCCTTTGAAGGCACTGGTTTGGTCCATGTCGCCTTCCACAAGTGTGACACAAATCATTCCTAGTTGGCACTGGCTTGCCCACTCCACCTCTTCTATTTTGCGGAACATGAACCTACCTCTAGGCATAGGTCTCTTTCCTTGACGGATATTATCTCTGTGAGAGCTAAACCTCGATCCAGATGAGGCAGCTTGCTCATTCAAACCTCTCTCTATCATCTGAGCTCGATGATAGACTTCTCGTTAACTTGTTAAATCCAATGAAAGTAGAGGTTACTTTAGCTCAGGACAAAGACCACTTCTAAATTTTTGGGCTTTCTTTTCAGGGTCTTCTATCAATCTTGGAGCATATTGTGATAGTACTACGAACTTGACCCCATATTGGTCAACTGTCATGCTCCCTTGGTGGAGACAATGGAACTCCTCTATCTTTTGTTCCCAAACAGTACTTGAGATGTAGTGTTCATTAAAAGCTCTGAGGAAGGTGTCTCACACTTGGACCACACATTCCAGGAACACAGTGTCCTTAGCAGCTCTCCACCAAATGTTTGCATTGCCTCGAAGTTGGTACACAGCCAGTACCACCTTCTCCTCTTCGTTGCACATCAAAAATGCAAACACTTTCTCAAGGTCTTGAACCCATAGTGAAGCGGCTTTAGGGTTTCCTTCACCAATGAACCTCGATGGGTTCAGCTTCAAGAATTGCTTGACAAGTTTATGGATCGGCCTCTCTCTCTCTCTCTCTACACCACAATATTCTCAAGCTAAACTACAGCGGGTGCAACAACGGGTGCAACGACAAGTGTAGCCTCAGCGGTGGCGGCAACGGTGGCAGTAGCAGCAGCCTAAGCAGCAGCTTCAACTGCAGCGGCTTGATTCTTAGCATGCTGATCCATCCTATTCCCCATGACTTCTAGCACTCGCATGATTCCTTCGATCCTAGTATCACCAGGGGTTGCTACCCCAGCACCAATAAGAGGTGGTGCTTTGCCACTAGCGCTAGACTGTGCTAGCGCTTTACCGCGACCTCCTCGGGTACCGATCCTACTCGGCGACCTAACCTGAGTCGTAGGCCTAATGGTTCTCTTACTAGGAGTCATCTGCTTCAGCTCACTCATGGTTTAGCCTTTATCTACTGAAGCCTGCTTCCAATACCACACTGGTTTAGAAGCCGAGTGACACACAACAAGCAATGTTATCACACAACTACCATCGACATGCACCGGCATGAAATTAAATGTCATTCCTACTACTATCCCATGGTCCATCGCACCTTATCACTCAAATCCCTAACGACCATGCTTTGATATCACTTAAACGGGGATGTCACACCCCGATCCTCGGGCACGCATGCATCTCTCAACTTGGACGATTAATAGCAACATCCTAGGACGTATCGCCAACCCTTTCATTTTAATATATGTATACGGAAGCATATGAAATCCCTAGACAATAAAACAATAGGATAGAAAAGTAGGTTTTCAAAATCGAACTTTGAAAACAACCACACTTATATACATTGCCAATCATAATGCAAATATATACAAGTCTAATTGTTAAGTCGGGTTTAAACCATTAGTTCCTCAAACGTAGTCGCAAAATGGAATCAACTCCCATCAAAAGAGAAATGCCCTATGACTCACATTACCAATAGGATCGTCAATTCTTCAGGCTTCCCCTTCTACACTTTGGGCCTCCAGTCCTTCACCAATGCCATCTAAGGACCTAAAAATGGTTATTTAATAACTAGTGAGACAACGTCTCAGCAAGTTCTACCCCGTAAGACTCGATTAGAAGGCCAATACACTTTAGAGGCTGTCTAAGCACAACACGGGTCAGAGAACTTACCTTGGCCTCATATTCCACCTGCAATTCAATACAGTTGAAATAGACACCCAATCGCTCACCACAGATCGAATCATTGATCAATCGACCTAGTTGATTACACGTCAATCAAACCATTCTCTGATCATTTCATTCAATACTGTCCATTCTCCAAGATAACCTATCGAGTTACCAAGCCAGTATATTACACGATTCATTCTCCAAGATGATACATTAAGTCACCGAGTCGCTATAACAAACTATTCATTCTCCAAGGTAACCTATTGAGTTACTGAGCTAGTATATTATAATATTCATTCTCCGAGATGACATATAGAGTCACCAAGTATATTCTCCAATATGACATGTTAAGTCACCGAGCCGTTATGGCATGTTGTCTGTTCTCCAAGATGATCTATAGAATCACCAAGCCGACAATTCATACCATCCATTCTCCAAGATGACCTATAGGGTCATCGAGCCAGTAGACAAGCAATTCCTTATCAAGATGACAACAAAGTCATCAAGTTATAATAGTATAACGTCCATTCTCTAGATGACATATGAATCACCGAGTAGAGGTGTGCAAAATACCCGGGATCCGCCCAAACCGCCGGAATCAACCGGAACCGCCTAGAACCGGCGGTTCTTGAGAGAACCGGTCCGGTTCCCAATTCCATAGGCGGATCCGCCCGCCCACCCACCGAACCAGACCGGTTCCCTTTTAATATTAAAAAATACTAAAAAGAACCTAGGTCAAAATCAGATCTCACTGTCTCGACTCTCATCTCACTTCTCTTCGGTTTCTTCTGCGGCTACCTCTGGTTCCTCTCGCCATCTCGCCGCTACTGTCCGCCCCTCACGCCGACCGCCACCCGCCACAGCCTCTGGTTCCTCTCACAATCTCGCCGCTGTTGTCCACCCCTCGTGCCAACCGCCACCCGCCACAGCCTTTGCTCAGCCTAGCAGTGACCCGCGCTCTCGATTTCTCCGCCGTCCCTCCTCTCCTCCATTAAATACAACGTCCCTGCAGCTTCCGTCTCGATGAGGACTCCCTCACCTGCTGCTACCACCGCTCCACTCAATTCCCGCTGCATTGTTTGGGGCCTTCGCTGCCTCTCCCTCTCGAAGGTATGTCGTCATCATCGGTATCATCGACCGTTTGGTCTACACGCAGAGTCGGACGTGATTGTTCGAGCTTGCAGATGTCGTTCTGTGCAATGGTGCCATGAAGGTGCTGAACCGTGCCTTGTCGTGTGGCATCAATTGGGTCGCGCTCCATGTCGCGTGCCATTGCTCTTTGCATGTGCTAGTGATTGATTGTGTTGTTTGTTTTATTGTCTGGAAATGCCAATTCTCAGGGACCTAGATTAGCTCTTTGGTTTGATTGGGAAAAATGTTGGTTCTTTGCAGGAAAAAATGGAATTTTTGGAAGAGGGTAGAGGAGCTTTGTCGAGTTCGTGCTCTTGTATTTCATGCTTTACGTGAGTTCTCGATGGTGACTAGGGAGTCAATCCATTGAGGACGCAATCATGGTCTGGAGAATAAGTTAATTTTGAGTGTGTTGGTGGTCTATAATAGTTAATGCTGGGCTAGGCACTTGCGCAGGTTCAGTCGTGTGTTCATGGTCATTCGCCGTAGCCATGGGTGTCCTGACTCATGATAGGGGCGTCTGCATTTTGTGATGCCTTTTAAAATAGTTAATTTCGTGTCGCGATAAGTGTTTAAGTGTTGATAGAGTGTTGCTTGATTAAGGTGATTCATTAACATGTCAATGAAGGAATCCTATGATGCAATAACGCTAATAATGGAATCAACATCATAAGAACATGAAGGAGATGAAAATTTTGAAGAAACATCCAAAACAAATAAGGTATCCGGTTCTTGTCCATGTCCTCCTCCTAGTAATTGAAAATCAGCAGCTTGGCTTCATTTTCGAAAAGGAACAACTCACACAAATGGGAAAGTTGATGTATTTTGCAATTACTGCGGATCCAAGTATTCATACCACGTTGATAATGGTACTTCAAATATGTTGAAGCACTTGAGAAAGTGCAATAAGTATCCTTGCAATGTGGACAAAAGGCAAAAATTGTTTGCATCATAAAGAATAGATGGAACTCAAATAATAGGAAGAGATACTACTAGTAGTACTGGGAGTGGTGGAATGTTAACGACATGGAAGTTTGATCAACAGAATTGTAGGCAAATGCTTATTCGGATGATTATAATTGATGAACAACCATTTTCGATTGCTGAACGTGTTGGATTTCATGATTATGTGAATCAATTACAACCTCTCTTCAAGCATATATTGCGATTTACGGTGGCTAGGGATTGCATGAAGTTGTATTTTTGTGAAAAAAGAAATTTGAAGGCTTCTTTTCGTAAGCTTAATTTTAGGATCACAGTCAAGACTGGTACATGGAGTTCCATTTAGAATTTGAACTATCTATGCCTTACTACACATTTTAGTGATGAGAATTGGAAATTGCACAAAAGGATCATCAGTTTTGTGATGATAGCTAGTCACAAGGGCAATGATATTGGGAGAGTAGTTGAGAAGTGCATATATGAGTAGGGAATAGAGAAAAAAGTGTCCACAATCACAGTGGATAATGCTAGTTCAAATGATGTGGCCATTAATTATTTGAAAGAAAAATTTTCAAGAGAGAGGCTATTGATCTTAGATGGTGAATCTTTACACAAGAGGTGCACAGCTCATATATTAAACTTGATTGTGAAGGATGGCTTGGCCGAGATACGTGATTCCATTGCACATATTCGAAACGTGGTTAGGTATGTGATGAGTTCTCCTATGAGAGTTAAGACATTTCGAGATTGCATTGAAAGTACAAGGATTAATTATAAGGGTTCAGTTTGTCTTGATGTCTCAACTAGGTGGAATTCCACTTACCTAATGTTAGAGAGTGCCATAAAGCTACGAAAAGCTTTTGAAAGGATGGAAGAAGAAGATGTGTCTTTCTTAACTGAGCTTAATTCTGATACTCCAAGTAATGTTGATTGAGAAAATGCTATTGTTCTTTCTAATTTTTTGAAGAAGTTTTATGATACCACCAAGAAGATGCCCGGAACTTTGTATATCACTTCAAATGATTATTTTGTGGGGATAGCTTCTTTGTATAAATATTTGCGAGAAGCGACGAAGGCTTTTTGATCATAAGGTGAGAGTTATGGGCTTGAAAATGAAAGATAAGTTTGACAAATATTATGGGAGCTTCGACAAAGTAAATATGATGGTGTTGATTGCAATAACATTAGATCCTAGAAAAAAGCTGAATTATGTGAGGTATTATTGTAAATTCATTTATGATGATGTTGCAGAAGTTGATGAGATGTTTGATAAGGTGAAGTTTGCCTTGGAACATGTGTTTAAATTTTATGAGAAATCTTGTCACACTTCTAGAGACAAAAATTTGGATGGCGAATTGGTAAGTTCTACTAATATCGGTAGTAGCTGCGATTCTTATTTCAATAAGGGAAATGAAGAGGACGATTGCAGCTTAAATTTCTATGTGCAAGAGCCTTCGTATGATGACTTTCTTAATGAGGAGAAGAAAAAGTCCGATAACTTATCTGAGCTCGATCAATATCTTAAAGCTGAACTTGAATATGGTCATGATCTTGACATTTTGAAATGGTGGAGTGTTGCTAGCCAAAAGTTTAAAATCTTATCTTTGATGGCTCGGGATATTTTGTCTATTCCCGTTACTACCGTTGCTTCATAATCAACTTTCAGTACTTCTGGTCGTGTGCTTGATGGTTTTCGGAGTTCTTTGACTCCTAGAGTTGTGGAAGCTTTGATTTGCACTCAAGATTGGTTGAGAGCAATTCTAGAGCCGATTAATATTGAAGAATGTATCGAAAATGCAGAAAAGTTTGAATTGGGTAAGTCCATATCATTTCATTATGTAATTCTTTTGTATATCTATTATCTAATAATTGAATACTTTATTTAATACATTATTTTTGTTAGATATGGATGATGTTAGCAAGGAGATTGACGGTCCATAAAGTTTACAAGTTGAAGTGGGAGGAATATATGTGGTGAGATTTTCAATAATTGTTTGAGTGAAACCCGATTAATGTAGTTTCTCAATTTAGTTGTTTTTGCTTTATGTTTTGATTTCTAGTTGTTGTAGCTTTTGGTTTCTAGTATATTACAGCAGGTCATTGGTTCTTTAGCAGCGCCTCCTGGTAAGTGTAGAGATGGCTTATTTATTGGGCAGGTTGGTACCTTTTACATCCTTCAAATTATTGTGGATGAAACTTGTAGAATTTTGTTGAAGTTGTTGGGACCTTCACATCTAGGCATTTAGCCTACCATTCCAGAGAAAAGGTTGATTGGAAATCTTTACCAAGAACTATGTGTTATGTGGTTCTAGAGATACCTTACAAGTGCGGTCGTAAAGAGCAAGATGAGTGGGTAGGTGGTTCTGCTAGTCTCCGCAAGATATCTAATATGGACATGAGGTTATACAAAGTGGAGAATTTTAATTGCTTGAACACTGTCAATATAACTTACTAGTCACTACGAACTGTGGTTTCATTTGGAGGATGACAATCTAAATTACTTGCCCACACTCTTTGTCATATCTTATAGTAGTAGTTCACTATTGCAGCTTATGGAAGTTTGAGAGTTGCCGAAGTGTTTGCAGACAAAATTCTCTTCTGGTGAGTCTTTGAACTCTAATCTGATATTTCCCAGTTCTTTTGTTTATTTTTTCTCTAGGTTTGTTTGTCGAGGTTATCACAGAATGTTGGCCTTTTATATAAGAATATCCTTTCTCAGATTTTATTTGAAACTAATTATGATACACTACCTAATCATAGTCTAAAATGTGAAGATGCAGTGAAGTTTTATTGTTGTTTATGTCAAAGAAGGATCTTCTACCTAACCTTTATATTTACCTCCATGCTCTCCAAGGTTTATCAGTAGTCCCTTGTGCAAACAATTGATTTTCTCCTGTCAAGGGCTTATTTTAACTGGTGAGCCTATTTGTCAACATGCACTGCCTGAGAGCATGAAAGCCTTCTTATTCCCCTTTGCAGAAAAGTCTTTTAGGTGTAACTATGATATGGGGTCATGAGGATGTCCCTAAGAAGTCCGGCCTACTTGTGACACTTGAAATATGCTAGGTGGACCAAGTTCATTGTTTTTTAACCTTTCCTCAGCATTGTCCTTTATGTAGTCAAGCAAGACCGCCTTTTATTTGTTCCCATTCTTTCATTCTTGTTTTGCTCAATGTTGCTTACTATCTTCCTTTTAATGCAAAATTGGCTTTTTGGCCTTATTTGTTGGATGATTTAGATCTAAGAAAGCTCTTGCTTCTTTTGTTAGGTTTCCAGCTTACTACTACATGAACTTCGCATTTCTGGTCTGGTTACAATGTCCATCGGGCAATGTAAGTTTGATGTTCTCATTTACGCTATGGAAAACCCGTTGCTAAATCATTCATCGAAGATGTTTAACTGGGGAGCTGAAACTTTTTGGCTTGCTTTGATGATGCTTGCTGTGCAGTTGAGAATTGAGATAAATTATGTCATCTCTTTTGATGTTGGGTTTTCTTTAGCTTAAGATTTTCATCTCGTTGTCAATGAGACCGGATCCATAAATCCACTCGGGAACCGGACCGGATCGGCAGTCCAGTTCCTAAGTGGATCCATGCAACAAACGGGTGGATGCCGGTTCAATATTTCGGAACCGACCCTTAGCGAGCGGTCCCGGTTCTAGGTCGGGAACCGCCCGCACAGACCATGCACATCCCTATCATCGAACCGTTATAGTATTTTTATTCCGAAGATATAATCAATTTATCATTTTTCATCATATTTAATAAAAGTACACATGTGTGGGCACACTATCAGCCTTAGCCAAAATACAATAATTTCCTTTTTATTCACCCACTCCTTTTAGTAGTATAAAAATAGATTTTTGATGCTGTAGACCGACGTCCGGTAATGTTTCAATTAATTATCAAAATTAATTTAATTTAGGAATAAATTCTAAAATCACCAATAGATCTATTCAGTATGAACTAATGCTCAAATAAATAAATGAACTGCACCTCAATAATTAGCATAAAATTCCGGTTGTCGACCTTCCTGGTCTAATTTTTTAAACATAAATTAATAATTAAATAATTACAAAAATTAATTATTAAATAGCAATAAATCCAATTTAGGCCCGTAATACCTAATTGAAAGCCAAGACGAGCCCGGAAAATTACCAAAACTCGTTCAATAAATAATATGAATTGTCTACTTGCTAAGTACACTAACCATTTGCCTAATATGCATAGATAAATACCTAATTTATTTATTCTAATCTAATATATCTACATAATTGCACTTAATTAAATATAATCAACCTATAAGCATCATTAGCAAACTAATTAAGGATTGGTGAGCAAACTCACTTGATTAACGCGCGGGTTGGATCAAACCGATGGGAACGGTGCAGGGGTCGCTTTTCTCCAAAGCGGGCCTAAGATTCGAGGCCCAAAAACACTTCAAAACGAACCTTGAAGTCATGGTGATACCCACTCAATCAGCCACTAATTTAAGCTGCAAAAACAAGGTAAACAAAGTTGAAATGGGCGGTAAGGCTCGGGAAAAGCAACGGGTACGGTCTCAGGTCCAAACCGGAACCGTTGGTGGAGGAGGCTCCGACGGCGACTAGCATGGCTAAACAGCAACTAGGAATGGCTGAAATAGCAAGTTGGACAACAGTGAGGCGTGGCAAGGAGCAGACAACGCATAGGCGGATCTCATGGGCGAACAACATGTGATAGCGACGAGCGACGTTCCAAGCAGTCCGACGATCTTCCTTGCTGTCTTCCTTGGCTCTGGTATGCGAAAATGAGAGGGGGTGAAGGGGGAATGGTGGCCAATGGCTTGAGGAGCAAGAAGGGGAGAAGATAAGGAGACAAGGGCTCCACTTTGGTCTTGTTTTTACCATTCCAATGTCCCCCTTGACCATCCATGGCTCCACACACTTCCTTAGCTGTCCTTAGGCCAACAATGCTCTTCTAGTAACATTGAATTGCTCCGAAATGGCTAGGAGGAGGGGGAGTTACGAATTTCTTACATTTTTTGTCCAATTGATCACTTACTAGTATTCAAATTAACTCAATTCGGCCTCGATAAATTGCGTTATCAAGTAAATACTCAAATTAGTATTTTTTTTTTATCATCAATTGATCCATCTTGCATCCCATTGCGCGTTCAAAAATGATCGTTTTCCGAACAAAAACGGTCATGCGACGACTTTTTCCAAAAAGTCTCGGGTTGCAAAAATCTTATGAGGGAGTCGACGTTCCTGAATTTATTGTGACATGAAAGAATCTTTAATTTGAAATCGGACTTGAATTCGGGGTTAATTTCCATTCGACGTGTTTTTAGCGTAACTTAGGTTATTGGGTAGTTTTCAGAGATTTTTAGTACAAATGACCCGTGGTTGATTTTCTTTGAGCCACAATGAACCCACTAGACATATCGCAACTCTCGGTTTTCGTGAAAATCTCAAGAATTTAAATACGGACACAAGGTACCAAAACAATGAAGAATTAGTCTAGAATGGTCGACGAATTTTCCAATTTAGTGGTATGTTCATAATTGACCACACATCTCAGTCGAACAGGCATATCTCTGACCTCAAACCGATTTTATATTGTGCCGTAATGGCCTCTAAAGATGAACACGGTTGAGAAGTCGATTCTTGTCAGTCTCAAGTCTATTGCATTAAAACTCCTTAATGACTTCCCGAATAGTCTAGTTATTTCAAGAGTGATCGGCTCCGGAACAGCCCTAAAGACGCGTCAATGAAATACTCGATTTATTCAGTAGAAAACGAGGACTAAAAATGGGATATCACACATGTGACAAATTTACCCCATATTAATTTTTAATAACTAAAAACT
The DNA here is from genome assembly GCA_014182385.1 of Eucalyptus viminalis. NCBI lineage: Eukaryota > Viridiplantae > Streptophyta > Magnoliopsida > Myrtales > Myrtaceae > Eucalyptus > Eucalyptus viminalis. The sequence continues at coordinate 14,152,327 of CM024529.1, read as the reverse complement.
CCAAACTTGTATACCTTTAATAAATTTACTCCAAACTGTTGTACTTGTGATAAATTTACCATCTTTTTAGTTTCCATTAAATTTTACAGTCAAATTATTAATTTAGATTACACGTGATAGTTGACTAGTGTGCGTTTGGGATTTTATTCTCTATTTTTCACAATTATCTAATTTTTATGGTTTTTTTTATAATATTAATCCAATTTAACGAATTGTATATTTGTCACAAATAATAACAATTTGGGATTTTTGGCAATCGAAGGTAAAATTGTCACGACTGTACTAGTTTAGAGTTTTTTGTAGTCACTTGGGCTAAATTTATTACACGTGTATCGGTTTGTGGTTTTTCATGATCAAAAAATTAGTTTAAAGTAAATTTGTCATACGTGTACCAATTTTAGGTTATCAGGGTATTAACCCAACTTTTAAATAACCAAGTCCTAAAACTTGATCAATTAATACAATCACAAACTTCCATTAACTCTATCTAATTTAAGTGATGAAAAATGCTTAACATAATATATTTCAGTACATATTGATTTAGTTATGTGACAATATTCTCTTTGCGCGCTCTTACTTAATCTTTTTTGAATTTATGACCAGAATATAATAAATTATATAGAAGGAATAACCTTTTTTACACAAGTTTAAATAAAATCTTTGTCGTGATCAAGTGAGATTAAAAATGCTAGTAAGTCACTCCAATTAAAATTGGTACTTTGTTAATAAGCTCAAGGGACTAATAACCAAGGTAAAAAGGCCCTTAAAAAAGTTGGTAAATTGAAAATTAATTAAAAGGATAAATGTACCAAAAAAATCTAAAATTGGTTGCAATAATGTTGCGTCTTGAAACTTTTAAATAGTAAAACTAAATCCTAAAACTTGACCAATTTATATAGTCACAAACTTCCATTAACTTTGTCTAATTTGAATAGTGGGAAATACTTAATGAAATATATCTCAATACTTACTGGTTTGGTCATGTGACGACATTCTCTCCGTCTAATTTGAGTGATAGAAATTAAGAAATTGCACATACTAGTTTGGTTATACGACAGTATTCTCTCTCCATGCTTTACTTAATCTTTTTGAATTTTACATTAATAAAATATTTTGCTGAGTGGCTGGCTAATTGATATGTATATATACTTAGTGTGTCTTCTTTTGATCTCCATCAAGTAATTAAATTTAATAAATTACATTTTTTTCTTCGACAAACAAAAATTAGGATCTTAGAACTACAATCGAAGGTAAAATTGTCACAAATATACCAGTTTAAAGTTTTTTTGTAGTCACTTGGGGTAAATTTATTACATGTATATAAATTTGTGGTTTTTCATGATAAAAAAATTAGTTTAGAGTAAATTTGTCATATGTGTACGAGTTTTAGGTTTTCAGGGTATTAACCCAACTTTTAAATAACCAAGTCCTAAAACTTGATCAATTAATACAATCACGAACTTCCATTAACTATGTCTAATTTGAGTGATGAAAAATGCTTAATGTAATATATTTCAATACATACTGATTTAGTTATGTGACAATATTCTCTTTGCATGCTCTTACTTAATCTTTTTCGAATTTATGACCAGAATATAATAAATTATATAGAAGGAATAACCTTTTTTTTACACAAGTTTAAATAAAATCTTTGTCGTGATCAAGTGAGATTAAAAATGCTAGTAAGTCACTCCAATTAAAATTGGTACTTTGTTAATAAGCTCAAGGGACTGATAACCAAGGTAAAAAGGCCCTTAAAAAGTTGGTAAATTGAAAATTAATTAAAAGGATAAATGTACCAACAAATCTAAAATTGGTCGCAATAATGTATTTGCGCCTTGAAACTTTTAAATAGTAAAACTAAATACTAAAACTTGACCAATTTATATAGTCACAAACTTCCATTAACTTTGTCTAATTTGAATAGTGGGAAATACTTAATGAAATATATCTCAATACTTACTGGTTTGGTCATGTTACTGCATTCTCTCCATCTAATTTGAGTGATAGAAATTTAAGAAATTGCACATATTAGTTTGGTTATACGACAGTATTCTCTCCGCATGCTTTACTTAATCTTTTTGAATTTTACATTAATAAAATATTTTGCCGAGTAGCTGGCTAATTGATACGTATAAATACTTAGTGTGTCTTCTTTTGATCTCCATCGAATAATTAAATTTAATAAATTACATTGTTTTCTTCGACAAACAAAAATTAGGATCTTAGAACTACAATCGAAGGTAAAATTGTCACAAGTATATCAGTTTTTAAAAAATTTTGTAGTCACTTGGGGTAAATTTATTACACGTATATAAATTTGTGGTTTTTCATGATAAAAAAAATTAGTTTAGAGTAAATTTGCCATACGTGTATGAGTTTTAAGTTTTCAGGGTATTAACCCAACTTTTAAATAACCAAGTCCTAAAACTTGATCAATTAATACAATCACGAACTTCCATTAACTATGTCTAATTTGAGTGATGAAAAATGCTTAATGTAATATATTTCAGTACATACTGATTTAGTTATGTGACAATATTCTCTTTGCATGCTCTTACTTAATCTTTTTCGAATTTATGACCAGAATATAATAAATTATATATAAGGAATAACCTTTTTTACACAAGTTTAAATAAAATCTTTGTCGTGATCAAGTGAGATTAAAAATGCTAGTAAGTCACTCCAATTAAAATTGGTACTTTGTTAATAAGCTCAAGGGACTGATAACCAAGGTAAAAAGGCCCTTAAAAAAGTTGGTAAATTGAAAATTAATTAAAAGGATAAATGTACCAACAAATCTAAAATTGGTCGCAATAATTTATTTGCGTCTTGAAACTTTTAAATAGTAAAACTAAATACTAAAACTTGACCAATTTATATAGTCACAAACTTCCATTAACTTTGTCTAATTTGAATAGTGGGAAATACTTAATGAAATATATCTCAATACTCACTAGTTTGGTCATGTGACGGCATTCTCTCCGTCTAATTTGAGTGATAGAAATTTAAGAAATTGCACATATTAGTTTGGTTATACGGCAGTATTCTCTCTGCATGCTTTACTTAATCTTTTTTGAATTTTACATTAATATTTTGCCGAGTGGCTGGCTAATTGATAAGTATATATACTTAGTGTGTCTTCTTTTGATCTCCATCAAGTAATTAAATTTAATAAATGACATTGTTTTCTTCGACAAACAAAAATTAGGATCTTAGAACTACAATCGAAGGTAAAATTGTCACAAGTATACCGGTTTAAAGTTTTTTTTTTTTTTTTTTTGTAGTCACTTGGGGTAAATTTATTATAAATATACCAATTTGTGGTTTTTCATGATAAAAAAATTATTTTTGAGTAAATTTATCATACGTGTATGAGTTTTAAGTTTTCAGGGTATTAACCCAACTTTTAAATAACCAAGTCTTAAAACTTGATCAATTAATACAATCACGAACTTCCATTAACTATGTCTAATTTGAGTGATGAAAATGCTTAATGTAATATATTTCAGTACATACTGATTTAGTTATGTGACAATATTCTCTTTGCATGCTCTTACTTAATCTTTTTCAAATTTATGACCAGAATATAATAAATTATATAGAAGGAATAACCCTTTTTTACACAAGTTTAAATAAAATCTTTGTGGTGATCAAGTGAGATTAAAAATGCTAGTAAGTCACTCCAATTAAAATTGGTACTTTGTTAATAAGCTCGAGGGACTGATAACCAAGGTAAAAAGGCCCATAAAAAGTTGGTAAATTGAAAATTAACTAAAGGATTAATGTACCAACAAATCTAAAACTAGTCGCAATAATGTATTTGCGTCTTGAAACTATTAAATAGTAAAACTAAATCCTAAAACTTGAACAATTTATATAGTCACAAACTTCCATTAACTTTGTCTAATTTTAATAGTGGGAAATACTGAATGAAATATATCTCAATACTTACCGGTTTGGTCATGTGACGGCATTCTCTCCGTCTAATTTGAGTGATAGAAATTTAAGAAATTGCACATACCGGTTTGGTTATACGACAGTATTCTCTCCGCATGCTTTTACTTAATCTTTTTGAATTTTTCATTAATAAAATATTTTGCTGAGTGGCTGGCTAATTGATATGTATATATACTGTCTTATTTTGATGTCCACCAAGTAATTAAATTTAATAAATGACATTGTTTTCTTCCGACAAACAAAAGTTAGGGTCTTAGAACTACATAAAGGTGGGAGACAGCCCTACTTAAAGTAAAGTCATGGGATAAGACCGCTGTTGTGTAAGATTCATCGAAGCACGTGGACTTAATAGGTAAATCACTTCCCTAATTATTAATTAGCAAAAAAATCGATGGCCAACCAAACTCTTCAAATTAGTAAATCTCACAGGTCAAACACCGTCCACTTTGTCTTTTTTTTTTTTTTTTTTTTTTTTTGCGCAAACTCCACTGTCATTTCATAAGGCAGAAAAGTTCAAAATTAAAAAGGTTTTATGCTCAAACTTTTCTCAACCGATAAATCCTTGCATAAGTTCCCACTTGCGGTTGCTTCCCAATTTACGACCACAAAATAATAAATTATTTAGAGAGAATTACCTCTTTCACACAAGTTTAAATAAAAATTTGTCGCAATCGAGTGAGATTAAAAATGCTAATAAGTCACTCCAATTAAAATTGGTACTTGTCAATAAGCTCAAGGGACCGGTAACCAGGGTAAAAAAAAAAAAAAACCATAAAAAAGGATTGTAAATTGAAAAATAAATAAAGGATAAATGTACCAGCGAATCTAAAACCGGTCACAAGAATTTATTCATGTCTTGAAACTTTTAAATAGTAAAATTAAATCCTAGAACTTTATCAATTTGTACAATCATAAACTTTCATTAATTCCGTTAAATTTGCGTAATGGAAAATACTTGAACGTGATATATTTCGGTATTTTTAAAAGAAATAATAGTTTCTTGGATTTTATGTAACATTTCCGAGGAAAATGCTAATTTGACAAGTCAGGCATTATCGTAGCTATAGCCAAGATATGACAGCTACGGAAAAAAAAAACAAACAAAGGAAATACCCAAGGAGGATTAATATAAGCTTTATATACGCAAACGCTCTTATCATCCAATGGCTTAAAATTTTTAGATTGTAGATTCTCACATGGCAGGACATCGTATGAGAGAGGAGATAGAGCTATAAGCTATTTAAGCATGGGTTAATTATCTCAATTTGAGCCATGACTACTCTACACCACCCATGATTCAAAGGTCCATGGTTGGCTAACCTGTCATTGCAATCTCATCAAAATCTATGTTAAGGGTTTGGAAATCTCTCTATATGAAATATGCCATAACTAGACAATGCAATCGACTCGCTCGAAAATGCAATCGACATGTTCGAAGTTTGCTTATGACGTGAATTAAACCCATGATCCCGTTGAAATGTGTCCGCTCTACCATTTGGGCCAACCACTATGGTTGTTCGTATAATTAAATAATAAACTACGCATTTATCTAACAACTTAAGTTTTTAGAATAATCGGCAATAATCCCACCAAATCTCACATGTTGCTAGACCTAAGAGTTTGAACTTTTTCAAACCCCATTTGCCCTCCTAATAAAATTTTCATATTTAGTAATAAACAAAAAAAAACCAAACTAAGCATGAGGGGAAATGTTAAAATATTTAAATAATAAATTATACATTCATCTAACAGTTTAAATTTTTAGAATAGTTAGCAGTGGTCTTATCAAATCTCACAATGATGGTTAAGCATAGGTCCATTAATGCAGGCTTTGTACCATCATGCAGTTTAATATAGTATAAAATAAGTGAGAGGACAATTCCACACGGTGTTGCTTCAATCGTTGGGTGCAATTTCGACCGTATATTTGATACGAGTTCGAACCCCCTAAGACAATGACCCAATCTCACTTGAGTGGAGGGGAGGAGGTGACCTTATCACAGATTTCTCTTTATGGTTAAAAAAAAAAAAACGAATAAGTGAGTAGACAAGTAGCGAGACAAAATGATAGGAATGGAAGATAAAGAAAATGAAAAGAAGAGAGGGATCCAAATGGAGATGGTGAACGAGAATCACATGGAGGAGGTAAGCCAATGAAATTCAGAAAAGGAGTTTGTTGTATGCTATAACTGGTGAAGGGTTCAACCACATTTTCTGGAGTGGTCAACTCTCTCCACAAGTGATATACGTATCTTTTTTTTAATCAATGAATCGATGGGAAGTGTCGCAAGAAGCTTCATATTTATTGAGTTGATACAAGCAACAGTATTAACATACTTTAGATGGATGACCAAGGAATGGCGTTTCCTACGTAATAATTCCACTTCGCTCTAAATGCGCACGGAATGTGCTCGGTCAGCACTAGCAAATCGACACGTGGTGCCTGTCGATTCTCCTTTTGGTCCTCCCGCTTTCAAGAGGGTTCCATTTCAGTCCTATAATTTGTTTTAGTCATAGGACTAGTCCTTGAATTATTTCTCAATAAGAATTTAATTTCTTTTATCACATAATTATCATAAAACTTATGAAAATGTCGATTTGAAACAAATTATTAATAGGTCGTTCCTACGTTCGCTAGTGTCAGCAATCTAATTGACAGCCCCAACTAGGATTAATTCCATCACATGCAATAACCTAACATCCGTATTTTCAGTATAGATTAGGGGGACTTTTAGGGGGAAATGAAAAGAATAGTATAGATTAATTCTAGTATTATCGATGATATATCAATCACATGTGTCGAAACTAGAATGAAAAGAATAGTTAGCATTTCATTTATCATAAACCACACACTACGACCATGAGAGAAACAAGATTTCTTAATAGATATGAGAGTGTTTTCTCCTTTCAAATTTTCCTTGTTTTATTACCATTATCATGTGTCTAAGTTCCTTTTCAGTATGGAACATTGTAAATGAAATTGATGGAATTCGTGCATGAACTAATTCAGGGACCGAGCCAGTATATCAGTCCAGTGGGGTCAATCGTGTAGAAGCACTCTGTTATAAACATCTAAATTCAGAACAAAGCACTCGTACTGCCATTGTCAAGCTTCATTTCATGACTCCAAAGTCGGAAACTCAATGCTTATTTCAGAAATTGATCTTAATTTTCGGTTGATTTGAGTTCAAGGAAAGGTCCACGAAGTACTCAAACTACTTATAACATGCATTAAAACTCAACTTTAGTATTAGGTTGTCTTTGTTTCTGTTTCAAGGAAAATAAATTATTTGAAAAATATTTTCCTAAATATAATTGCATGCGTCGCTTACAAAAACAAACGAACAAATAATATATTCATTGTTCATGAAAAATATATATATATATATATATATATATATATATATATATATATGCTTAAATTGTTATCAATAATGAAAACATTTTTAATTGCATGATTACTTTAAGTGATACGAGTGATTTGTCTTTAGGAAAATGTTACCCAAATTATTCATTTTCTGTTAAACAAACGGAAGATTAATGCTTAATCACATTATCCGATCAGATACCTAGAATCAACACAAGGTTGCGTAACCATGAGACTAAGTTCGAGTAACTCCTCAGTAGCTCGAAATTTCTTACGTCAGCGAACACAACTTACTTTTAATTTGAAATGCCCAAGAAATAATTGAAAAAGCATCACCTAAGTATTAGGTTGATTTGTTGCTATCGTCTGGGCCCATATTTGCACGGTCCAATTTCTCGAAAGGACTTTGGATACCTTTTGATCATAACCGGCCTCTTTAACAAGAGGAGATTCTCTGAACCAAAAAAAAAAAAAAAAAAAAAAAAAAAAAAAAAGAGGAGATTCAGCTACGTTACCTCCACATTCTCGTTTTCCTTCACGGCCTCATTGGTAAAAGAAATCTAGTTGTTCGGAATGTTGTTCGAGGTTGGAATGGAGAGGTTCACCACCGTGAAGGAAGTGTGTTTGGGACGTAGACTTAGCCATATGTAAAATGCGAGGGTTAAGAGAGTGAAGATTTGAAGCTGCCATCGATGGAAACTCCTTGTCTCATAAGTGAAGATTTCTTGGGTAAAATTAGAGAAAGACCATGCCCTTTTTATTGAGGAAGATGATTATTTAGTGGAGAGAAATAGATCTGGTGAGAGAACAAAAGAGCTGAATTTGATGAAGTAAAATGATAATTTAGCTGTGGAATCTCATATGTTTGCCTCAGGTATACGCCAAGTTCAATGAGATTAAAGTAATGGAGGAGCATATGCTCTTCTTCTCAAGTAGGATCACGCTTTTCCTCTTTTAGGGCTTGTTGGGTTAGTAGATCTTTTGTTTCATTCGAAGCTGGCACATCATATATATGATACTGCATTGCGATTTCCGGGGATAGGAGGATGGAGAAAGACAACATGATTTGGCCATGGAATAGAAATGGAGTTTTTTTCTGTTAAATTTGCTTACAATGTAGCTACGAGATCTAAGAATGAAACTTGCATGAAAAATAAACCTTCATGTTCTTAATCATAGGACTGACAGTAAGGTGTGGAAGCTGATCCGAATCATTGGTTTTCAGCTGAAGACTAGACATTTTATGTGGGATTTATGTTCTGGTGCATTAGCTACTGCTGAAGACTCGTATCGAAGAAAGATCATAGAATCCTCTAAACTTGTCTTCTATGATGAAACTGAAACTAGTGAACATCAACTCAAACTTTTGATAAGCAGCTTTCAATGCAGGTGGAAGGACAGAGGTTGAGCTAGGAGGACTTGAAAGCTTCGCTGAGGAGGATTTCTTATACTAGCTGGAATATTTGGAAAGTTGGGGATGCCGTTTTGCATAAGATGAAGAATTTCATAGTGGAATTATCAATTCTTCCGGCATTTCTCTTTTACGAGTTTGCAGGTGGAGAAGATCTAGGCAACCAAAGGCCGAGCCCTGGATGTCGTTGATGCAAGTTTATTACCAAAGTGTAAATGCATCAGGCGAGTTTGAACCCAATTTCTCAATTTCAGATAAATTTATATTGTCAAACAAAGTCATCCATTTTGAGTTGACATGTTTATATATTCTAAATTAATGCCACGTGTCAATGAATGATCGAGATTTTCAAAAGTTGCGTCACTTAAAAAATCACTTTGAAAGTTATGGCACTAAAATTAATGTAATGTGAAAGTTGTGAAACTGTAAGTGCCCTTTTCCTCCATCTTCCCATCATCATTTTTACAACTCTTCAATTGGGTTATATTAAGTTGTTCAAAAGTCTTTGCTCGTGAAATTCTATAGTCCAATCTCACTATCTGGCCAAACAGCCTTTGTACTTTATGGTCTTTGACTATTTTTATATACGCCATTGGTGATGACCAAGGGAGAAGGAAATGAAGCGGAAGATGAAGATGGTAGTGTTCGCGCCCTTTTCCTTACTTCTAACTTCATAAAGGGGCCTCGATCCCAAAGAAAAGAAAAAAAATTGTACGAGCCAAGGGGCGTAGAATTTGATTGACATGATTTTCATCTAAAATATTTTTCAAACTAATTTGGATGCTTAATTTTGTAAAGGGTCATGTATGAAATTTTCTGACCAAATGGATAAACAAAAGTACCTCCTAATTTTCTTTTGTTAAAACTTCTATTTTCATCCATCAGCAGTTAACTTGTGTCCTTAAGAAATAATTGCACCTTTTCTTTTAAAATTATTTTAGCAATATAAACTCATAAGTATAGAGCTTCTCTGACTTCTCGAGCGATCAATACCATCCTAAACTTGCCATACTCTAGTGCATTTTGTCGTTGCTACACAAAATGCATTATCACACAAACAGTTCAAGAATATCAATGAATGACCGAGATTTGTTATTTTCCCTCGCACATGAACTCATTTCAATCATCACCAATTCTATTATACCAATGTGAATACCCTTTACACAAGTTAGGAGTAAGGAAAATGTCCAACTGTTAAGACAGGAAGATGGACCAAAGAATGCAACAGCACTTTAAGATTTCATGGGCCATGACTTCGACTGAACAAAATCTCTATAAAACAAAGGAGAGAAGAGGGTGGAAAGACGAGAGCAAAGATGACGCAGAGGGCTTCTTCTTTCGGTTCATATTATTCCTTTGTGAGATTTTGTTGTCTTCTCTTGGTTGTAATAATCCTTGAAGCAAGTTCATGCAGGAAGCAAACACTAGGTGCGTGTTCTCTGTAATAATTAATTGGCTTATTCAATTAACCCTTGTCACGTGAGATTTAGCAGCCAATAAATTTTTAAAATTCAACTAGTTGTGCGAGATTTTTTTTTTTTTTCTGGAGAATGTAAGGAACGGAATTCCAAATCGCAATCCGCCTCCAAGCCCCGGATGTCGTTGATGCATGTAAGCCACCTAAATATAAAAGTGTCAACGAAATTTTGTGTCATTATGCATTTACATCACATTCTCTTGGATCCAAATTATGTTATTATGTGGCTAGATAAGTTGAAAATGATGTCATTTTGCATGCTAACGTGGTTGAATAAGCTGAAAACAACGTCATTTTGTTTTGAATTTGAATTTAAATATAAATTAAATTAAATTAAATTAAAAACCAAATTAAAAAAATTTGCAGAACACGTTTGACGAGGGCTGTGCGAGCTCTCACCCCGCCACCCCACCATCATTAGGAAGGGCCGACGATAGTGTGAAGAGGGTTGGGCAGGGTCACTAGGCCTTGGTCCAGCTAGGCGAGGACCGGTGACCCTCGATGGATCTGGGAGAGGGTCACAAGCAACCCTTGCCCCAGATCTGGACGAGGGCTTGCAAGCCCTCGCCACCAGTGTTATCGCTGACTCCTAGCTAGGGCCCAACAACCCTGCTTGATCCTCCCCCCATCAGCGCCAACCCTTCCTAGCAATGGTGGGGCAGCGGTAACAAGGGCTCGCACAACCCTCACCAAACGCGTCCTACAAATTTCTTTTAAATTTAGTATTAAATTTAATTTAATTAACGTTTATATTAAAATTCAAATAAGAAGCAAAAGGACATTATTTTTTACTCCTTTGTTGACTCAGCTTTTCAGCAAGTCACGTAGGCGACTTATATTATTAAAAATGAGCCACGTTGAATTTCCGTTACCCTTCACCGAAATTGGCACTTACATGTCCATTTTTAAAAGAATGTGAAACTTAAGTGTACCTTTCAAAATTTGTGACACTTAAGTGTCTTGCCACCAAGTTTTAACACTTGCGTTATACTTCTGCCTTCTATGCCCCCTTATACAAGCCAGAAATTGGGAAAATCACGGGAAAACCACCTTCATCTTCCACTTAATTTACTTCTTCCTTGGTCATCACGAATGGCGTATTAAAATATGATTGAAGTCCACAAAGTGAAAAGTGCTGTTTGGCCACAGAAGGTGAGATGGGACTCTGGAATTTCATGAGCAATGACTTTTGAACAGCTTTATAAAACACGACCGAAGAGTTCTCAGAACTGATCAAAGAAAGATGGCACAGATTGCTTCATCTTCTTCCTCTTCCTCTTTCAGTTTTTATCATTCCTTGGTGACATTGTGTTGCCTACTCCTGGCTGTGATCCTTCTTGGCAAGCCATGCAGAAAAGGTGCGGGAGTCTTACAGTTTTGACACGCATCATCGAACTTTAACCTTGTGTTTGGGTCTCTGTCATTGGCTTTTTCAGTTAGCTGTAGTCACATGAGGTTTTGAAAATAATTAATCGTTAAAATTTACTAGTTACATATGTAGTTTGTGGTTGAAACGCTTACTTCTTCTTTTTTCTTTTTCTTTTTAATGTATTTCTTATTTGAGTTTGCAGGTGGAGCAGATCCGGACAATCCAAAACCAAGCCCTGGATGCCGTTGACGTAAAGCTCACTATTTAATGTAGCGGGTCCATCGTTCGAAATACAGGGCATCGTGCCACCACAATTGTCGCTCTAGCAAACTAGAACTTCATAATTTTCCTTGATATCAAATATCAAAGTTCTTCTTTTCCTTTCTCTTTTGGCATCTTTTCTAGACCATTTGAAACTATGAGCTATGCTCTGTACAAAAAAGCCAATAACGTCTTCAATGTATTTCATTCGAAGCCATCAATTATATTTTAAATAGACCTAATCATAAATGTGGCAGGACTTATGAGGCCACCCACCAAACAGATTGGCTTGGCAAAAAAAGTAGGCCTGTCTCAACGGACTTGGCCAAAATTTTTGGACCTGATTAATTTTAGGACGGGACCTAGGCAGGAGAGTTCAAGCCTTGGCCAGCTCCACATGCAAACCTAACACATACACGCACATCCCTACAATACCATTGCTAACGAGCCAGCCCCTATGCCCTCTCCCACCTCAACCCCCACAGAGAGAGAGAGAGAGAGAGAGAGAGAGAGAGAGGGGTGGCGGTGACAAAGGTTGATTGTACGGCGCCAAAGTTGGCGGTGGTCGGAGGTAGACCTGACCTAACGGTAGCGTTAGATCATAGGAGAGGGTGGAAAATAAGAGGAAAAACGAGAAAGAAAAGTAAAAAGATCCCCATCGTCCAAGTATCGATCATCAAGAACGGGTAAATTGATGACGCGAAGCTACTCCTTGAATTTAGAGCATCCTTACCCATACTAAACTTCGATTGACTATTGTAGCACAATTTACCAAGTCAACAAACACCAACCCTGTGTCTGGGGAGAAAAGTAACGAAAGACAGGGAATTGGGCGAATGAACGAGTTAGAAATGGCTCTACACATTGTTTGGACGAGGAGGAAATGGGGCAGTGAAAGTGAATAGAACAAGATTCCATTTTGTAGAAAGTAACAATATCGATCCTTTAAGTAATAACAAAACTGCCATTTCGAAATGTAACAGTCTCTTTTCTTCATTTTCTCTCTAATTTGGAGACTTTTCTTTTCTTTTTCTTCTTCTACTTTTGTGACGTAGGTAAAATCTTTCTGTTCGCTTTCTCATATGTCTAGTGGTAATTCTACCATATATGAATAATCTATGGAGAATATCACTTAATTATTAGATACTTCAAACGTGGGTACATAATAGCTATGATAATATACAATTTATTCACACTCCAAAAAACCATGATGCATTACTAAAGTCGCTTTCCCCCCACCCCAACCCTCTGAACCTCAAGAAGAATGACAATAGGACCATTGAATTTCTGCTAGAAGTTTGACAAATTACAGTCGTTATTTTCTTGCTACCGCCGTATAAGTATGAAGGGGTCAATTTGATAATCTGGAATCCAAAGACTTGGAAGAATCGATCTCTTGGACTTAACAATGACAAAGACTTTGCCGGTTCGAATGTGGAACCATAGAAAGCAAGCATTTTATACAATGTCTAATGGACCAAACCTGGCACATTTCGAGAACTTGTAGGCTTATCATCCGATCTCATAAAAATAATACACGTTCCCTTACGATTTTTGATTTTTGATCAATTCTTCTTCTCTACGTCACTCGTAAAGTAAACGTAGACATTATTTTCTCGACCGAGACTCGTTCCAACGGCACTTTTCAAAAGCTTCTACCCTTTTTTCTAACCAAAAAAGCACAAGTTGTCCTGAGACAGAGGCTTCCTTAAGCCGTCGAGACACCTCATTTTTTTAAGTATCTGAGCGGATCCTGTCAAGAGATTCCTTTTGACGAAGTTAAATTAATCGATATGAGATCTACCCACCCCCACCTGCTAGAGCGATCGATCGTATTCAATGAAATTGGACAAAGTCTCTAAACTGATCAAACTTGGATCCCGGCAAATTCTTCCGCTCATTTTGTGCCTTTTAATCCTCGCGTGCATATCATTTGCGAAGGCTCAGAATGGTAAGCAATTTCTTCGCTGGACAAATCTATGCCCTTCCTTGTTGTCCTCACGTTTGTGCTCATCAAATTCAAGCCCATCGCTTGCCAACCAACCTACAATGACCATGTCTGTTTAGGCCCATCTAATGATACGGCAAACTCTACTTTTGGTTCCAATCTTGCCGCACTTTTAGATTCTTTATCCTCTGAAGCATTCCTCAACAATAGCTTCTACAAGAACGGCTCCAACGGCATCTTTGGCCTTTTTCTCTGCCGGGGCGATGTTTCGAGCAGCTCCTGCCAGTCCTGCATCGAGAATGCAACTCAAACGCTCCCAATCGATGCCCGTCCAACCGGAAAGCGGTCATATGGTATGACGAGTGCATGCTGCAGTACTCAGATGCCGACTTCTTTGGAGTGATGGCGACATACCCAAGGGTCTTCATGTGGAATGTCCAGAACAACACATCGCCCAATGATCCGGATGTCAGCGCTCTCGCTTTGATATACGATCTAGCGGCTAACGTTCCGTATACTTCTACAATGTATGAAGCGCATGAATCCGATAGAGGCAACGTCTCACAGCAAAGATATGGACTTGTGCAGTGTAGTAGAGACATCAATAGTACTCAGTGCAATTCTTGTTTGGCTCAGCTGACAGAAGATATCAAGCAGTGCTGTGAAGGGAAAAAGGGTTGGCGAATTCTGAGCCCGAGCTGTAATCTCCGATATGAGGATCACCTTTTCTATCAGCAACAGGCGGCTTCACCTCTTCCGAGTTCATCTACAGATAAAGGTCAGTACTCAAAAAAGCATATGTAATGTAAAGTAGGCTTGTTCCTGGGACTGGAAAAGTATAAGATTATTTGGTTTACAAGTTATGAGTCATAGAATTAACCAATCTTGATGCTTAGAAAGTGAACGATTAGTCTTGTTTACGTGGTCATGGACATTTGCTTACTCTTCCTCTACCCTAATTGTAGGCTCTGATGTAGGGGTCCCCTGTTTTTAAAGCAGAATTAGTCATCTCTCATGAATTAATTCAGGGAATTTCTGGCTAGGTAGAGGAGAAGTTTCTTATTTGCCCATGTAAAACCTTAGACAAGGTCAACATCAGTAATTTGGTTTTCCCGATATATGGTAGATTCAATTCTGGTCACCATGTGCATGGATATATGGAGAATTCAGGTATCAACTGTTAGTAGATGTGTGCCTTTCGTCGCTATAAATTTGTTTTTGCTGAATTCCAATAATAGCAGCTGGAGAATCACTTCCTTTAGGCTCACTCTCTATTATTCAAATTCATATGCAATTCGAATTGTAGTCCGTTAGTGTTAGCGTTATTTCTGATCCCCGGTTTCATGCACTAATTGTAAGCAGGAAAGGGACGGAAAAACACAACGAAGATCATAGCCATTACTCTGTCACTGATTTTGGTAGTGGCATCACTTCTGGTGTCTTGTTACTACTTATCCAGGCATAGAAAGAGTCGGCAAAGAGGTACATGTAATGATTAATCCAGTATTGAGTAACACTAGTTTAGTCATATTCTAACACATAGTGATTATGCAGATGGAGAAACAAGTGAAGATACACTTTTGCGAAGCATGAAGGATTCTGCGCACAGGACGAGCTTGAAGGAGAGAAGCGCACCCAATGGATACCAAGACGAAAGCGGCGAGATACGCTATTTTGACCTGCCTACTATACTAACAGCTACAAACAAGTTCGCCGATACTAATAAACTTGGAGAAGGTGGCTTTGGGCCAGTCTACAAGGTCAGGAAGCCTACTTTCCACGATGGACTGATATAGTTAATACCGATGTCTACTTTCATGTCACGTGATATTGTTGTCTGCAATTTACTCTCCCTCACTGCTTATTGGGGAACATGACTACCAAATGCAGGGCAAGCTACTTGATGGGAAAGAAATTGCAGTCAAGAGGCTTTCGATGAGATCGAGCCAAGGCATTGAAGAGTTCAAGAACGAAGTGATGCTCATTGCTAAGCTTCAACACCGAAATCTAGTGAGGCTATTGGGGTGCTGCTTAGAGCGGGGCGAAAAGCTTCTTGTATACGAATACCTAGCAAACTGTAGTCTTGATGTCTTCCTATTTGGTTCAGTCTCTTACCTCTATCTATCCATTTGTCTATTGTGTTCTCTATGAAGCATTGCTTGCTGTATACTAAAAAAATTCCTATTTTCCCAATGCAGATCCGGTGAAAAGGATCAAATTAGACTGGACAAAGCGTGCGCACATTATCAGGGGAATAGCAAGGGGCCTTATGTATCTGCACGAGGATTCTCGGCTCAAAATCATCCATCGAGATTTGAAAGTGAGTAATGTGCTATTGGATGACGAGATGAACCCAAAGATATCAGATTTTGGCTTTGCTAGAATTTTCGAAGGCAATCAAATCGAAGCTAACACTAACAAGATCGTCGGGACATAGTGAGTTGCTCATACTTGTATTTCCATTGAGTTCATTATTATATAAAAACTTGGATCATAGTATTTTCTTACATAATTGAAATAGACAAGGTGTGTTTGGTTCGGCATTTACAAAGCCCTTTGGGGCCCTAAAGCCCTTTCGGCAAATGCAAATACTATCGAGTAGTCAACCTATAGCCGATGACACTGGCCAATTTGGCTTGCCAGCGGCAGCTAAGTTCCATCAGAAAATAGTTCAAGCTTTTTAATAAAATAGCAAAAATCTTTTACAAAATGTGGTTTTTCTCAAATGACGTTTATATCATAGTTGTTTTTTAATATATTTTTAAAATACATTTCACCAAACACTACTTACATTTTGAAAGCCGAAAGGCCTTTGCATTTTCTCCTACTGTTTTTGCTTTATTTTTGCTTTCTTTCCCTTGGCTCAAATGTTATTGTTTCTTCCTTCTAAATGTCGATTATCAACAGTGGGTACATGGCTCCAGAATATGCTATGGAAGGGCTATTTTCAGTGAAATCCGATGTCTATAGCTTTGGGGTTTTACTGCTCGAAATCCTTAGTGGACGAAAGTGCAGCTCTGTTTTTAATAACGTGATCATGGTCGAGCCTAGTATCAAGTGTAAGCCACATATTTCTTCATCTTTTGCAATTAGGCCATATTGAATGTTGTAATATCTCTGTTTCTTTTGTTAGTTAAAACTAAGAGAAGGTAGGATTTTGACAGGCATGGCTACTGTGGAACGAAGAGAAAGGGCTAGAGTTAGTAGATGCAAACTTGATCGGATCCTGTCCGAGAAACGAAGCTCTAAGATTGATCCATATATCGTTGTTGTGCGTTCAAGAGGATCCGAGTTTTAGGCCTACTATGTCGACAGTCGTCCTCATGCTCGGGAGCGAATCAGACCTTCCTCACCCGAAATCGCCTCCCTTCTCTATAGGCAAATCTTTCATGTTGGATCAATCTTCCACCGACGCCGGCACTGGATGCCTCTCTACCGATAAATCTTCAACAAGTGCATCAAACTAATTCGGCTTATGGTAAAATTCTGTATGCAAAGTCCATGAGATTTAATTATCCCAATTTCATATACATGGATTCACCTCCTTGATACTGTACCATTGGTGAAATTTATAGTTGAATTTCATTTGACATAACATATGGTATAGATGGTAATCAATGAGGTCACAACTTCAGCATACTTCTCTTCTCGAATACGAAGTACTAGGTCCAACATGCAATACCATAAAAGGATTAGGATTAACACTACAAAAAATCCCAAACTAATACATTATTGACAATTTTAGCCCAGACTAATTTTTTAACCAAATCCTAGACTAATATACTTATGACAAATTTATCCCAAGCTAATTTTTTAACTGCCAAAAATCCTAAATTTGTATAACTTTGACAAATTTACCCTCCTTCAACTTCCGTCAAATTTTACCTTTAAATTTGCTAACATGGATGACACATGGTAATGTGGTATGGTGACGTGGCAAGTCCATGCGAAAATCCATACTATTAAAACTATGAAAATCTCCAAATCAATAAAGTCAATTTGTCACAAGTGCGTCAATTTAGAGTTTTTCGTGGTATTTACCCTATAGATTTCCACAATACCACAATACCATGTGTCATCAGATTAGCCAAATTTAACAAGGAAATTTGACAAAATTTAATAGATGAAAAATTTATCACAAGTATACTAGTTTGGAGATTTTTTGTAATCAAAAAATTAGTTTTTGATAAGTTTGTACTAAGAGTTTTTTTTTTGGATAAATTTGTCATTTGTATATATTTTTCGTAATATTAATTCAAATGATTAAGACAAAATGAGCACGCAGAAAGTGTCTATCGTAAAGTAATAGACGAGGCAGGCCAAAGATGACGTTGACCCTTTTGGACATGTGGTCCGGTCTCGTGTTGTCAAACCTTAGCCTCAGACAAAAGCGTGTTTCGGAGCACTAGGGAAAAAAGTTAGAAAAGTGCGGGAAGTAGGTTTCGTTTTTTATATAAAGGCCCTTGGACTCGATCATTTCTAAAAGAAATGAGTTTCCGCAAAATCCCAAAAATCTAATCTTTGTAGGGACACGGTGGCAATTGAATTATATGAGAGAAAGTCTCACCTGTTGATAACAAATTTTCTAAACTTTCGTGTGAATTACGGCGCTTTAGATAAAAATTAGGACAAAAAACTTATAAATTAAATCATGATCGGTGAGAATGGGGAATCGATCCTAGTGGACCATAGAAGGTCCCCAAAAAGAATAATTTCTTATGTTCTAGCAACGGCGCAAAAAATGGTGGGGAAAAAGTTTTAAAATGTGTACAGAAAGAGAATTTTCTTTTTAATATTTTAGTGACTTAGAGAAAGTGGAATCAAATATTTGTTTGGTTTTTGTGGAACTTTCTAAAAGCTTGTGCTTATTGAAAATGACAATGGTTTGATTCGGTTTTGCATTGTATATATGTATAATACACAGTCTAGGTATTTATTGAATAAATTACATTGTTTACATATTCGATCACAATGGAGAAAATTTACGTAAAAATGATTATTTGTAGGAGATCTACATGTTTGACATGTGATTTATTTCATCTAGGGGGATAAGTCCGGATAAATTATCCTACCATTTCTCGTGGAGTCTTACTCATCCACCATAACCATCAAATCATTGTCAAATTTGGGGACATAACTGGGGTCGGGCTTCCCCTTATATTATAAGGTTATGTCATCAAGACAAAAAAAAAAAATAATGACTAAATTCTTTTTTTTTTATAAGATAATCAAATGTAAAGGATCTTCACCATGTGGAAAGTCGTTAACTATTACAATTTGAAATAAAAATTTTGGTCCAATGTGAAAATATTTAAAATCAAATTGGTTTAATTAAAAGGTTTAGAACTGAATTGATATTAATGATATAAATTTATGATTTTTTTAATACTTTTCTCATCTACAGGGCATATCCCTCGAACATTTGCCATAAAAAAGGAAATTTAATTATTTATTTTATTAGTTAATAAAATAAAATAAATTCTGATCAACGGTTCCATCACAGGGCTTGGCTAGCAATGACGACTGGTGTTGAATTTGTGGCTCAAGTGCATGAGACCTGGAGAATAGAATAGGTCGAAGTCATGTTTAGAGGGGTCAGATCGCGTGAATGTGGGGGACTAGGAGGCCGGGTCAAATACCTAGCATCTAGCATTGGGCGGGCGCGCAGGCATCACAATCCACGCTCATTGACGAAGCAATTTTTAAGTATTATCTTGACATATTTTGTTTAGAACATGAACGCAGCTTTGTGGAACTTTCTTTTAATTCAAAATGCCAACATTAAGTTTCTATTTCTGGAGCCAAATCGACTTAAAATCGCTCTCTCTAAAATATGAATTTTGAGATGTGAGATCTAAGCACCGCATCACCCTCAAGTGAGCAACCCCTTGGTGGTGTTCACTGTTGCTACTCGGTCCTCTCCTCTAGATCTAAGAAGAAGGGTTGAATTTTTTCAGTCAATGGGAGAAGTCACAATTATCAAGAAAAAAAAAATCGATATAAGGAGGGAAAAGGGCTGAACATTCAAGGCTGGTTTCAAAGAAAACCAGGTAGGTTCAGGGGTTTAAAACACAGGAATTAGGAACCGACCAAACACGACTCGACCCTTGATTCAATCTTGACCCCGTGCAGATGTGAACTAGCTAGGCCGGTTCTCGGGTAAAATCGATCTTGAACTAGTGAGCATATTTCCGAAAAAAAAAAAAAAAAAAAATTGTTTTATTACCAAGTTAATAACTCAAATAATGAAAAGAGGTTTTTGAAAACAAAGTTTCAACTCAATATGAAAAAAAAAAAAACAGTTATTTTTAAATTTAACATACCAAAATTTAGGAAAATGGAGTTCAAGTTTCTAGTTCTACTAGACAGACAGTTTGGTTCTAAGTTAGTTCTGGAGTAGACCAATTTAATACCCAATCCTAGATTTTCTGGAATCATTCCAATGGTTCCGTTTCCAAATTCAGCTGCACGTGCACTCACTAGTGGTAGCATTCTCTCTAAAATAAAGCAGAAGTGTCAAAATATCATTCGCCCAAGCAGAGAATTCTACAGCAAGAAACCTTCCATCTCATTAGTCACGTACCAAAAAATACACAAATCTCTCTCTCTCTCTCTCTCTGAATGGTTTTTCACTAACTTTGAGACTCTTTTTAGTCACCGAGAGTAAACAGGAAAATCCCATATCTAGAAGTGGAGGTAGCTTTTGATAAGTACATGAATCGAGCCGACCTTTATCATCGACGAATTGCACGATTTGCTTTTCCTCGCCTAACTTGAACGACTTGCTTTTCCCTCGCCAAACTTGGATGGTATTGGGACGGCTGGTACTCTCCCTACTTTCACATCCTTTACTAATTATTTTCTCTTTCTGCAGTGCGGATAAGCAATCATAATCACTTTTGAACCATTTCTTTATGTACTCGCTTTTTGTCGGTTTCGTCACTAATGACAGGCAGAAAAGACCGAAGATGCTCCCCTGCCCCTGTATAAAGAGAGCGCACTTTCCCTTTTTGGCCATTTACTGAAGTCCCCTCAACATGAACACTCGATTCCTGCTCTCAGCCCTCTTCTTCTTCTTCTTCACAGTCCTGAGTGTTGCACATGCTCAAGGAAGGGGACCCGTCTCAAGACTCACGAGAACTCGTGATCTTTCCAACCAAACTCATCATTGGAGACACGCCCAGATGACGAAATCACAGGTGACCGGTGTCAAGTTCAAGTCTTTTTCACCTCCAATGGTGCAAGCAGGTGTCTTGTGCTTCGTAGCAGCTGCTATTTCAAGCGCGGGCGGGATTGGTGGTGGCGGGCTTTTCATACCGATTCTCGCTATAATTGCAGGCCTTGAGCTCAAGACAGCCTCGAGCATCTCGGCTTTCATGGTCACTGGTGGATCGATTGCGAATGTCATCTGCAATTTGGTCATCAAGAGCCCCAGGTCTGGTGGCAAGTGCCTGATCGACTATGACATCGCGCTCCTCTCAGAGCCATGCATGTTGTTGGGAGTGAGTGTTGGGGTCATATGCAATGTTGTCTTCCCTGAGTGGCTCATCACTGTACTATTTGCAGTCTTTCTTGCTTGGTCCACCATCAAGACCTGCGGAAATGGGGTCTCGTATTGGAAGCTGGAGTCACAGGAAGGGAGAGAGATAGTGCACTTGGAAAATGGGTCTGTGAAAGAGGGGGTTCTTGATGGGTCTGAGGAAGCCAAAACTGCAAGAGAGCCTCTTTTGCGTGTTGAACCAGAATGTACAGACAAGTTTCCATGGATGAAATTGGGGGTTTTGGTTCTGGTCTGGTTTTCATTCTTCTTGGTGTACGCTCTTCGTGGAAATCGATATGGGCAGGTTTATTTCTCCTGTTATTCTTTTTTTGTTGTTTTCTTTTATATCTCCTTTAACTCCACTATCATCTTAGATAAGGCTAAAGAATTATCATGCCTCCTGTGATTGAATTAGGTGAATGAATACCATAGCAGAATATCTGTCCATTTTGTTTTCATCCTCATTTTTTATTTTACAATTATAGATCATTCTCAATATAAAGATTATAGACAGATCATGCTGGATCTTGTTGCCTTGTTCTTATCTAGTGAGTCACCTCTTGAACTGAATTTTTAAGTAAATGATGATTAGGATATTTATGGATTTATCTTATAAATGATAGTGCCCCAGGCTTGAAAGGAATTTTGTGGAAAAAGTTGTTGCTCGTGCCGGGGACACTTCGTCATGTCACAGAACAGCAGATTTGTTTGCTTTGTGTTGTATAATTCAGGGATGACTCGCTTGATTCTTAAATGTGGGACTCCTGTGGGGGTCAGAAGTTAGTAATAATTATTATTATTTCAAAGATACATATACAATTTTTTTTTTTTTTTTTGGCTTTTAAACAGATTACTGGAAGTTGATGTTTGAACGAGCAAAAGAAGATTGATAGACTCAGCTTAAGATGAAAATTCTTTTTACTACAAAACAAAGCCAAGAATCAAGAATCAAAAGCTCCACAAATATCTCCAAAAAGAAATTAGATCCATTATTTCTTGTTTGTCTCCTTAGAACTTAGAATGGTCCTTTTAACAGATCTGTTTTTTTTTTTTTTTTTTGGTAAAGACAGGTATATCTGGTGGTATATCGAAAGCTTCTTTCTTTTTTTCTTTTCTTTTCCCAAAACTGAAGCATCTCGTTCCACTCATATAGAGTACATGTTTATCTATGGATGGTGACTCATTAGTCATTAGCTTGCTCTATATCAATTTTAAAGTGTCAACTGACGGAAGTGATCTATATACACTTCAATGTCGGTTTGAGTTGCTTTCAGTGCATCCCACTTGGAAGATGCTTTCAGCTAGCAAATCAAAACCGAGGAAGAAAAAAACAAATAAGCTCCGAGTATCACAGTCTCAGATGTTGCCATGAAACTGCTATACTGATACCATGGTCCTCTTTCTTGTCTTGTATTAACGTGACACTGACCATAAATGGCCACTTCATGATGAAGTTGCCACTCATCTCTGGCCCACCGCACCATTTCTTGCTTAAACTTTACATATCACTAGCCTGCTGCTTAATTTTCTTCTTTTCTTTTTCCGCCTTCCTGAGTAAATCCTTGCAAAGATTCTCCATGTGACTGTCCTGCAATACGATACTTCCTTGCAAGTTTGTACGACAGATTTGATGTGGATGGTCTTTGAAATTATGTGCAGAGTATCATCCCAATTGAGCCCTGTGGTCCAGGATATTGGATACTTTCATCCATTCAGATTCCACTAGCTGTGGCCTTTACTTCATGGATCCTTTTCAGGAAAGAAAGCATTCAAAATCAAGTTTCAAGCCAGCAGGTCTTTGCTTATATACTGAAAAAGATTAATAAGAACCGTAAGAGTTGTTTTAGTAAATTAGGCTCGATAACTTGAACTTCATTGAGATTTGGTTCTTTTTTAAAGGACATTGATGACCTGAACAGAGAAGAACCAGCCAACAGGCTTATTTTTCCAGTGATGGCACTGTTAGCTGGACTTCTGGGCGGAATTTTCGGAATAGGCGGTGGAATGCTAATAAGCCCACTCCTCCTGCAAGTGGGAATTGCACCTGAGGTAACTTCTTGGTCACGTATCATTTGCGACTCTATCGTTTCCTCGCATGAGCTGGGATTAATTATTAGGTGAAGTCACTTGAATGTCTAGCATCATAGACGAAGCCAATTGTAGAAAACCCGTGAGGTCCATATCCTACATAAAGGCTGAATCTGTCAGGCCGAGCCCAATTCAGATTTTGTTAGGCATAACCTGCACTTCATCTTGCAGGTTACAGCAGCGACTTGCTCATTCATGGTTTTCTTCTCGTCCACCATGTCGGCGCTCCAGTATATCCTATTGGGGATGGAGCACACAGAGATCGCCCTGATATTATCCTTTATTTGCTTCGTTGCATCACTTCTGGGAATAATCGTGGTTCAGAGGGCCATAAGTATATACGGGAGGGCCTCGCTCATCGTGTTCTCCGTCGGCATTGTGATGGCATTGAGTACGGTTCTTATCACCGGATTCGGAGCTGTTGAGGTCTGGAACGACTACATTTCGGGCAAGTATATGGGATTCAAACCTCCCTGTTGACGACTCTTGCACATGGAATTTTCGGTAAGCGCGCATGCTGTAAAAGTTATAAATTGCTCGCTTTCTATTCAGCTAATATGGAATAAAGATCAGGCCTATCCCATTTGTGGGATCAGGCCAACATATTAGAACTTGTGTCTCTACGGGAGATTGTTCCCATAGACTAGTTTACGATATCGGGTATTTTCTTGTGTAAAATCGGGAGCGGAAGGGCCGTGCATGGAGATTTCTTGACATGGAAAGATGATCCTTTATATAATCTTGTAAGACAAGTATGATAATCCTTGCCGTGAGACTTAACTTTTCGGTGTTAAGCACAATAAAGCATGCAATTCCACGACGTATCTTATCGCTCAAAATTAGAAACAAATCCCACTACCCTGATCGAAATAGAACTATAAAGGGAATTATTTTGATTCAGTCATCTCGGTTTGGATTTGGTCAGTTGAATATTTACTGTTGAATACCGAGTAATTACATAGTTCCCCCGTTACTGTGATATCTTTTTATGACGATTCAAGTTTAGCAAGTGATTCCAGAAATCAAAGTAATGCACAGACGAGACAGGCAATTTAGTTCACTGATGACGAAAGACACGAACATTGACATGAGACTCCCATCTTTAGAGGTGACTTCAGTTGCATAAGGGGGGGAGACTTTAATTTCTACATCACATTCAGTCGAAAGATCAATACATTGTGAAGATTGATGCATGGCATTCTCCACGAAGTATCAGGAAATATGCAGCTTTACAATTCAAATGGCCGTATCATCCACGGAATTAGTATAGTACAAATTTCAAGTGATTATCTGCGGAATTCGTGTATATACCTTCTTCTCAAAGGTTTTCGCAAACTAATGATGGATGAGATACTTTGATGTTAACAATTTATCGAGAGATGATGATCTGAAAACTTGAACTACAAGGTAGAGAGATCGGCAGAGGATGAATGTTGTCCATAGAACTCCAAAGACAAAGGTAAAAGATAGTTGTGATAGGAATCACACACCAATTCTAGAAAAATAACACAAGTAAATAATTTACACGGATGAAATAAAATAATAATAATAATAATAATAATAATAATAATAAAATAATAAAATAAAAGAAAACACAAGAAAATTTGTTATCGAAGTTCATCTAGAGTTGAGCTACTCTGCATCCCTTCGAATTATACTAGATTTCAAAGAAAGTATGTATACAATGAAATCTTGTAAGATTAACGCATAAAGAGAAAACACTCACGAATAAAAATCACTTTTTCTTCTCTCTTTGCCGCACACACTCGCATTTTTCTTCCTATTTGGCCGTCACTATCTCTCTTGTCTTTTCTCTCTAG
The DNA here is from genome assembly GCA_014182385.1 of Eucalyptus viminalis. Taxonomy (NCBI): domain Eukaryota; kingdom Viridiplantae; phylum Streptophyta; class Magnoliopsida; order Myrtales; family Myrtaceae; genus Eucalyptus; species Eucalyptus viminalis. The sequence goes on along the minus strand of CM024529.1, from coordinate 14,127,086 downwards.
TTTCTTCTTAGCTATCACAACAGTCACCTCTCAATAGCTAATATGTGAAGTGTACCTTTTAACCTAAAAGTAAAATGAAGAGAAAAATAGGAAAACCTTTAATGAAAAAGTATGGCTTCACCTACCAACAATCTCCTACTTAAAGATAAATGCACTCAGTGCACCAAGCGACTTTGCATTCATCCATTCTTTTTTTTGGGGGGGATCAAGCTTGCATCGGCTTCAAAAGCAAGTAACAGAAACTTGTGCCTCTACTATAATCCTAGTCATCAACTAATGTGACGTAATACAAATGATACTAGTATAAAAAGGATACTTCTCCATGTCTACTTCCTTAGTAAACATGTTAGATGAATTCTTTGCCTTACCTATTTGATATATGTGCACGTTTGTTTCGAATATACTCGATCCTTCTTAGGAAATTTTCTTTGTTTCTTTAATCAATACCAAGCCTAGATTATGATCCTCGAAAAGACCTTTCCACATTGAGAAGATGTAGTTGTGTATGGATGTGATCAAGCATTCAACATCTTTTTAAGAAAATATGTATTGCTTGAATTTAATAACCATGTTTCGACTATCTTTCGTCTAAAGAAGATGTGTCTACTTTTATAAAAGGAGCCATCCTTGATCCTTGGGCCTAGATTTTGCTAAAGTGAATATACCACTATTGAAAGATCTCACCATGAATTTTGTTGTTGTGAGGTCAAACCAATCGATAAGATCTAAGCACCATGTTGTCCTCCTCAAGTGAATGACCATACCATAGAAAATTGGTTTGCAGAACCTAATTTTCCACAAGAAGGAACATGAAAAGAATCAAGGATCATAAAATGGATATTTGAGAACCTTGAGATAAACCGCTCCCAAGTCACCTTCCTCAATGCTGACAACCCTAAGCGACGGCGACTGCCACGTCACTCCGCAGTCCCTGATCATGGAGTGTGCTCCAGTCCAATGATCGATTGCCACGTAAGCCATTCCATCGATGCGGCAAGATGGAAACGGCGGAAGACGGAGAGAAGGGAGAGAGAGAGAGAGCAGTGACGGAGAACGTGAGGAAGTGGGCACCTGAAAATTGGAGAAGTGGGGGCCCGCTCCGACACGTGGTGAACAATTACTGCACTGGAGTGTGGCCTACGTGGCACTCCTAAGCCTGGATCCGACCAGGTCGGATTCCTCGGATCTAGAAACGTCTCTGACCTAGTGAACATGTTTTGACCCCCCCCAAAAAAAAAAGGAGAGAAATCTATTGTTAACAAGTTCAAAAAATAAAAAAAAAAGGCTTCCAGTGACAGAATTTCAACTGAAAAAAAAAAAGATCGGTTGTTGTGTTTAATATATTGAAACTATATAAACATATTAGACAAGTTCATGGTTCTACCAGGTGGCTACTTGAGGCAAACCCATTCGACTTCTGAGTCTAAATTTTTTTAGAATCAATCTCTTAAGCTTGATTTTTATTCAAAATCTAAATTGGACCACCGAACCACACATTAATCTTAAAATTATGAAGAAGGGCCAAAATAATAATAATAATAATAATAATAATAATAATAATAAAAAAAATCAGTCCCCCTGACAGAACTAGAATTTGACAGCAAGAAAGAATCTACCTTCTCTCTCCAAATCCATCTAAATCTCTCAGCCTCTCCTTAGCCACAACCGAAGCTTCAACAGACAGACCTCCACAACCTTTTTGTTAAAATTAAAAATCAACATTCTCTCCATCTATCGAAGACTTTTCTAGTCGTCGGGAGTAAAGAGGAGTCCGAGGAATTTGCATGCTTTTGCTTTTCCTTCACCCAACTTGGATGACATGACCACACACGGTAAGTCTGTAGTTTCACCAATCCCACATTCTTTCATCTTTTACTTTGCTCCTTGATGTGCTAAGAGTGGATAATAATTGCATTTTACATTTATTTATTGACAGCGCTATTTCCACCACTTATCCATCTCATTTTTATTAAAAATATAACATTGCCCTTGATTATTCAATTGTAATTTAAAGTAGCGGCTCCAAGTTTATTTACTTTTTTTATATTTGTAGGTAGCATCAAATTGCATATTAAAAATATCACATGACTTATTTTTGCTTATCATGGGTATCTATGTATGTTAAAGGCACTATATTTTCTTTTCTATTGTTGGATTTTAGTTCCCAAAAATTTACTTTTGCTGAAAAGAGATTTTCAACAAAACCCAGTTCTTTTTTTACACTATTGAGCAAATGTATGAATTAATTATCAAGTGGAATCTAGAGACAACTTTGTTAACATAGTCACATGTTTATAAAATTTTACTTTTATCGTGCATACCACCATCACACCATCAAACTATTTATAAGATGGCATACCATCAAACCATTTATTATTAGTTATCTTTTTATATATATAGACACACACACACAAAGGGGTGATTGAATGAAACCAAAAAAAAAAAAAAATCTCTTTAAAGATTTTCCAGCACAAAATCACAATTGCATTCCTAACATGAAACTTTAAATTTAATTGAATCAAAACTTGCACAAAATAAGCAAATTGTTTTTAAATGCCAATGAAATTTCATCATTTTGGATTAACAAAAATTAATATTGTGTGTGACTAAATTCATGGAAATTCTTTTATGATTGTACAAGTAAAAAGTTAATAAATATGTGAATAAGTTAAAAAGTTGTCTCTATTAAAAAAAATTCTAAATTTTAGTTGACAATTAATCCATAAATTTGCTGGATAATGTAGAAAAAACCTAGCTTTCTTGAAAGTTTCTCTTTTTGACAAAGCTAATTTTGACGAAAGCGAAATATGAAAATAAAGAAAAGAGCATGATAACTTTTAATAGACATGGGATACTCACAATAAGTGAAAGGAAAATATGTGATATTACTTGGATTCTACACACCAATAGAAACTAAAAAAGAAAAGTAAATTAAACTTCCACCATTATTAATTACAATTAAATGGTTGAGTGTAATTTTGTTATTTTAGTGAATACTGGGGCGTTCGACCAAAAAAAAAAAACTACAGGGCGGTTTTTTTTTTTTTTTTGGTTGGATACCGGGTGGTTTGAAAAAGCACGGTCCTCATTTATTTTCTCACTTTTCGGTGGTACCCCCACCAATGCCATGTAGAAGATCAAATATCTCTCGTAACCGCTGTATACCAGGAGAGTGCAGTTTCCGTTTCCGTCCATTCGCCAAGCTCTCTCAATATGAAGAACCAGAGACTCTCCGCTCAATTGCTACTCTCGGCCGTCGCCTTCTTCGTCTTCTTCTTCACAATCCTAAGCCTTCCTCATGCTAAAGGAATGGAACCCATCTCAGGAATCACAAAAAGTCATGATCTTTCCAACCAAACTCATCGATGGAGACACACCCAGATGAGGAAATCTCGAGAGACCCGTGTCGAGTTCAAGTCACCAGCGGTGCTAGCAGGTGCCTTGTGCTTCATAGCATCTGCTATTTCCAGCGCGGGTGGGATTGGTGGAGGTGGGCTTTTCATACCGATTCTTGCTATAGTCGCCGGCCTTGAGCTCAAGATGGCCTCGAGCTTCTCCGCTTTCATGGTCACTGGTGTGTCGCTTGCGAATGTTGTCTGCAGTTTGACCATCAAGAACCCCAAGTTTGGTGGCAGGTGCTTGATCGACTATGATATTGCACTCCTCTCAGTGCCATGCATGCTGTTGGGAGTCGGTGTAGGGGTCATATGCCATGTTATCTTCCCTGAGTGGTTCATCACGATACTATTTGCAGTCTTTCTTGCTTGGTCTACCTTTAAGACCTGCAAAAAAGGGGTCTCGTATTGGAAACTGGAGTCAGAGGAAGGGGGAGAGAGAGTCCACTTGGAAAATGGGTTTGCCAGAGAGGGGGGTTTTGATGGGTCAGAGGAAGCCAAAATTGCAAAAGAACCTCTTTTGCGTGCTGCATCAAAACGTCAAGAAACGTATCCATGGATGAAATTGGTGGTTTTGGTTCTAGTCTGGTTTTCATTCTTCTTCGTGTATATACTTCGTGGAAACCGACATGGACAGGTGTGTTTCTCCTGTTACACTTTTTTGTTGTTTTGTTTTTATCTCCTTTAATTCCATCATCATATTATATAAGGCCTAGGGAATTATCATGCCCCCGTGACTGAATTAGGTGAATGAATACGGTATACCAAAAGATCTGTCCGTTTTGTTTTCATTCTCATTTTTTGTTTTTCAACTACAGATCATTCTCAATATATAGACAGATCGTACTAGATCTTTTTGCCTGGTTCTCATCTATTGAGCCACCTCTTCCAACTGAATTTTAAGTTACTGATGATTAGGATGTTTACGGATTTATCTTTAAGAATGATATTTCTCAGACGTGAAAAGAATTTTGAGGAAAAACCCGTTGCTCATGCTGGGGACATTTTTATTCATCTTATAGAACAGAAAATTTGTTTTCTTTGTGTTCTATAATTCAGGGATGACTCGCTTGATTCTCAAATGCGTGACTGCTATGGTTCTAGATTTGTAATATTCTATATATATATATATATATATTTTTTTTTTTTTTTTTTTTTTTGGGCTTTTTAAACAGATTACTGGAAGTTGATGTTTAATCACATTAGGATGAGCAAAAGACGATTGATAGACTGGAGGCTTAAGATGAAAAATTTTCACTAACAAAACAAAGCCAAGTATTAAGAATCAACAGTTCCACAGATAGTTCCAAAGAAGATGAAATTAGATTCATTGTTCCTTTGCTTTTGTCTCCTTAGAAGGGGTCCTTTTAATAGATCATTTGTCATTCACTCTGGTGGTATACTGTAAGCTTTTTCTTTCTTCTTTTCTTTTTCCAAAATCGAAGTGTCTCATTCCACTTATATAGAGTTCATGTTTATGGATGGTGACTCTTTAGCTTGCTTCAAATTAAATTTTAAGTGTCAACTGATGGAAGGAAACTACAAAGACATCAATATTCAGTTTGTGTTGCTTTCAGGGAATGCAACTTGGAAGACGCTTTGTGCTATCAAATTAAATCTAGGAAGGAACCAACAAATAATCTCATATGTTGCTATGCTATGAAATCACAATACTGATAGCATGGTCCTCTGTTCTTGCCCTGTGTTCACATAACACTGACCATAAAGGGTTGCTTTATGATGATGATACTCCTCATCTTTGGTCCAATGCGCCATTTCTTGCCTAAACTTTACATCACACTAACTTGCCACGAAATTTTCTTTTCTTTTTCTGCGTTCTTCAGTAAATCCTCGCAAAGATTTTTAATGTCACTGTCCTGTAATACTATCTTTTCTTCCAACTTTATACTACAGATTTATTGTGCATGATCTTTGAATTATGTGCAGAGTATCATCCCAATTGAGCCCTGTGGTCCAGGATATTGGATACTCTCATCTGTTCAGATTCCACTAGCGGTGGCCTTTACTTCATGGATTCTTTTCAGGAAAGAAAGCCTTCAGCATCAAGTTTCAAGCCAGCAGGTGGTTGGGTTATATATGGAAAAAGATTAATAAGAACTGTCAAAGTTGTAGTAAAATTGCTTGAAGCTCATTAAGATGTGGTTCTTTTTTTAAAGGACATTGATGATCAGAACAGAGACGGACCAGCCAACAGGCTTATTTTCCGGTAATGGCACTGTTAGCTGGACTTCTGGGCGGATTTTTCGGAATAGGCGGTGGAATGCTTATAAGTCAACTCCTCCTGCAAGTGGGAATAGTTCCTGAGGTAACTTCTTGCTTAAAATATCCACATCCACACGTGACTCTACCTGTTCCTCACGCGAGCTGGGAGAAATTATTAGGTGAAATGACTTCAATGTTTAGCATCATGGATTAAGCCAATCGTAGAAAACCTGTGAGGTCCGTATCCTATATTATGGCTCCCACCCACTTCTGATCATACTTTTCCTGAAAGGCTGAACCCAATTCAGATTTTGTTAGGCATAACCTGCACTTCATCTTGCAGGTCACAGCAGCAACTTGCTCGTTCATGGTTTTCTTCTCGTCCACCATGTCGGCACTCCAGTATATCCTATTGGGGATGGAGCACACAGAGGTCGCCCTGATATTTTCCTTTATCTGCTTCGTCGCGTCACTTCTGGGAATAATCGTGGTTCAGAGGGTCATAAGAGAATATGGGAGGGCCTCGCTGATCGTGTTCTCTGTCAGCACTGTGATGGCTTTGAGCACGGTTCTCATCACCGGGTTCGGAGCTGTCAAGGTCTGGAAAGACTACATTTCAGGCAAGTATATGGGATTCAAATCTCCCTGTTGACGGTGCTAGCGCATGGAATTTTCGCTAAGCGCGCATGCTGTAAAAGTTAGAAACAATGCGTTTCTCTTCAACCAATATGGAATAGGTAGAGTTAGCCATTTGTGGGATGAGGCCAACATGTTTGAACATGTCTCTCTACAGGAGATCGTTCCAATAGATTAGTTTCATGATGTAATGTATTTTCTCGTGTAAAGATGGGAGTGGAAGGGCCTTGCATGGAGACTTCTTGACCTGGACAGATGATCCTTTGTGAAATCTTGCAAGATAAGTATGATAATCTTTGCCATGAGCTTGACCTTTGAATATTAAGCACAATAGAGCACTCATGTGATTCTGTGACATCTCTTGTCGCTCAAAATTAGAAATCGATCCTAATGCCCCGATTGAAATAGAATTATTAAGGGAACTTTTTTTATTCAACCATCTCTTTTTCAATTTGTTCAGTTTGAATATCTTCTCTTAGATAATAAGTAATCACATGGTTTCCCGATTATTTTGATCTCGTTTATGCGATTCAAGAGTACTAAAGTGTTTCCAGAATTTATAGGAATGCACTGATGACAAGAGGCAGAGACATTGACCTGAGACTCCCATCCCAAGAGATAGGTTCCCTTGCACATAGGGCGACTAGAATTTCTACATGGTCTGCAGTCGAATGATCAAAACATTGTGAAGATTGATGCATGACATTCTCCATAGAGTATCAGTAAATATGCAGCTTTCCAATTCAAGTTGGCCTATCGTCCATGGAATTAGCATAAGTACAAATTTCAAGGTGATCGTATCATCTGCGGAATTCGCATATTTACCCCGTTCACTAAAATTCTCACAAATTGACAATGATTTTTTTTTTGGTCGAAATAAGAAATATTATAGCACTAAATAAAAGGATTACAACACCCCACAGCTTGGGCATCCGCGTACATAAGATCCGAAAGGAGGGGAGGGAGTGAGGAGGCCCAATTCGGTGATATGTTACCATGAGAATGGGCCTTAGTAACCCAATCAGCCACCCAATTGGCTTCACACCTACAATGAAGAATCGTAGGGTATCGAAAAGAGGAAGCTTGCCCGCCGCTTCTGCGAGTAAAGGGCGCACCTCCCATGGCATCGACGATGGATTATGAACTGCATCTATCAAAGTAAGACAATCAGATTCAAGCACAAGTCGTTCGTGATGTTTTCCATGATGTAGCAGATAGTCAAGAGTGTGCAGGAATGCTTGAATCTTGCTGTGCAGAGCCGAGTTTGTTGTGTAACCGCAAGTAAAGCCATGAAGGAAAGTGCCAGTATGATCTCTAAGTATACATGCCATAGTGCCCTTTGATGTCGCCCATTGATATGCCCCATCGATATTGATTTTGATTTCACCAGGATCTAGAGGTCGCCACAGGAGATCTGGTTGGGATGGAGCTCGGGTTGTACACAGTAGCGGTTTGGATGAGAGCGAAGAGATCCGCACCTGAGCGAGGGCTTCCTCGACGACCATCAATGGATTTGGCCATTTTTGTCGAAAGATAAACCCATTTCGAGCTTTCCATATCTGCCATAATAGTGCAGCAATTAGATCCATGGAAGGTAAGCGACCCCTACTTTCAATCTATTCTGTTAACCACTCATCCATTCGCCTGACTGAGTGTGGTGCAATGGGAATGCTAATCTGGGGATGTGACCAAACTCGATGCGTCCATGGACACAAAAGCAAAAGATGTTATGTGGTTTATGGTTTGTTGTGATTACAGATAGGGCATGTTAGGACGGCCGTAATGTGCCTCTAATAGAGATTATCTTTGGTAGCTAGTGTTGGAGAAAACTTCCTTGAGTGTTTTGAAGCTGACAAAATGTTTCTATCAGTCTAGTCTGAAGACTTCCAAACTCTTCCATCAAAGTCTAAAGATTATGGACTACCAGACTCAAGACTCAAAGTCTATCCTCATTGATAGATTCTAGACCGTCGAAGAAGGCTTATCCAGAACTGGATGCTTTGCTAAGGATTTTACTTTATCGACTGGAGAAGATCTCTTGGCTGGATATAGCATGCCAGAATCCATTATTTAAATCAAGATTGATTAAGGGATTATGGATCCGTTGATTGATGAAGTATACTTGGAAGATTCTACTTATGGAAACCTAGATCCTAATTGTATGGACGAGTAGGATTGATGGACTATCGTCATGTTCCTTAAATAGCTTGAAGATCTTCCTAATTGATTATGTCCAACGGGTAGATTGGAAGAATTCCTTTGGTAAGTGCCAACGGGTGTGATGGCATAAAGGAGTATATAAGGAAGATGTTCCGGTTGTTCGAGTGTGTGCGCGATAGAAGAATTCCAAAATCTGAAGCTCCTGGTTCTTTGTCAATTAAATTGTTGAGCGAAATCTTGTACGCAAAAGAGAGTATATATCTTTGAGAGACCTTGAGGAAGTGTAGTAGAGTTTCTACACTGTGGAATCAAGGAAGAGCTTTTCTGTAACATCTCTTTTGTTGATAGTGAAATCCAACCAGTGGGCTATCAGTGTAAAAGAGTGGACGTAGGCTTGGATTAAGCCGAACCACTATAATCTATGTGTTCATATTCTCTTCTCTACACTCTTTTACTTTGATCGTAACTCGTTTTGTTTACAAGAGACAAATTTCATTTTCATAATCTATTGTTGATTAGTGCTGTACGTTTATCTCGTAAAATTGTTTTTATACCTATTCACCCCCCTCTAGGTGCTCATACTAGCTTTCACAATCGGTATCAGAGCATGTGTACTCACTTAAGTTGAAGTGTTTTACTTTAGAGTTAAAGATCCATGGCTAGTATGTTGGCTCTAGGATTGGTTGAAGGGCAAAAGAATACCAAACCGCCTTATTTTGATGGAAATGAATATAACATATGGAAAAACAAGATGAAGGCATTTCTAAGATCAAAGGATCCTTTGGAATGAGATGTAGTAGACAAAATAATCATTCCTAAAGCTGCATCTGTCTCAGAAAGAGGAAAAGAAACCATTGAGTCTAGCGAAATGACTCAAGAAGAGATAACCAATAGACAAACTCTTGATGCAAAAGTAATTTATTCTTTATATTAGGGCTGTTTGGTTGGGCATTCCTAAGAGCCCCTTGGGGAAAAATTTTAGTATTTGGCAAATTTTTTGGAAGCTCCTTTGCCCAAATATAAGCATTTGGAATGCTCAATGCTCAAAGCTGGGGAGGGGCAGCATTGGGCATTTGGCATTTGGGAAATGCCATGGTTACTGTTTATCATTTTTCTTCCCCGTTGTCTTCTTCTTCTTCTTCTCGGCCACCGGGCTTCTCCGGCAGCCACCGCCGCTACCGCCTGAGGGTCGCGCGTCGCCGGTGACCACTGTCTGGGGGTGCCGCGACACGTGACCTAGGCGACGCGGGACCTCGGGCGGTGTCGCCCGGCCGCTCGGGTCAACGCCGACCCGAGGTCCGCGCGACCTTAGGCGACGCCGCCTAGGTCCGCGCGACCTCGGCCACTGCGTGAGGTCCGCATCGCCTGAGGTCGCGCGGACCCAAGCGGCGTCGCCTGGTTTTGCGTGAACCAGGCGACGTCACCTGAGGTCCGCTCGACCTCAGGCCACCGGATTTGGCCTCTACAATCTCAAGCGCATGAGGTCGCACCGCCTGGGTCCGCGCGACCTTAAGCCGCCAGATCTAGTGGTCCGGAGGCCAGATCTGGTCGCCGGACGGCCAGATCTGGCCTCTACGCCTCCAGGCGCCTGAGGTCGCGGCGATGGCGTTGCCTGAGGTCGCGACAACGGCGTCGCGGCGATGGCGTCACCTGAGGTCGCAACCTCAGGCGGCCGAACGGCCAGATCTGGCCATCCGGCACCGCCGGCCACCGGATTCGATTTTCAGATTTTTTTAAAAAAAAAAAAGCAAAAAGCTCATTAGTAATAAGTTTTGTCAAACGGTATTTTTGCACAAGCAACTTTCTAATGCGTAATTTGCCAAACGGCCAAGCATTCCCGAAAACCCCTTTATCCTAAAGATATTTGCATTTGGCCAAAGACATTTCCCCAAAGTCGAACCAAACGGACCCATTGTGCTTTATCACCATCTAAATATAACAGAATATCTTATTGTGATACAGCTAAAGAAGTCTGGGATAGATTACACATCACCTATGAAGGAACTGATCGAGTGAAATAAACCAGAATCAACATTATGCTCGGCCAATACAAAGCATTCAAAATGAAGTCAAGAAAATCTATTATTGACATGTTTAGTCATTTTATAAAAATCGTGAATGGTCATGAAAATCAAGATCAACCAATTTCTAATCCCATGAAAGTAAACAAGCTACTGCGTGGACTCTCAAGGACTAGAATCACATAAAGACCTCAATAAGGGAGACACAAAGAATTATGCCACTTTATGTCAATGAATTGGTTGGGACTCTTTAATTTTATGAATTGGAGTGAATCAATGAAGATGAAGATCCTAAAGGTAAGAAATACATTGCATTAAAATCTAATGATGATTCTGATGTCACAGATTATGTAGATGATATGGATGATGAGGAGCTTGCTCTCATGATAAGAAGATTCAGAAAGCCAAATAGTAAGGGGAGAAGATTCAATCCAAAGAAACAAAGTTTTCAAAAGCAACAAACTAAGTCTGTTGAGGATGGTGAATCCAATAGAGATGTAGTCTGTTTTGACTGTAAGAAAAATGGTCACATCAGACCCAACTGTCCCATTCTGAGAAAAAAGAAAGGAAAAGCTAAGAAATATCGAAAGGCACTCAAAGTAGAAACTTGGAGTGATACCGAATGTGAAGAAAGTGATGATGATTATGTCAATATTTGTCTTATGGCACAATCAGACTCAGATTTAGACTCCGAGACAGACTCAGATTCAGACAGTGAAATCGAGGTAAGTAATTTGAAAATCCCTACTAAAGTCTCTAGATACATTGATGAATTGTGTCATAGTCTCAAAACTTCTCTTAAAAGAATTTCCGAACTTAAAAGAGAAAATTTTGCACTAAAGCAACAGGAAAATGTTTGGAAAGAAAATATTAAAAGTCTAGACAAAAGTGTTACTACTTTGAAAGAAAATGCAGACAATCTTTCAAAAAAAAAAAAAAATGCACTCTTGAAAAATGACATCTCAAATATTTCTAAAAGATTTTCTATATGATCTAAGAAACTTGAAAAAATTCTTTCAATACAAAGACCTTACTTCAACAAATCAGGTTTAAGAATGACTGCTGAAACCATCCCTCTAATTGATTTTCCTAAAGTAAAGGAAAGAATTAAGCAAAGACCTACAAGAGATGCTTACAAAAATCATTTCCAAAAAGTTTTTGTAAAACCAGTAGGTCGCAGTGCTCTTAGATGTTCTAAGTGCAATAGCTCAGACCATTTTGAGAAAGAATGTCTTATGGTTTGGAAACCTGTTAAGAAGGTATGAGCAAAGACCGTATATTACACTAACACCAATGGACCCAAGAAAATATGGGTACCAAAGAAAGCTTGAGTCTCTTTTCTAAATGCAGGTCACTATTAAGAAAAAGATTAAATGGTACCTGGATAGTTGATGCTCAAGGCATATGACAGGAGATTCAAATTGTGTCATAAAGCTTATTCAAGTTAATGGTGGAAAAGTTTCATTTGGAGGAAATAGCAAAGGAAGAATTGTGGGATACGGAACTGTAAAGATTGGAAGTCTCACGATCAGTAATGTTTCCTTAGTGAAAGGACTCAACTACAATTTGCTTAGTATCAGTCAGTTGTGCGACACCAGTTTCAAAATCAATTTTCAAGAAGAAATATGTTCAGGAACCAGTAAAGACTCATCTCGGTCTTTCACGGGTCGAAGACATGGAAATATCTACCTCTTGGATGTCAAATCAGATTAAACCCAATGTCTAATCTCAATTCAAGAAGAAGCAAACTTATGGCACTAAAAACTTGGGCACATCAACATGAAGCAAATAGCCAAATTTCAGCAAAAAAGCTTGTTCGTGGTCTACCCAATTTGTCATACCAAAAGTCTAATCTATGCACACCATGTGTGTTGGGAAAACAGGTAAGAAACCCATTCAAACCAATAAATCAAGTTTCCACTAATCGTGTACTGCAGCTCTTGCATATGGATCTCTTTGGACCAACTAGAATTCAGAGCATTGGAGGTAAGAAATATTGTTTAGTGATTGTGGATGATTATTCACGATTCACTTGGGTATATTTCTTGGCAAGTAAGTCTGAAACCTTCTCTTATTTTACAAAGTTTGCTAAAAAGGTCCAAAATGAAAAAAAGGGTATGTTATTTCAAGTATATGAACAGACCATGGAAGTGAATGGAAAATCAAGACTTTACAAAATATTGTGATGAATCTGGTTTTCAGCATATGTTCTCTTCTCCATATACTCCAGAGCAAAATAGAGTCGTGGAAAGAAAGAATAGATCGCTTCAAGAAATTGCTAGAACTCTTTTAATTGAAAGTAATATCCCTTCACGTTTTTGGGCTGAAGCAGTTTCTACAGCATGTTATATTATTAATAGAGTCTTTCTAAGGCCAATTATGGAGAAAACTCCCAACGAGTTATTCAAAGGAAAGAAGCCCATTGTTTCGTATTTTCATGTGTTTAGATGCAAATATTTTATATTGAAAAATGCAAATGATCGAGTTGGTAAGTTTGAAGAAAAATTAGATGAAGGCATCTTACTTGGATATTCTATCACAAGCAAAGCTTACAGAGTATACAACAAAAAGACTCAATTTGTGGAGAAATCAATGAATGTCAAATTTCAAGACTCTATGCAAAATGAATCAATTCAAACTCAACTTGAAGAATCTGAACCTATTCCAGATTCTACAAAGTCTAAATCTTCAGAAGCAGCTCAAACTTTAGAAGACCAGCAACAAATGATCGTCGAAGGTTCAAATAAGAAAAATGATCAACAGTCTAACAAATCAACCAGAATCGGAAGCATAAGTCCAGTCATCCCAAAGATCTCATTATTGGCGATATTAATGAAGGAATTTGCACAAGATCCAAAAGGCGCGAAGAGTTTAGTATTGTGACTCTTATTTCTAAAATATAACCCAAAAGCATAGAAGAAGCTTTAACTGATGAAAGCTGGATTGAAGTTATGCAAGAAGAACTCAGGCAATTCAGCATTAATGATGTCTGGGAATTAACTCCTAAACTGAAAGGTAAGTCTATCATTGTAGCTAAATGGGTTTTCAAGAACAAGATGAACGAGAAAGGAAAGGTCGTAAGAAACAAAGCAAGACTCGTGACCAAGGGATATACGCAAGAAGAAGGGATAGACTATGATGAGACTTACACACTAGTAGCAAGGTTAGAAGCAATTAGATTATTACTTGCTTTTACTTGTCATAAGAATTTCAGGTTATTCCAAATGGACGTCAAAAGTGCTTTCCTAAATGGATTTATCCAAGAAGAAATCTATGTGGAACAACCACCCGATTTTGAAGATCCAAGAAAACTAGACTCTGTATTCAAACTAAAAAAGGCTTTATATGGTTTAAAGCAAGCACCTCGAACTTGGTACGACAGACTAAGTAAGTTTTTAATTCAAATTGATTTTGTTAAAGGTAAAGTAGATACTACATTATTTATTAAAAGAGAAAGCAAAAATTTTCTACTTGTTCAAATTTATGTTGATGATATTATTTTTGGATCTTCTAATGAAAGTTTGTGTAAGAAATTTTCTAAGTCTATGCAGGATAAGTTTGAAATGAGCATGATAGGTGAGCTAACCTTCTTTCTTGGGCTCCAAGTAAAACAATAAAAGGAAGGAATCTTTATCCATCAAGAAAAATATGCTAAAGAACTTGTCAAAAAGTTCGAACTAGAAAATTGCAAAAAGATTGATATACCAATATCAAGCTCTTTAAAGATGGATAAAGATGAAGAATGAAAGAAAGTTGACCAGAAGCTATACAGGAGTATCATTGGTTCACTTCTTTATCTAACCGCTTCTAGACTTGACATACTATTTAGTGTTTGTATGTGTGCCAAATTTCAATCAGACCCTAAAAAATCTTTTTTAAGTGCTGCAAAGCGTATTATCAAATATATTACCTCAACTTCAAATTTGGGTCTCTGGTATCCTAAAAAATGAGACTTTACTCTTCTTAGATACTCAGACGTACATCTAGCCGGATGCAGAGTTGATAGAAAGAGCATCTCGGGCACCTGTCAACTACTTGGAAGCAGGACAGTATCCTGGTTTTCAATAAAGCAAAGTACAGTAGCTCTTTCTATAGCAGAAGCAGAGTATGTAACTCTTGGAAGTTGTTCAAAAATTCTGTGGATAAAACAACAATTAAGAGACTTTATTGAAGATTCATGCACTCAAATCAAATGTGACAACACCAGCGCAATCAATCTCACTAAGAATCCGATTCTTCACTCAAGAGCAAAACATATAGAGATTCGACACCATTTCATTAGATATCATGTTCAAAATGGAGAAATTTCAATTCAGTTTATCAACTCAAATAATCAATTGGCGGATATATTTACAAAGCCTTTGGAGAAAAATCAATTTGAAATTATTCGTTCCAGTCTCAACATCTTAAAGTCTGAAGATGTTCAAACTCAAGACTGAAAGTCTAAAGTCTCTTAGACTCAGACAATCAAGTCTCTATGACTGTAAGTTATTTCTATTTTAGAAATTTATTTCGCGGATCAAATCTTGAAAAGGTATGATCTTCTATCCGAAATTGATCGGTGTTATTTTTTTTTTTTTTTGTGATTAATGCAATCCTTTTTTTTAAAAAAAGAAGTTATTTAAAATGATAGTTATCTAATTTTTTGAAAAATGTAGTTATTTTTCAAAAAGGCATATTTATATTTCTTTTTTATGACGTTCCGTATGCCTCACTTCGACTGCCTTATATATTGTCAGTTCTTTTTTCGTTTTACTCACAAAAACCCTAAGAGAGCACATATCTTCCATTTTTGTCTTCTTATCTTGTTTAATCATCGAAAATATTTCATCTTTCTTGGGAAACAAGCTTGGAATCTCTCAAAGACTGTGAAAGATGTCGTCTCAAAGAAAGTCTTCGAGGATAGCGAACAGGGGACCACAACAAATGCGTGAGGGGCCTACACACTTTGATCTCACCAAGGAAGAAGAATTTCCTAGACAGCAGCAGAGCCCACAACATTCTCAACAGCGTCCATCTCCTCCATCTAAACCTCATGGTGTTGAACATCGAGAAGAGGAAGAAATCATCAAAGACGCAGAACCCATAAGAACTCTTAAGCCCGCTTTTACCTACAAACTTTATCATGCTTTGAAGAGGGGTGGTACTCCGTTGAACTACATTGATGAATTTCTAAAAGACAAATGATATAGAAATGAAACTTTCTTTTTACACACAATGGAACGATTGGGAATTGCCCCTGCTGGGTCGGCGGAAGAAGCATTGGCAAATATCCCAAGCGATCCTCGTGTTGCAGGGTTGAGTCAACCAGATGGGAATGACAATGATAGGATGTATAGTCAATTTAAACCTAGAATGGGTGTTGCGGCAAAAATCCGAAGCAAAAGGACGGATTTATTTCAATCGGAGAAACACAAGCAACTGTACTCCAAGTTGCCGAAGCGTGGGGTGATAAACCCTAAAAGTGTGGACTTTGACTTTCTTGACTCTATAAATGTCAATCTGCGAGAAAAATTCAGTCTTCTTCAACTCGAACAGTTTTATTTTGAATCTGCATAAGCTCATGCTGAACTTACTGTTTATTTCTATTCGAATCTCAGTTTCTTGGATGCGAATATGTTCTCTTTTAGTGTTCGAGATCAGGACTATGAGGTTGACATGAATACATTGGCTGATGTGATTGGGGTTGAAAGAGGGAGATATCAACATATCAATGTGTTTATTGCTCGTGCAACGTTGGAACTTGTTCAAGATAGAAGAACGGAAGGGAAGATTTCCTATTTGAGGATGAATGCGACCAACATTTTGCTTCACAAGATTGTGATTAACTGCCTCAAACCAAAATCTACTTCAAAGACCGACGTTTCAAACTCGGAGGCAAAGCTGATGTATGCCATCAATGCTGGGGAAGAGTTTTCTCTTCCACGCACTATTATGTTCCACATGTACAAAACAGTGGTGAAGGACAAAGGTCAACTTCCTTATCCAGCTCTTGTGACTAAGTTATTCAAACATTTGAACGTTCAGCATCCTAGGATTTTCTTTGTTCGAACATGCGATCAAATGGTGATGGAACTGAAAATGGTCTCTAAAATGCGTCTGAAGGAACTCAACAAGGTGTTAGAACAATTCAAGGAGAAAACCCCTGTCAAGACTCATCAAATCTCTTCGGCTGCAAAGAGGAAAGGGAAGGAGCCCATGGTTGCTCCATTCAAGAAAAGAAGAGCTCTCATCATTGAGGATGAAGAGGATGAGGATGATATCACCATTTCTGCGATGGCATTAAAGAACTTGAGTCATTCTGTTCTAGAATCGACGGAGAGATAGGAAAAAGACACTGATGAGACAGAACAGAGGACTGGAGAGAAAGAAGTTTTGGAGAAAGAAGCAAAGGAAAGAATTGAGGAAGAAAAAGAAGAGAAGAAAGGAGATCAAGCGGAAGCAGAGCATGAGGAACACTTTTCTCCACCTGAAGACATGGAAACAAGGGGAGATCTTGAGAAAAGATAAACGTCTTTATTCCCTGTCACTAGTGAAGGAATAAGTCATTCTCCAGCAGATCCTAAGAACATCTATGCCTCTCAATTTCCTGAGGAGGGACATGAAGTTTCATCGCCCAATTTGCGTGACCATGCTGATCTACCATCATCTGCCTATACTCCATCTGATCGTGCGGAATCCAGTACTCAGATTGATAATTCAGCAGATTTTCGTAGAATTTTTAATGTTCTCCTGGAGATGCGAGGTCAAATATATGCTTTAGGATGCAAAGTACAGAACTTGCGAATGCAGGGCAAACCTCTTAAGTTTCTTTGCATGATCAAATCCATGCTCTTGCTTTTCAAGTTCAAGCAAATGCCAAGGGTGAAAAAATGGCGCAACTGAAGGAGGATTTGAGAAAGTTGTAAGGGATTGTCCAGTCAATGGGAGATTTACAGCTTGTTCATGTTGCCAAGCAATCTTAATTCCATTCTCTTTTCATCTCTACCTTTTTAATGATGACAAAAGGGGGGAGATGTGGTGCGGATTTGATTTTGAACTTTGAACTACTTTTGTGTCGATTATATTTGATTGACTTGACTTTTATGTTTGGTTGTTTGGAATTGAACTGAATTTGGATTTGACTGCTTGAACATTTGTTTATCTTAAGTACTATTGATATCTCATGGTTTTGTTCATTTACAAGACTAATCTATTTTCTATGGATGCAGATTCTAGTGTTATTTTTATTAAGCCATTTATCTTTGTGAAATATCCATATTTTCTTGAGTAATGATTTGCAGGACAAAATTATCCAAATATGCAAGAAAGTTTTGTCACCATAAAAAAGGGGGAGATTGTTGGAGAAAACTTCCTTGAGTGTTTTGAAGCTGACAAAACGTTTCCATCAGTCTAGTTTGAAGACTTGCAGACTCTTCCATCAAAGTCTGAAGACTCCGGACTGCCAGACTCAAGACTTAAAGTCTATCCTCATTGACAGATTCTAGATCATCGAAGAAGGCTTATCCAGAACTGGATGCTTCGCTAAGGATTTTACTTTATCGACTAGAGAAGATCTCTTGGCTGGATATAGCATGCCGGAATCCATTATTCAAATCAAGATTGATTCAGGGATTATGGATCCATTGATTGATAAAGTATACTTGAAAGGTTCTACTTATGGAAACCTAAATCCTGATTGTATGGGCGAGCAAGATTGATAGGCTATCGTCATGTTCCTTAAATAGCTCGAAGATCTTCTTAATTAATTCCATCCAACGGGTAGATTGGAAGAATTCCTTTGATAAGTGCCAACGGGTGTGATGGCATAAAGGAGTATATAAGGAAGATGTTCCAGTTGTTCGAGTGTGTGTGTGATAGAAGAATTCCAAAGTCCAAAACTCCTGGTTCTTTGTCAATTAAATTGTTTAGCGAAATCTTGTACACAAAAGAGAGTATATATCTTTGAGAGACCTTGAGGAAGTGTAGTAGAGTTTCTACACTATGGAATCAAGGAAGAGCTTTTCTATAACATCTCTTTTGTTGATAGTGAAATCCAACCAGTGAGCTGTCAGTGCGGAAGAGTGGACGTAGGCTTGGATTAAGCCGAACCACTATAATCTATGTGTTCATATTCTCTTATCTACACTCTTTTACTTTGATCGTAACTCGTTTTGTTTACAAAAGACAAATTTCCTTTTCATAATCTATTGTTGATTAGTACTACACATTTATCTCGTAAAATTATTTTTACACTATTCACCCCCCTCTAGGTGCTCATACTAGCTTTCACAGCTAGGGCATTATGACAAACTAACCAAAGGAAATGGCGAATTTTGGGGGTAATTTAACTTTCCCAATAGTTTTCCATAGAATCGGAGGAGGTTTAAATGATGATGATGCTTGAGTATGATGAATGATGTTCTTGTATTGCCATATGGTATGGTAGGCGCTTTTGACTGTGTAGGTACCATTCTGAGTTTTGTTCCATATAACACAATCAGTAGCATAAATAGGGTGCACCTGTAAAGAGAGAATCTTAGCCATTATGGGGGCATCAAAGTGCTAAGTAATAAGGGGGATGTTCCGGGTGTTGTTGTCTGAGTTGAATAGGTCCGCGACCATTTTGGGAGCCTCACGAGCAACAGGACCTCCGATAACCCCACTTAGAAGTCAATGGTCTTCCCAAATGTTAATAGAATGGTCATTACCAACTAACCATAGTAAATGGGGTATAATAGCATCCCTTCCAAGCATAATACTCCTCCAACCCCAAGATGGTTTCGAACCTAGCTCAGCATGCAGAAAGTCCCAAGCATGAAAATATATACCTTTAAAAAGGTTGCTCCATAAAGAGTTTGGATGCTGAAGTAGTCGCCAAGCTTGCTTACCAAGCATGGCTTTACTGAAGTCAAGCAGATCATGAAAGCAGATACCCCCATTGTGCTTGCTATTTTTAAAAGTGTCCCAATTCTTCCAATGGATACCCGATTTCTTGCCATCACTTTGCTACCAAAATCTAGCAATTTTTTGCTCTATGGATTTACAAATAGACACAGGTATCTTGAAAATTGACATGGCGTACTGAGGAATTGCTTGTACGATAGCCTTTAGTAAAATTTCCTTTCCACCCTTAGAGATCAAATTTTCTTTCCACCCTTCTAATTTGGCATTCACTTTTCCTAATAACCAAGCAAACATTTCTCTCTTAAATTTGCCCCAGTCATATGGTATACCAAGATATTTATTGGCCTTGTCTAGCACAGGTATTTGGAGTTCCCGAGCAAGATTTTCCTTGAGGGTAAGGGGACAATCCTTACTAAACAAGATTCCGGGTTTATTTTGATTGACTGTTTGGCCAGTAGCATAGCAATACTGATTTATGATGTTAGCCAAATTCTGAATTTCAAGTAATTTACCATCTAAAAAGAAAATGGCATCATCCGCAAAAAAGAGGTGAGATAAAGTGGGACACCACCTGTTCAACTTAATTCCTTTGGGAAGCCCCATGGTAATTGCTTGATTCATAAGATGAGATAAAACATTTGCCAATAGGATGAATAGATAGGGTGAAAGAGGATCACCTTGTCGAATACCTCTAGATGGTTTGAAAAATTGAAGCAGTTCACCATTAAGCTTAACACTAAAGGAGACTGTCGTGATACACTACATAACCCAATGTACCCATGTAGTGTGAAAGCCAATCTTGAGGAGATAATCTTGTAGGAAATCCCACTCAACCCGGTCATATGCTTTCTGCATATCCATTTTTAAAACAGCTCGAAATTGCCACTTGCATTTTATGATATTAATCTGATGAAGCACCTCCTGCACTATTAAGATGTTATTTTGTATTTGGCGGCCACTCACAAAGGCATTTTGTTCCATGGATATGAGTTCAGGCAAGTAGGGCTTCAGGCGAATCCCTAGAACCTTAGAGATAATTTTATAGCCATAATTGCATAGGCTAATAGGACGATATTGATCAAGCCTTTTAGGATGAGGGGCCTTAGGAATGAGAGAGATGATAGTCCAATTTAGAATATGTGGTATGACTCCGGATAAAAAGAACTGTTGCACAAAAAACACTAGGTCATCTTGAAGAATATCCCAATGATTTCGGAAAAATAAGCCATTTAAACCATTAGGACCGGGTGCTTTAGTAGCTCCCAACTAGAAAGTAGCATCTCAAACTTCCTCCTTAGTGACCGGCGCTATTAGAGATAAATTCATTTCCTCCGTGATTATACAAGGACATTGATTCAAGATAGGGCCATAATCTCGATTCCCCACTATCTGATAGAGAGCAGAGAAGTAATCAGTAGTCATCTGTTTTAAAAACTGAGGATCACGCACCCAAACCTGATTGTCATCTTGCAGCATGCTAATCCTGTTGTGCTATCGCCTCTGAATAGTAGTGGCATGAAAAAATCTAGTATTCTTTATCCCCCCCACTGCAGCCACTTTATTCGAGACCTCATAGCCCAATATTGTTCCTCCAGCTGCCATAATTTCGGTATTTGCTATTTCAGATAAGAGATAAGTTGCTGATCATAATGGTGGTGGGGGTGATTCACATGTTGCTGAAGCTGTTGATGTAATATTGCAAGTTGTTGGTGACCCTTGGAGAATTTTTGTCTACTACATTGAGCTAGTGCAGAGGAAACCAACTTCAGTTTAGAAGTAAATGAGGAGGTTGTTGGATTTTTGGATTGCCAAGACCGAGTTATAATGTCTTGGCACTCTGGGTCTTGAGTCTAGAAGGCTTCAAAGAAAAAGGCCGAGTCCGACGATGATGTACTCCATCCATAATCAATAGCAAGGGACTATGGTCTGATCCCACTGCTAGTAAAGCAAACACGTTAGCCTCAAGATATGTAAGACGCCATTCTAAAGTGCAGACAGCCCTATCTAATATTTCCTTAACAAAATCAGCACCAGCCCTATAATTCATCTAGGTAAAAGAACATCCCTTACTTCAATGTCCATGAGGGAACAATCATGCAATACATCCCTGAAAGATTGCATCCTTTGCTAATTAGCCAAATGCTTACCAACTTCTTCCTAACGATAGAGAATGTCGTTGAAGTCCCCAATACAGAGCCATGGCAGATTGTTGGAAACACTAATGAGACGTAAGGTTGCCCAAAACTGAAGGCGTTGCTGCAAAGTGGTGGGTGCAAAAGACAGGTTAGTCGCATCCTCACACCAATAGGTAGATCAGTACATAAAACATCAAAATAGTTAGAGGACAAACTCACCAAGGATATGTCTAGCTGGTCATTCCAAAAAAGAGCCAGGCCACCAGCTAAACCTATAGGATTAATAATAAGAGAGTTAGGGAACTTGAGTTGTTTTTGTAGTCGTAGAAGTAAAAATTGCTGATTTTTGGTTTCCATCAAAAAAATACCATCGAGCCTCTCCTTAGCCACTAAGGCTTTAAGGGATCGGACTATCAAGGGGTTTGCCCAGCCCCTGACAGTTCCAACTCAAAAACTTCATTTGTCCAGTGGTGGCTTTTTTGGGTAAGCCACCAGGGCCCATTTTCCAGCTTCATCAGTTTCAAGAATAGGAGTGTCCATCAGTTGAGTTTTGTCAATGGTGTTATACTAATGTATGCATGATTCATAAGGGCAATACCGCTTTAACTTTTTCGCAGTTCCGGCTTTAATATCAAGCTTATTGTGCTTCTCTCGCTTTGTGTTGGAAGAGCCCACTCCTAGGTCTTGAATATTTTGCACAGGTGCAACGGCTATAACTGGCACTATTGAGGTTAGATGTTGTCCAGATTGATCTGTAGGAGGTTGTTGCTGGACAACAGTGGCGATGTTTATATGAGTAGGGTCAGTTGTCGGTTGAGGTAATGTTCTATTCATTTCACTACTTGGACACTTAACTGGTTCTAAAAGAGGTGTTGGTAGGGTAGTCTTATGTATAACTTCTTCTGGTGAATCAGTTTTGTATTGAGATGCATAAAAAGTTTTCCAATATGGGATGTGCTCCCTCACTTCGGCTCTTAACCATTGGCCATATGCCATTTTTTCTTTGCCTTCCATCTTTGCGTCAGTGAATGGAATTTCTTTGCAGTAAGTTGCGTAGTGTCCAAGTATGCCGCAAGAATAAGAAAAATGTGACAATCTCTCATACCGAAAATCCAGCCACAAAACTTTACCACCGATTCTTATAATTTGACCCATCTTTAAAGGTTCCTGCAGTTTAAGTTCAACTAGAGCTGCCCTGCCCGCGCAAAGAGGTGCCTTCCTTATTCTCAATCTAAACCTCAAGAACTTTTCTATATTGCTAATTGCATTTTCAATTAAATGTGCAGAACACCATTCCAATGGCAACCCAAAGACTTGCACCCAAAAAGCACAAGTAGAGAAATCGTAACAATGCAGCGGTGTATTGGGAAGCCAAGATTTAAAATTCACTAAGTGACCAGAGAAGAGCCACAGACCACCTTCCAAAACTCTTTGTTTATCGGAAGCATATTTGAATTTGGCAACATAGATACCAGCTTCCCGTGTAGATATTTCAACTTGTTCTGTTTTCCAAGCACAACTCAAAGTACTTTTAAAGGCTTGAAGATTAATTGAAGGATTTGATAAAATTTGACCTACCAGCATCAATTTACATTCTTTGAGTTTCTCCACAGGTAGTGATTCATCCCAATTTTCAATGCCATGCTCCGGCCAGAGGCGACCCAAACGAGAACACAGGGCAGCCAGCCAATTTTCTTCCTCCTGGTCATGATCATCCATGAGAGTAAATGATACAGCACAGCGGCAAAGTGGGTATTGCAAGCATAAAGGTGGGTATCATGGCAACAAGGTGCATGCAACAGGATTCAAGTCGATTGAAGAGAAGACTGTGGGAATTTAACGAATTGGCAAGAAATAGTATAAGACAATATCTCGATTAAAGAAGATTAATGGAGGAGAAGAGTAGTGGAAGGGGCCCATTCTTCGACAATGACAATTCCACAATTCCGAACAACAGACCAGCGGAGTTATCAAAGACGTTGGTCAATAGAAGCAGGGATGGATAATGGTGAGGTTAGGGTTTGATATGGTGAACTACCCTGTGGGTAGATGAAAGCTCTACATAGTCGAGAGGAATGCTAGTGGATTTCAACATTAATTGACAATGATTGAAAGCACTTCAATGTCGCCAATTAATTGAGAGATGATGTTTTTAAAAACTCGAATTGTGGGGTGTAGAGATCAACATGGGATGAATGTTGTCAATGAAACTCCAAAGACAAAGGTAAAAGATAACTGAACTTATGACAACCTTGTCACGCCCGAACCTCGAGCGCATGCACATCCCTTGGTGGTCAACTAAAAATTTGCGACGTCCCAAAACTTGTCGCCGACCCCTCATTTTAATCTTTCATTATGCGCAAGCAGAAAACAAACCATCTCCCCATCAACAAACAATCAAGCAAGAAAACAAGGATAGTGAGATGAACAGCAAAAACACAACATCTACTAAAATATATACGTTTTTACATTTTCATGTTGGATTAACCTATGAAGGATCGTCTCCGATTACAAGCCCAATAGAAGGGCCGATCCATCCTCTAAGCCATACCAAAAAGAAACTAGTCTAGGCTAACCCAACTATACACACACAAAAACCCTCAGGCTCGACACTTCAGTCACCCAAATTCCAAGGGACTCAGACCCCGTTGATTCAAAGTTGGAGCTGCGGGTCAGTTGCTAATGAAGCGAGGCCAACATTCTCCACTACACCATTGGGAGGGTCCAGCTCCATGGGATCCCAATTAGCATCCCTGGCCCCCCACGAGGCGGCCTGTCAAAACCTTGCAGAGCACCGATCAACATATCTCCATTCTGGATGAACCATGCCAAGAACCTATGGGGTATCCATTGCCCCGGTCCCCATCCATCCAAATGGTGGTGAGATACTTCTCGTACATATATGCCTGACCCAAGAAGCGGTGGTGCATCATGACAGTATCCAGTCCTTAGGGATATCGAACCTCATTGGCGGAAGTGCCATCTTAATGACCTAAAAGTGGTTATACAATAACCGATGAAATATAAATCTCAGTGAATCCTCCCCTAGGCCCCCGATTAGAACACTAACTTAACTCGGGGTATCTCTCCAAAACTACCCCCACAAACTTACCATGACTAACAACCAATAATCAATAAATCACAATAGCCAGAGTCAATCACTAACCACATTGTCGGTTCGTATGCAACTTTACCTAGTATACCATACATTGCATGTTGAATCTCAGCACAATACACGCAATGTGCATGGTTATAAGATGATACCGTTCATCAATCACATACGAGTTGTATTACAATCGATCTCACTTGGCCATTGCCATACCCTGCACGTTATCGATTCATGCGTGCGTGCCATAAGTAATGTGATCAACATATATAATCGAAACTAATGATGCCATGATTCTCATATGTTCTTGCACATTAGCACGCCACCTATCATGCATCAATCGATCACGAGTCGCAATTATAAAGTAAAATTGTTATGATACGTCATATACCACACCACACAATTTTACCCCATAATAAAGCCCAACCAACACAACACTCATACATGCTCTAGTTACTAATGACCTACCAGTCATAGCTAACTTTCCAATTAGTGCTCATCCACCTTAATACTCATGTGTGCTTCAGATGATAATGACCTCCCGGCCATGGCTAACTTTCCAGTCAGCGATCATCTGACTCCCGCCGAGCTACCGATAAGAAGATCGGGCTTCGTCCCGTCTCGTCGAGCACGACTACATCCAAAACTCTCATTCAGATGATTTCCCAAAAAGAGACATCGGTCCAAAGTCTACTGCGACTGGCTTCAGACTCCCACCGGGTATTGTCCCCAAACTCCCATTGAGTGACAATCCAACAATTGATCACGCAAACATACCTCTTCAAATCATTTTCTCATAAAAACAGTCCATCTCTAATGTCACTCAAACTAGGCATATTTCCATTTTTATGAAAATCACTCATTTCGTGCGGATTCCCATGCATGTATACATTCAAATCACCTCATAAGATCAAAACACATAAAATTAGACACTTTTTTTTTTTTTTTATTTTCGGGTAAACAGTGTTTTTGTGAACATTGCACGTGAACAGTAAAATTCTAGAATTTAATAACTAATAAATTAAATACAATAATTAAATTTAACAACCAATCAATTAAAGCTAAACAAGCCTAATTAAGCACATAAACCACATTTAAGCCAATAAAGTAAGATTAAACTAAACTAATCTTATCCACTAATCGGACCACCTATCTTAGGACTAATAGAGCTTAATTAAATCTCCTAACTAGAATCAACACTAATTAAACCAACCGTAAGCAAGTTAAGGCACTAATCAAGGGATTATGAGCTAAACTCACCCGTTAAACGGGCTAGAGACATGGACACCGCGGCGATGACGGTGGCTACACACCGAGACCTCTGCTACAATGATCCAAGGCGGTCCCAAGCTCATAATGGAACCACAGCTCGGACTCCTACTGAAACTTCCAAAAACTAAACTGGCGGAGGAGAAATGGAGATAGGCGACCGATCGAAGCTCCGACGAGGGGTTGGCCGGCAACTGATGGCACCATGGGGTCAAGGGGGAGTGGTTGGTAGTTGCGTTGGGTGAAATCTCAGTCGAAATGGGAGAAAACGAGCTGCAAAGGTGAAACTAGGCAAGCTCCAGGTGGTCTGGTGAGGTGTCCCTTCTCGTCGGCATACGAGTCAGCCGAAGGCTCCGTTCGGCGAGTGGTTGAGCTCTTCCGTACAAACTGGCTGTGCTGAGCATGGTGATGGGTGGCATGAAGGATGGTTCATCTGGGAATACCACTTTTAACTCGGGTTTTTGGAAAAAGGTCAGCTGGAGCAAAATGGGGCTAGATGGTCAAACTAATGATGGCTTCTAGCCAACCGGCGGGTCAAACGGCAGCTCCGACCGGCAAATGGCCAAGTCAGGGCGGACGATCTAGGCCTCCTAAAGACAATGGTGGGTGGCACGGGAGTTGATTCATCCGGGAAACCAACAATCAACTCAGATGTTTGGAGGAAGGTCTGCTAGAATAGAAACCGAAAGAGAGGGAGAACAAGGAGAGAGAGAACTTGACGGTTGTGGTTGATGGAGGAGAGAGAGAGAGAGTGAAGATAGAGCTGAAGTTTTTTCCATCAATGCTCATCAATATTTGCTCCAACTCCCCATGCAAGTCCCCTCGTCTTCTCTCTCTTCCTTTGCCCTCATCCAATTGCTTTTAGGGGCAATTTGGTCATTTACACCTTACACAAATTACCAATTTGACCTTAGGCTAAAATTGATGTATGGGCCTAAGAAATGGGCTAGGCTATGAATAGAAATGGGCTTGGGAATTGATTGGGCTTGATTGGGCTCAAATGGGCTTAAGATTAGGTAATGGGCTTGGAAGAGAAAATAGTGGATTGGCCCAATGGGCTCAATTACTTGCCTTAGGCCCACCTTGGGCCTAAGGCCCACACTGGCTTCGCTCGGCCCACGTCCTCTCAGGCTTGATTCCTCAGTTCGTAAGTCCTTTTTCCCCACACTCGGCTCGCCTGGCACTGCTGCCTGTCAAAGTAGCATCATACAAAGTCCGTTCCGGACATTCCCGATAATTTGAAGTCTAATTTTTAGTTCTCATGCCATGTCAATTTTGCCTAATGCCATTTCAGGTACAACTCAGACTGACGAGCGGCTTTAAGGATTCACACGTAATCGACTCGTGTCAAACCACGTTCAAGAAAATCTCGACACATGGACGTCATTGACAACATGAAATTGCGGATGATAGATTCTTATTTCAAAGTACACGATTATTGAGGATCAACCTATGGTCGTTCACGGGTTCGAGAATAGTAAACGGAATCACATGTTGTTCTATTATGTTATATCCGTAGATCGACTTCTAGTCATCCTTGAAATTGGCATACCTATCTACAAGATCATTCTCACGCAAGTCTTACGGTCAAGTCGTTTTCCCAGGTCAAGTTCTTAGTCATACGAGTTCTGTCCTCATTAGTCTTTCCCCTCGAGGTCAGTATCTTAGGAGTGATCAATTCCGAGTAAAATCAACCAATAATGCATTGACGAAATTCACATTCATTTATCCCTTAGAGGGCTCGAATTTCAGAATGTCACAACATTCTATTAAAACACGACATTTACATGATCGATGATATCGCAACACAAATTTAATTTACAAACGACATGCTTGCAAGTATCAACACCATAGCATACTCAAACCCCCAACCTTACAAGGAGCAAAGCATACGATGTCAGCCCTAGTTAATACTATGAAAAACTCCAAACTGGTATATCTATAATAAATTTACCCTCCATTAGTTTCCATTAAATTTTATCATCAAATTGCTTAATTAAATAATACATAACAGTTGGCAAATATACTAGTTTTGAATTTTACCCTCTATTTGTTATATGCTGACCAATTTAGAGTTTTTTGCCATCCCATTTCATATTTATCCTTAAAATTGAGTGACATTACTAAGATAGAAAAAAGCATTCTCTCTCTCTCTCTCTCTCTCTCTCTCTCTCTCTCTCTCTCTGAGTGCCAATTACAGTCCTCCACAGCCTTTTCATTGGTTGGATACTCAAAAACAAAAATCTTCCTCTCTCTCAAGTGATTTTTTTGACTAACTGTGAGACTGTCAGTTCATTACATACAAATCCCTCAGAGGCAGCCCCATTCTTTAATAATTGCTTCACTTGTTGATGTGCTTATAAGCAACAATGATCACGTTTTACACTCATTTATTTTACTCACCTTTTGTTGGTTCCCTCAATAATGCCATGCAGAAGACCAATGATCCTCCCCAACCCGTGCATAAGGAGAGTACAGTTTCAGTTTTTGTCCATTCACCAAGCTCTCTCGGTATGAAGAATCGGAGACTGTCTTCTCAATTCCTATTCTCAGCCATCTTCTTCTTCTTCACAATCCTAAGCCTTCCTCATGCTAAAGGAAGAGAACCCATCTCGAGCATTGCAAAAATTCATGATCTTTCCGACCTAACTCATCAATGGAGGCACGCTCAGATGATGAAATCTCAAGAGACCAATGTCAAGTTCAAGCTTTTTTCACCTCCAATGGTGCAAGCAGGTGTCTTGTGCTTCGTAGCAGCTGCTGTTTCAAGTGCAGGGGCAATGGAGGTGATCAATTTGTTTAGGAGCCTAGAGTCGATCGGGTCAGTCCGTACGCGGCAGGTATCGGGCGTCGAGGGAATGGTACCTATTGAAGGAAATCAGGAGGTGAAGCTGATCAGTGAGCCAAATATTGACCATAATGGTAAGTGTTGGTCAATTAGTTGAGAAGGGCTATAAAGTGAAGTTCGAAGGGAAGGAATGCCCAAGTGCTAAGCATTCAATGGAGGACAAGAGTTTCATGTTCAAGCCACAAGAGATGCAACAAATGGCTTTAAAGTGCAAAGAAAATGCGAGAGATATGGCATAAAAGACTTGGGCAACGGGAAGAGCATGTCGTTTATGCAGAGAAATCTTGGGAGATGACTTGCCAAGTTTGGAGGAGGAATTTCCACAATGCAAAACTCTGGCAAGCATTTCCTTTTATTTTGAGAAGCTGCTCACACAGATTTATGTTATTGTCTTCTCAATTGGTATTTCATTACCTTCACACTAGGATGAGTTATTTATTTTCTCGCGAGCCAAGTCTAAAGTTGCTGATGTGTTTGTGAAGTTTAAAGCCTTAGTTGAGAATCAAAGTGGGAAGAAAATTAAAATGCTCGGAGTCTCGCTTCACAAATTTAAGTTGAATTGTGAGCAAGCAGAATTGTGGCGCGGTTCACTGCTCCCTATTCACCTCAAATGTATCGAGGTCATGAGAGGAAAAACGAAGTATTATGGAGATGGGCAGATGTATGATGCAGGGAGAAGATGTTGCCTAAGAAGTTCTGGGCTGAAGCAACTAATGCAAAGGTTTCCAGTTGCCCACAAAGGCCTTAGAGAGGTCAACACCTTCGGTATGGTGTTAAACCTTATGTGAAAAATTTGAAGGTTTTTGGGTGTTTGTGTTACACTCAAGGTCAAGAGGACAAGCGGATAAGAAAGCGAGGAGCTTGGAATCTTCATCGGGTACAATCTCCAATCCAGAATTTTTCACCCTATGACGGGGAAGGTGATGCTAGAGGAAGATGAGTGGAAATGGATAGTAAGAAAACAACCTGCAATAGATGTAGAGGTTGATGAAGTTATAGATGGATTGGAAGACAGTGTGGATGATTTACCAGTGAAGGAGGGCACAATGTCACTTGCTGAAATCTATGAAAGAAGCAATGTGGCAATGCTCGAACCATATAACTTTGTGGAAGCTAAGGAGGATCGAGAGGTGGATTGCGGCAATGCGAGGAGGAGCTTGCAATGATCCGGAAAAACCACACATGGGAGCTTGTTGGTTCGATAAGAATGTGATTGGGGTTAAGTGGGGTGTTTAGAACAAAACTTAATCCTGATGGTTCTGTCAATAAACACAAAGCTAGGATTGCAGTGGTGAAAGGCTATGCACAAATATGGGGAGTAGACTATTCTGAAACATTTTCTCCTGTTGCACGACTTGATACAATAAGGCTACCGTTAGCTATTGCAGAGAAGGGGTGGCCTATATTTCAGTTAGATGTCAAGTCTGCAATTCTGAATGGAGAGCTTGAGGAGGAGATTTTTTGAGTATCAAAGGGCAAGAAGAGAGTGTATACAGGTTGAAGAAAGCTCCAGGCTCCAAGAGCTTGGTATGGGAAGAAGATCGATATTTGCAGGATTTTGGCTTTGTAAAAAGCTCACTTTATGTAGATGATCTATTAGTGACGGGGAATGATATGGAATTGATAGAGAAGGTGAAGATCTATTTGCAGTTTTTGAGATGTCGGACTTGGGAAAGATGGCTTATTTTTGGGTTTGGAAGTCAAACAGGCTTCATATGAGATCTTCAGTCGAAAATACATGAAAGAAATTCTAAAGAAGTTTCGAGATGGAAGATTGTCAAGTGTAAGCACTCCTATGCCACTAAAGAAAAGCTACGAAGAATGATGGAACAGATGGTGGTAGATGCTTCTATGTAATCATGCAAGAGTAGTCCTAGTCGGTTTTGATTGCAAACAAAAGGGTCTTGAGGTATCTCAAAGGAACATTGTTCTTTGGTGTGAAGTTTAAGAAAGGTCGAAGTTTAATTTCAAGGATTTTTTTATAGTGACTGGCTGGTTCGGTAGATTTCCTAGCTTTTCGTACCAATTCTTGCTATATTTAGCACAAGACGTATGAAGTGCTTTGTTTT
The DNA here is from genome assembly GCA_014182385.1 of Eucalyptus viminalis. NCBI lineage: Eukaryota > Viridiplantae > Streptophyta > Magnoliopsida > Myrtales > Myrtaceae > Eucalyptus > Eucalyptus viminalis. Next base: position 14,096,338 of record CM024529.1, on the reverse strand, counting down.
TTTTTTTTATCTTTTCTCTCTCTCAAAACAGAATTTTTTCTGTTTTGATTGTTGTTTTTATGAGTTTTAACACCGACCTAACTCATCAATGGAGGCACGCTCAGATGATGAAATCTCAAGAGACCATTGTCAAGTTCAAGCAGGCCTCCAGCTCAAGGAAAGCGAGGAGCTTGGAATCTTCATGTACAATCTCCAATCCAGAATTTTTCACCCTATGACGGGGAAGGTCCTCACCTGCAATAGATGTAGAGGTTGATGAAGTTATAGATGGATTGGAAGACAGTGTGGATGATTTACCAGTGAAGGAGGGCACAATGTCACTTGCTGAAATCTATGAAAGAAGCAATGTGGCAATGCTCGAACCATATAACTTTGTGGAAGCTAAGGAGGATCGAGAGGTGGATTGCGGCAATGCGAGGAGGAGCTTGCAATGATCCGGAAAAACCACACATGGGAGCTTGTTGATAGACCATCGATAAGAATGTGATTGGGGTTAAGTGGGGTGTTTAGAACAAAACTTAATCCTGATGGTTCTGTCAATAAACACAAAGGATTGCAGTGGTGAAAGGCTATGCACAAATATGGGGAGTAGACTATTCTGAAACATTTTCTCCTGTTGCACGACTTGATACAATAAGGCTACCGTTAGCTATTGCAGAGAAGGGGTGGCCTATATTTCAGTTAGATGTCAAGTCTGCAATTCTGAATGGAGAGCTTGAGGAGGAGATTTTTTGTTGAACAACCCGAAGGCTCCAAAAGTATCTGACGAGGCTCCAAGAGCTTGGTATGGGAAGATAGATCGATATTTGCAGGATTTTGGCTTTGTAAAAAGCTTAAGTGAGTTCACTCTTATGTCAAGAAAGGCGAATCACGTTGTTGTAATTCTGTCACTTTATGTAGATGATCTATTAGTGACGGGGAATGATATGGAATTGATAGAGAAGGTGAAGATCTATTTGCAGTTTTTGAGATGTCGGACTTGGGAAAGATGGCAGGCTTCATATGAGATCTTCATCTGTCGAAAATTGAAAGCTAAAGAAGTTTCGAGATGGAAGATTGTCAAGTGTAAGCAATGCCACTAAAGAAAAGCTACGAAGAATGATGGAACAGATGGTGGTAGATGCTTCTATGTATAGAGAATCGATGATCTTTCCATTGCAGGGGCAATGGGTGGAGGTGGGCTTTTCGTACCAATTCTTGCTATATTTGCAGGCCTCCAGCTCAAGACGGCCTCAAGCTTCGGCTTTCATGGTCACTGGTGTGTCAATTGCTAATATCATCTACTACTTGATTATCAAGAGCCCCCAGTTTGGTGGCAAGTGCTTGATCGACTATGACATTGCACTCCTCTCAGAGCCATGCTTGCCGTTGGGAGTGATTAAGTGCAGGGGCGATGGGTGGAGGTGGGCTTTTCATACCAGTTCTTGCTATATTTGCAGGCCTCCAGCTCAAGACGGCCTCAAGCTTCTCGGCTTTCATGGTCACTGGTGTGTCAATTGCTAATGTCATCTACTACTTGATTATCAAGAGCCCCCAGTTTGGTGGCAAGTGCTTGATCGACTATGACATTGCACTCCTCTCAAAGCCATGCTTGCTGTTGGGAGTGAGTATAGGGGTCATATGCAATGTTGTCTTCCCTGAGTGGCTCATCACGATGCTGTTTGCAGTCTTTCTTGCTCGGTCCACCTTCAAGTCCTGCAAAAAGGGGTTTTAGTATTGGAAAATGGAGTCAGAGGGAGGGAGAGAGATAGTACACTTAGAAAAAGGGTCTGTAAGAGAGGAGGCTTTTGGTGGGTCAGAGGAAGCCAAAGTTGCAATAGAGCCTGTTTTGCATGATGAACCAAAATGTCAAGATCAGTTCCCATGGATGAAATTGGGGGTCTTGGTTTTGGTCTGGTTTTCATTCTTCTCGGTGCATATTTTTCGTGGAAATCAACATGTACAGGTGTGCTTCTTCTGTTACGCTATTTTATATTTTTTTCTGTCGTTTTTTGATCCGGTATCCTTTTAACTTCATCATCTTAGTTAAGGCTAAGGATGTTTCATGTCCCTGTGACTGAATTATGTGAATGTATACCGCATTCCAAAAGATCTAACCATGTTATTTTCATTTTCATTATATATTATTCAACTACAGATCATGTTCAAAATAAGGGCAGATCATACTGGATCGTTTTGCCTTGTTCTTATCTAGTGGGTCACCTTCAACTGAACTTCTAAGGGACTGGCAATTGGGATGTTCGTGGGTTTATCTTGAAAATGATATTTTCTCGGATGCAAGAAGAACTCTGTAGAAAAACATTGTTGCTCATGCTGGGGACATATAGTCATGTTACGGAACAGCAAATTTGTTTCCCTCGTGTTCTATAATTGAGAGATGATTTGCTTGATTCTTACATGTGGGACTCATGTGGGTCTAGATTAAAATTATTCTAAAGCACCGTGTAAATGCTTGAACTCAATCACTATAAGCTTTTACATGTCAGAAGATTAGTTGTGATTATTTTGGATGCTTTCTTTTTTCTTTTTTTTAAAGAAATTACTGGAACTTGTGGTTTGATCACATTGGAATGAGCAAAAGAGGATTGATAGACTTGAGGTTTAAGATGAAAAGTTTTTAGTACAAAAGAAGGCCAAGGATTAATATTCAAAAGCTCCACGGAAATCTCCAAAGAAAATTAAGAAATTAGATCAATTATTTCTTGTTTTTGTATCCTTAGAAGGGTCCTTTGAACAGGGCCTTTGTTCCTTTGAACTGGTGTTTTATCATTTATTCTAGTGTTACATTTAAACCCTTTTCTTCTGTCTATTCTCCTTCCAAAATTGAACTCGATGCATCTCATTCCATTGAGACAGAGTACATTGTTTTCGGATGGTGACCCTAGCTTGCTCTAAGTCAAATCTAAAGTCACAACTGATGGAAGTAAACTAAACTACATGGCCTTCAATATTCCGTTTGAGTTGGTTTCAGTGAATGCAACTCGGAATATGCTTTGTGCTAGCAAATCAGACCAAGGAAGAAACCACCAAATAAGCTCAAGTATCAGAATCTTGAATTATGCCATGAAATCACTATACTGATCCCCTGGGCCGCCTTTCTTGTCTTTCATTCATGTTACACTTACCGGAAATGGCCGGCTCATGATGATGATACCTCTCATCTTAGGTCCACTGCACCATTTCTTGCTAACAGTTTACATTAAACTAACTTCCCGCTAGATTTTCCATTCTTTCCTTTTTTTATTCCCCGTTCCAGAATAACTCCTTGCAAAGATTCTTCCCCCAACTGTCCTGCAATATTTTCTTTTCCTCCAACTTTTTACTGCAGATTTAGTGTGCTTGATTTTTGAAATTATGTGCAGAGTATTATCCCCGTTGAGCCCTGTGGTCCAGATTATTGGCTACTCTCATCCGATCAGATTCCACTAGCTGTTGCCTTTACTGCGTGGACTCTTATCTGGAAAGAAAGCATTCAAAATCAAGTTTCAAGCCAGCAGGTTTTTGTTTATATACAGGAAAAAAGATTTTATTAAGAACTGTAGAAGTTAATGTAATAATTTCGCTTAACATGAATGAACTAGAAGCTTATTAAGATTGGGTTCTTTTCTTAAGGACGTCGATGACCCTAACAGAGAAGGACCAGCCAACATACTTATTTTCCCAGTAATGGCACTGTTAGCTGGACTTCTAGGCGGAATTTTCTGAAAGGGCGGTGGAATGCTTATAAGCCCACTCCTCCTTCAAGTGGGAATTGCACCTGAGGTAACTTCTTGGTCACGTATCATTTGTGACTCTACTTCATCCTCACACGAGCTGGGAGAGATTATTAGGGTAATGTCACTGTAATGTTTATGGTGGTATTTGCGGAAACATGTGTGTTTGATGTGTGTGCAAGTGTGTTTTGTGTGTACTACCAAGAGAGCAAGAGAACTAAGAACAATGTAGGTAAGAAAATAATTGGGCAAAGTAATAATAGAGAGTGGCAGCAAGGAGCACAAGGAAACAAAAGGAAACTTTTTTTATTTAGTTATTGTAGTACAAAGGGAAGGGGAGGAGCTTACCTTTTTGCTCTACCCCTCAAAATGGACGACCACAAGACCTTTTATAAGCCTACATCACCTACTTATCCAAGGAAAATCTTCTGCTCTTGTCAGAGATTTTTCGCATTCCGTCTCTTCTCTCCTAGAGACTTCTACATTTGTGCCTTTACACTTTTCATTACCGCCTAAGTTAGATTTTCTTTTTTAAATATTTTTCTTGACTTTTCTAGCTAATATCATTTCTAGAAATTGGATCAACAATTCAACAGTTTAGTGTCATAAACGAAGCTAATAGCAGAAAACTGGTGATGTCCGTGTCCTATATTATGGGTTGCATTGACGACGGATCATACCATTTCTGAAAGGCCAAATCTGTTAGGTTCAAATTCTGTTAAGCCATAACCTGCTAAAGCATAACCTGCAGTTGGTCTTGCAGGTTACAGCAGCGACTTGCTCGTTCATGGTTTTCTTCTCATCCACAGTGTTGGCGCTCCAGTATCTCGTATTGGGGATGGAGCACCCGGAGATCGCGCTGATATTTTCCTTCACCTGCTTCGTCACGTCACTTCTGGGAATAATCGTAGTTCAGAGGGCCGTAAGATTATATGGGAGGGCCTCACTCATCATGTTCTCCATGACCATTGTGATGGCTTCGAGTACAGTTCTCATCGCCGGGTTCGGAGCCATAGAGATCTGGAAGGATTACATTTCGGGCAAGTTTATGGGGTTCAAACCTCCTTGCTGACGACGCTACTTTTGCGCATAAGATTTCGCTAAGCGCCAACACTATGAACTGGTCTCTCTACAGGAGATTGGCCCAACGGACAAGTTCCACGATGTCGTGGATTTTCTTATCTAAACATAGGAGCGGAAGGGTCGGACATGGAGATTATTTGACCTGGCCTATGTAAAATCTGGTAAGACAAGACAAGAATTATAATCTTTTACATGAGGATGAGATTGAGTAATGAATATTAAGCACAAAAGTGCATTCATGCAATTCCAGGACCTTATCTCTTGAAATAAGATATCGATCCCGATGTCTCGACGTAAATAGAATTTTTAAGGGGATTATTTTAATTCAACGGTCTCCTTTTGCTAAAAGAAAGGGAACCCATCTCAAGGATCACCAAAAGTCATGCTCTTTCCAACCAAACTCATCGATGGAGGCACACCTAGATGACGAAATTTCGAGAAACCCATGCCGGGTTCAAGTCTTTTTCACCTCCAAAGGTGCAAGCAGGTGTCTTGTGCTTCATAGCATCTGCTATTTCGAGCACAGGGGGGATTGGTGGAAGTGGGCTTTTCATGCTGGTTCTCGCCATCATTGCCGGCCTTGAACTCCAGACAGCCTCGAGCTTCTTCGCCTTCACGGTCACTGGTGTGTCAATTGTGAATGTCATCTGCAGTTTGATCAGCAAGAGCCCCAAGTTTGGTGGCAAGTGGTTGTTTGGAGTCAGCATAGGGGTCATATGCCATGTTATCTTCCCCCGCTAGACGAACATCACGCCATTGGTGGGAAACTTGGGCATGGTTCTCCCCATTAGGGCCCATGGGCCTAGGCCAACCCAAGGCCCCTCCGGTTACAGGCCTAGGAGCAGAGGGTGTAGTGCATCGCCCTTCTCAACCTTGGGCCCAACAGTACCACAACTCATTTAACGCAGGGGTGATCGGCCTAGTCCGGTCCGATTCCAAGGTGGAACCAATAACCAGGGGACCAAACCGGTTGGTCCTAAGACCAGGAATCGGATATCTTATTGTCTAAAAGTATGACTAGGAATAAATTTAAAACTGGAGATAAATCATATATTCCCATCCGGATATCTTATTGTCCAATTACAAACTTCTATTTCCTTAGAAATAATAAACTAAACCAATATATATATAGTTAGTTTAGTCTAATTCCTTGTGAGAACTAAATCGTCCGAACACCGGTTTCATTTTTAGAAACTGGAAATTGAATTGACACTCTTGAAGATTGAACCGATACTCTTGGAAACTAGACCCAACCAACCAATTCAGATTTCTAGTTCAAGCGATCCATATTGCACACCCTTAGTTTAACGGATCATGACTTGGCCAGTGCTAGGCTCTCCCACCAAAAAAAAAAGTAACTATGCAATAGCAACATCGTGTGTTGCCAATTAAAAAAAAAATCTAATAAACGAATGTTGTTTCGAAATTTATAATCATGTCTCCACTTCCTTTCGCTGCAAAGGACATGTATACTTTGTAAAAAGAGCCGCCGTCGGTCCTCGAGCCTAGATTTTGCTGAAAGTGAATTTAACGTCCGTGGTTAATATTAATTTTACTCTTTCGAGTCAATTTGCCCCGCCTGCCATCATTACACGGTCTAGGGGTGAGCATCAATCCAAGGTCAACCCTAGACCAGCCCAACCCTACCGGTCTTGGTCTGGTTCCTAAGGAGATTGGGTCAGTCCTTAGTCTTGGAATTCCATGACCAACACTGTGTGGATCGGTCCTTGGTCCCGAGAGTTCAGGTCGGTCAATTCGAACCAACCCCGACTATATATATATAATTTTTTTATATAGAGAAAAAACCTTAAAAATAAACAGTGTCAACAACATTAAAAGACTCTTTGGTAAGGAGTTCGGTACTTTTACATTGTTCTTTATTAACTTAGATTTTTAATATATTTTACGGCGTCAATAGTTATAATTTACGAAAGAGAAAAATATATTTGTGATGAGTATTCACGGTGTCCAAAAAGACACCTTATGGCATCCTCTTCTAGTATTCATTCACTTATGTCTTATTTGTCCTCTTAATCTTTAATTTTCTAAAATCGAAAGAAATAATTTCTCCGCTCGCTACTCGACACTCGCCTCATTCACTTTGGGTCACTCGTACTGCTCATCGCTTGATGCTCGCTTGGCTTGTTACTCTTGCTTAATATTCGATACTCATTCTATTCGACGCTCACCCACTTGACCCTCATCGCTTGCCTTTCTTAGCTGACCTTGCTCATCATCGAACCCATTGAGTCGGAACAATTCCCGATTGCCCTTTCAAGGAGTACAAAAAATAAAATAAAAAATTATTGGTTGGTCTTGAGTTGACCTTGAAACCGAACCGAACTCATTTGGTTAGTCTGGTCCTCAATTGCTTTTTTAAGGAGTACAAAAAATAAAATAAAAAATTATCGGTTTGTCCCGGGTTGACCTTGGAATCGAATCGAACCCATTGGGTCGGTCTGGTCCTCGGTCCCAAGCTCAATAGGGTCGGTCGTCTTGGGTTAACCTTGAAACCGAACCGAACCCATTCAATTAGTCCGGTCCTCAATTGCTTTTTTAAGGAGTACAAAAAATGAAATAAAAAATTATCGGTTGGTCCTAGGTTGACCTTGGAACCGGATCAAACCCATTGGGTCGGTCTGGTCCTCGGTCCCAAGCTCAATAGGGTCAGTCCTCGGTCTCAAAAATTGAAGACCAATACTGTGCAAGTTGGTCCTAGGGCTAAGGGGTGGACCGACTCAACCCATACCATGCTCACCCTAGCACGGTCTACCCCTCTAAATTTAAGAAGGACCATCGTATTTTCAGCTAATTGAAGAAGTTGTAGCCTTATCCGAAATTTGTTGAGGAGTGACAGAAAATATCCGGCTGACCGGCAATAAGGGTCATATGCAATGTTGTTTTCAATGTTGTCTTCCCTGAGTGGCTCATCACTCTACTAGTTGCAGTCTTTCTCGCTTGGTCCACCTTTAAGACCTGCAAAAAAAGGGGTCTCATATTGGAAACTGGAGTCAAAGCAAGGGAGGGAGATTATAAACTCGAAAAACGGGTGTGTGGGAGAAGGGGGTTCTGGTGGGTCTGACGAAGCCAAATTGCAGAAGAGCCTGCTTTGCATGATGAACCAAAATGTCAAGAAAAAGCTTCCATGGATGAGAAATGGGGGTCTTGGTTCTGGTCTGGTTTTCATTCTTCTTGGTGTATATTCTTCGTGGAAATCGATATGGACAGGTGAATTTCTTATGTTACACTCTTTTGGTCGCCGTTTTTTTGTTCTGATATCCTTTAACTTCATCATCTTAGTTAAGGCTAAGGATGTTTCATTTCCCTGTGACTGAATCATGTGAATGTATACGGCATTCCAAAAGATCCAACCATGTTATTTTCATCTTCATTATTTAATATTATTCAATTGCATATCAAGTTCAATATATAGGCAGATCATACTAGATCGTTTCGCCTTGTTATTATCTAGTGGGTCACCTTCAACTGAACTTCTAAGGGACTGACATTTGGGATGTTTGTGGGTCTATCTTGAAAATGACATTTTCTGTAGAAAAACTTTATCGCTTATGCTGGGGACATTTTAGCCATGCTACAGGAGTGCAAATTTGTTTCCCTTGTGTTCTATAATTGAGGGATGACTTGCTTGACTCTTGCACGTGGGACTCGTGTGGGTTTGGATTATAAGATTCTAATGCACTGTGTAATTCTTTCATTTATTTTAGATATTACAAATAAGCTTCAGTATCGCCATCTTGAATCTCGCCGTGAAATCGCTAAATCGATCCCATGGGTCGCCTTTCCTGTCTTTCCTGCAACACATGCCGGAAAAACCGGCTTATTACGATGATGATACCACTCGTCTTTTAGGTCCGCTGCGCTACTTCTTGCTTGAAGTTTACATCACACCAACTTCCTGCTAGATTTTCTCTAGTTTTCTGTTTATTTTTTCTGCATTCGCCGAGCAAATCCTTGCAAAGATTCTTCATATGACTGTTCTGCAATAGCATCTTTTCCTACAATATTTTTTTCCAGATTTAGTATGCATGGTCTTTGAAATTATGTGCAGAGAATTATCCCAGTTAAGCCCTGTGTGGTCCAGCATAATGGTTACTCTCATCCGTTCAGATTCGTCTAGCTGTGGCCTTTACTGCGTGGACTCTTTATCAGGAAAGAAAGCATTCCACATCAAGCTTCAAGTCAGAAGGTGTTTGGTTCCATACAGAAAAGAGATACAGCAAATATGATTGTTAACGTAATAAATTAGCTTGATACGGACGAACTAGAGAAGCTCATTAAGATTGGGTTCTTCTTTTTAGAGGATGTCGATGACCCGGGCAGAGAAGGACCAGCCAACATGCTTACATTTCTGGTAATGGCACTGTTCACCGGACTTCTGGATGGAATTTTCGGAAAAGGCGGTGGAATGCTTATAAGCCCTCTCTTCCTGCAAGTGGGAATTGCACCTAAGGTAACTTCTTGGTCACTGTAATGTCTAGCATCATAGACAGAGCGAATGGTAGAAAACCAGTCGGGTCCGGGTCCTGTATCATGGGTCGCATCGACGACGGATCATACCGTTTCTGAAAGGCCGACATAACCTGCAGTTCGTCTCGCAGGTTACAGGAGCTACTTGCTCGTTCATGGCTTTCTTCTCGTCCATAATGTCGGCACTCGAGTGTCTCCTACTGGGGATGGAGCACATGGAGATCGTTCAGATCGTTCTGACATTTTCCTTCGCCTGCTTCGTGACATCGCTCCTGGGATTATTCGTGGTTCAGAGGGCCGTAAGGTTATACAGGAGTGCCTCGTTCATCGTGCTCTCCGTGGGCATTGTGATGGCTTTGAGCCCGGGTCTCATCACCCGATTTGGAGCCGTCAAGACCTGGAACGACTGCAATTCAGGCAAGTACTGGGAATTCAAACCTCATTGCTGACAACGCTGCTTCCGCGCTTAAGCGACTCGCCTAAGCACGGACGCTATGAAAATTAGATCGGCTAATTCCTCAAACAACTAACATGGAACAGGAGAGAGTTAGGCATTTTTGGGATAATGCTAACAGACTTGAACATGTCTCTCTACAGGAGATTGACCCGACGGACAAGTTTTGCGATGTCTGCAGTTTCGTTGGCCGCACGGTGAAATTTCTTGACCTGGAAAGATGATCCTTTGTAAAATCTGGCAAACTGATTTCTGAGTAAAAAGAACGAAAGCGTACTACGCAATTCCATTGCGTATCTTATCACTAGACATTAGATATCGATCCAATGCCTAGACAGAAACAGAACTTTTTAATTATTTTGATTCGACCATCTCTTGTTCAATTCGCTTCGTCGAATTTTTTACTTTGGATACTAACTATTCAAGTGGCTGGCATCATCCATGGAATTAGTATCAGTTCAAATTTCTAGTGATTGTACCGTATACAGAATTCGAGTATATATCCCGTTCTGTCATGTTGACGCGAATTAACAATGGACGAAACACTTCAATGTCAACAATTTATCTTAGACAAGACGGTCTAAAAACTCGAACAGCAAAGAACAGAGATGTGCACAGGATGAATGCTGTCTATGAAACTCCAAAGCCCAAGGTATGAATACTTGTGGTAAACCACCATTAAGACATTTGACACTTACCGGATCGATATACCACAAGACAAATTCACAAACAACATGCTCGCAAATGCCGACACCATGGCAGACTCAGACCACAAATCTTAGGAAGACCGAAATGTACAGTGACGTCCCCGTCGGGGGGCAAGAAGCCGTTACTAGGCAACGCTGGTGCAGAAGGACTGCACGAAACCATCTATCCTTTTCCTGATCTCTTCAGGATTCGCACCCACCAGCTTGTCGACTGGAGTTTTGTCCTTCAGCAGTAGAAACGTTGGCATGGCTTTCACCTCCATTCTAGTCGCTACCTCCTACGAAAAGCAAACCTTAAGAACGATGTTTTCTCATAGGCAAGGCTTGGCATAAACATATTGGTTAGTCAGACTAATCATGACTAATAAGCCTCCTCTGCTCTTCGATGGAAGATCAAGACGACAAGCTTTGCAACACAAAAATACTTCATATATTCTTCTCCCCCCAACTACATATCAAAAGAGACATCGATGCTGGAATGCAAACTTATAAAGCTTAGAGTGCCAGTATCAACAGTCTAAGTTACTTTCAGAGCCACAAGACCATCCAAAACAACAGACATTCTAACTCACAAATGGGAAAAGATAATCGCGCCTGCTGAGAAATTTCAGCGACTATGCGTCCTACTTTGGAAGTTTCACTTGCTTTCCAAAGAATTCGAAACGGCTCCACCAAAGATCAAGACTGAACTCCCAAGTTTTCCACTGTGTAGTAGTTTTGATACTAAAGCAAACATTCAGGAGAAACACCAACAAAGCAGATTCAAGATGCAGCAGACAGTACAGAGTCGTCAAACAGGAATAAAACTTTCAAAGTGGTCGAGGAAATCGCTTGTTGCTTTAATGAAAATCATAATCCCAACCCTAAGCAAAAGCAAACATATTCTAATCTTGCTAGACACGAAAAGAAAAAAATTCATATACTACAGTTCACAACATATACTATGTCACAAGCTTATGTACAAGAAGAAAAAGAGTATAAACACCTAATGATCTCAATGACATCCCAAGTCTAAACTGTAGGTTCCCAACTGCCGAAAATGGATTCCATCCTAATGTAACGAGCTAAAACTCAAGTCCTCCTGCACAAATTATCCGAGACAAGACCTGGGCGTTACCTTAACATCGTCAACATCAACCGTGAGAAACAGAACATCCGGGTTCGCCGAGGCCAGCTCCTCAAAGAACGGGTTCATGGCCACCGAAGGCATGCACCAAGCAGCGGTGAAGTGCACCACCACCTGCATCAACACCAACCCATCACGCCACTCCTTCGAAATTCACAGCCCAGAAGGGAATTCCCAATCTCAAAACCGAAACAGGGGTTTGCAGCAAGCAGCAGTCATCGGGAGGCAAAAAGTTCGAAACTTTGACGACACCCAAGTCGAGATTTTTCTAAATTACGACGGAGAAGACGCAACGGTACGAGAAGAAGCAGGGAAAAAAGCTGTACAGGGCAGCCTTGAGCGGCGGCCTGAGTCAAGCAGGTTTCCCACGAGTCGGGCGAGTCGACCTTCACGACCCGGGATTTGTTCTGCTGGTCATATTGCCCTTCCATTCTTGCTTGACCTGAAGAGATTTGACTTACTGCTGGTGCTGGTGCTTTCCCTGGTCTTCTCCTCCTTCTCTCCCTCCCTCCTGCTCCTGAAGCTTCAAGAGAATTTCCATTGTAATTTAAGCAAAGAGGTTGATGCCTTCTTTGGTCTGATCGCAAGACAAGAAAGGCAGGGGGTGGGGCCCACTTTTGGATATGCACTTGGGGAATTGTTGGGGAAGTGAAATCTTTTTGTATTCCAGGAGCAGCAGCATCATCCTGGGGGCGCCCACCTTATTGTCCATTCAGGCCCATGGGCCCACTTCTGTTTCCTCTGGTGGGCCCAACTGGCCCACTTGCCTGCCAATCCATCAATCTGTAGTTGAGCAATGAGCTGTCATGTGTCAAGCTGACGTGCGAGTTATCTAACTTTCGGGATCATCGATTTTGGACTGGACTAATATAACTAATATGCGAGAAAGTTGTTTGGATCTTAATAGATTACGCTAGGGCTTATCCCGAATGGTGTGGGAATTTGTTTTAGAGGTGGTGATGGAATTTGACTAACGGGTGATTTTCAGCCTTGTTTTTGGCAAAAAAGTAGAATATGACTTTATTATCTCGGCATATATTCAATTCTATGCTAATAAATTAAGCAGCGTTGCCCTTGTCACTTGCAATGTAAGCAAAGAAAGTCAAAAGTATTTGGCATCATTTTTGCTGTTTGATGGATAGGTATTAGTACTAGGTACTATCAGCCTTCTTTTTATTCTTCTTTTTTCCCGGTCCAAGGTACTATCAACCATTTAAATACAATATTTTGTTCATCAAATGAAGATACAGTTGTTCTCCAGTAGCCATCCTTTGCAGCTGTTGTTGTCCTGGCATTAGTCCCTCTCTAGTTTCCTAATTGGGAAATATATACATATATCCTAAATTGGAGAAACATTCGATGGTGTTAACGATAGTTAAACAGAACCCCCTATTTCCCCTCTTCCCAAGGCAAATTTCTTGTAAGAATTTCATGTCGATCTCACAGGGAAGGTTTACATAATCAATGATTGTAGTTGATCCACTCCAATATATTCAAGTCTAGATAAGAAAATCCTCCTATTGATAAAGGCAAACAAAGCAAAGCCGAATTGCGGATAAAACCATATTAAGTACAGAATATCCACATAAGATGATGTGCTGAATGTTTATTAGGCATTAAGTATCATATACTTTTTTTGAGGCCCACTAATGATTGGTTACATATTATGTAGCGTGTCAAGTTTGTAGATAGACTTGGTCTTGATACAGATGTCATCACAAACTATTTTAATGCTTTCAGATCTTTTAGATCACCTGAAAGCAGCGTCGTGATGAAGAGTGGAGGGTGGGCAGACCATGATAGAGTACCTAGGAAATCATATCACTCTGGATTGCAGCCGGTCATGTCGCTCATCTCACGAGATGATGATGGCGACAGAAGGCATTGGGCAAAGGCCCAAGTGTTCTGATGATAGCCATGGCCAGGCCCCATCAGTTAAATTAGCCTGATTCTGCAGAGATCAGATAGCCCAATTCGTTCTCAGTTGAAGCCCACCTGACCCAGCTCCAAGCTTGGTTTCCCGAAGAGAAAGACGGAAAGAACAAAAGATGCGTCTCGTTTCTTGCTTGTGAATGGCCAGTCATCACCAGTCATCTTCATCATCTCTTCACTCATTGAACTGCCTGCTAATCCAGCATGATTAATCCCCTCGGTGAAGCTTAAGGTGGGGTTATGCACACTGGTGTCTTCCTCAAAAGTTCAAAAACTTGCAGAGGGCACGGATGGAAGTTCTGCTAAATGTGAATTTGCAGACATTCTTGTATCCCCTGCTTTTGATTTTGATCTTACAGGAACTTTGCACTAAAAACAATTTATGATTCAGACCCAGTTACTCAATTTCATTTATGAGTAGATATCTTCCGAAAGAAAGAACAATTCAAGAAAATCGTGTGGCAGTTGAAAGAATATGGGGGGAGAAAGAGACTATCGATAGCGACACAATCAGCACAAGAGCTCAGGAAAGCAAGGTCCGCAGCTGTAACTGCTTGGTGTCCTGAGCCAAAATCATTCCCAGTCCACGTGTCGAAATACAAGCAGCTCATTTCCCCAACCCAATCCTACCTGTCAAATTGAAACACCCTCATAATCCACGTGGCGGCAGGGGAGTGGCCAGGACCATATCCAAGTAATCCAAGCAGGAAAATGGCAGATAAGGTGGTGACCCAGATCACTTCACACCACATAACCTCACGGCCGATTCTCGAGACTTCATCCAATTCACAGAAATATATTTCCTCATTTGACCTTCTTGAATCAAAACTTGCTGAGCAATAGCACTTGAGAATTGATATCGAAGGTGAATATGGCCCATGCTATGGCTTCAATGGCTGGCTTACGGGGCTCCTCTCAGGCGGTGCTGGAAGGTAGCCTCCAGCTTAGCGGCTCGACCCGCCTGAGCATCAGCGGTGGCAACAGGGTTGGCTTGGCCAGGCCTGGCTTCAGCATTAGAGCTCAACAGGGCTCGGCCGAGGCCGACACTAGCCGGAGGGCAGTTCTCGGTCTGGTCGCCACCGCTTTGGCTTCAGGTTCTTTGGTCCAAGCAGTGTTGGCCGAAGCCAGGTCGATCAAGGTAGGCGGGCCTCCCCCACCATCCGGCGGACTGCGTAAGCCTCCTGCCTTTTTCTCTTCTTCTCTTAGTCTACATCTACGAGCGTTGCAGATAAATCTTGCTCGAGAACTAGACAAGAATGTTGCATTGCGCTGAAGATTTTTCCCTTGCAATTGCTTCTCTGTTGAAAAGGAATTGAAACTGTTAACACATAGCTAGATCTGCATTGTTCACATACCCGGTTGTTTTTGGAGACCAGTACCAACTTGATTGTGATTATCCTATTGTTGTAATTTAATGTGTGATTAGATCTAGAGATGTATCTGATATGGATATTTGGCATACTGCTCTGAAAGCATTTAGTTCCTTTCTGATGAAACTGTTGCTTTGGAGAGGCCAAAATTCGGCAAATTCAAAATTCAACCTGGCTCTATCCATGATCGGTAATGACCCTATCTACCGGGTATTGGAATGGTGACTGAATTAGTGCTCGAGTTCTTGCATTGTTCAGCGAGATTCTGATTTCTCCTTAACCTTGAGGACTGTAGAATGTAAATATAAGGAAGAACTGTGGCATTCGAAGTTGTGGCTTAACGAATAATGGCAGTGAAATGCCTTCTCTTTATGTAGCTGGAACCCTGAACTCTGATGAGGCAAGAGATCTCGATCTCCCATTGAAGGACAGATTCTTCCTTCAGTCACTGACTCCGGCACAAGCGGCAGCCAGGGCAAAGGAGTCGGCCAAGGAAATTGTTAACGTGAAGTCGTTCATAGACAAGAAGGCATGGCCATATGTCCAGAACGATCTCCGCCTCAGGGCCGAGTACCTCCGCTTCGACCTCAACACTGTCATTTCCGCAAAATCCAAGGAGGAGAAGAAGCCGCTCAAGGAACTTACTGGGAAGCTCTTCCAGACCATCAGCAATGTGAGTCGACAGAGAAAATCTTGAAACATGTCTTGCTCATTCAATTCGCCTTTGAAAATACCTGACTGACGCGATTTTAATTCCATGTGCTTTTCGAGCAGTTGGACTACGCGGCGAAGATCAAGAGCACCCCAGAAGCAGAGAAATATTATGCGGAGACCGTATCTACCCTTAATGATGTTCTTGCCAAGCTTGGCTGAATCAAGTTTGTGTATTTGTCATACTTTATCGGACACTTTGTTAAGGGCATTTGAAGAAATCTCTTTTCCAATCCGGATAATGCTTTGTTAACTTCTCCTTCACTATCGCTACGAGTCCTTTTTCTTGAAGATAAATGCACAACTCTTGTACTTCGTGTTTCAGAGTTGTACTTGAGAAGCATTACATATCAACTTGGAGAACACGCCCATTCATTCAAAATTAACATCATGCCGAAAGTTGAGTCCTATCAACTCTTTCTGTGCAACAACTTCACAGACCATCGCTAGGCATGCGATTAGAAAGCATCTAGATGAGAGCCTTTTCAAGCAGTAGGGATTGTGGCATCGAACGTAGCTCACATGGTCGAACGTGAAGCAGCAGGAAACTCGCAATCTTATGAGCCAAATTTTAACAATTTGCATCATCTCGTGCCTTCATTGCGTTAGCTTAGGTATCTCATCAGTGTATTCGCTATGAATTTTACATTTCTCAGCCTGAAAACGTCTGGCTATATTTGATTTGCTCGTTCTTCTGCTTTCACATCATCGGGGTGTACCTTCAAATCCACCGATAAGATTTCGAGGCAGGGTTCAGCCTGGCTGGCTCTGCAGTCCTTTGCCACCTGCTGTCTCCAGACGAAGTCGGCAAGCTCGGCATGCTCGTCTTGCTACCCTATTTTGCTGATCACAGCCTCGGCAGGCCATACGATCAGAAACGTCTTGTTTAATGTCATGTGGTCATCCTTGGTATGCAATTGTTCATTTATGTTATAGCAGATCTCCGAAGCAGTGTGCCACAGCTGCAGGCTCTGATCATACTCTACATCCTCCATGTATCCCCACTGGCAATGTGCCACGGTACCACGGTCCACACACCGGTAACATGAACGAACAAAAGACTAGCGTCATCCAAAATGTTCTGTTGCACCCCTCCAATAGATCGGTGTATTGCAATTTCTCGTCCTGATGATTGTGTCGTGTCGTGTGGCATGGCTCAACTTTCTGAAGTATCACTTTGATGGATATGAGAAAAGTGGAGGCGATGGTTGATTACTTCAACAAAGAAGTGATCTTGTCAGATACATTGCTTGATGCCCCAAAACACTGGTCGAAGAAAGTGTGATAAGATTTCAGCATCAACCATTTTGATGTCATGGTGGATGCAATCACTGCCTATCCATGCAATGTTCGAAGGGTTGAATTTGAAAGGGTCGCACTCGTTGTCAACATCGATTCAATCAGACACCGAGAGAATAGAGAAACGTTGAAACTGTTCTTTAGTGTACTTGGGGCGAGCAAAGAATAATAATTGAGGAATAGCACCTGAATATTTCCTTCGTTAGGTCTGATTTATGATTGTGAATATCACTTGTTTCGACTTTGCTAAAACATGGTTCAGCATTACGCTCTTATTACACAAATGGTTCAGCATGCTGCTCTATATCGGATAAGCTAATTAAGTGGGAGCTCCTATGTGGAACTATAGATTCTGCCCAATGTAACAAAATAATGATAATTAACTATTTGGTTAAGGATAATGACTGAAAAATTAGTAATTCTGCACGATATAACGTTTTGCTGAGGATTTGGTGTCGCGTAATCTCTCTTTATCTGGTAACTATTCATAGCCGCAAGGAAGAATAGCATAAATGACTTTTATCAGGGTGAATGGCTGAAACAGTGATGACTTTGATATCTGATATCAAAAAGTGCAACTTGTGCTGAAAGAACAAGCACCAACAAAGATGTGAACCAAGTCATGAATGACCCTGACACGGAAGATGCTCAAACTAGGAGAGATCAACAGACATTTGGAGCCTGGAAGAACAAGGATAATACGGCCGTGCTGCATTGATTAGCTGTATGCAAGATGATATCATAAGATGGTCTAGGTGTTTTCCCTACTGCTCCTGAGATGCGGCTTGCGCTGGAAGAGGTAAATCTCTCTATAGACATTGAGAAGCCTCAACCTCAATAGAGCAACTAGCATTTGTTTCAAATCCTGAGATAAAGAGATCTTCCAACTCACACCAACAAACGTTAGCAAGGATGCGTGCCCTTGTTGAACCATATGTCCATGGCTTTCCTCAAGCTAGTCAACTACGAATTTAGCAGTGGTCGAGCAACCTCAACCTCAATTCTGCAACCAGCATTTGCTTCAAATCCCGAGATAAAGGAATCTTCCAACTCACACTAAAATATATAGCAAGGATTTGTATTCTTGTTGAACTATATGTCCATGGCTTTTCTCAAGCTAACTGACCACGAATCTAGCGGAGGTCAAACGCACTTACACCTTAAAACAACGAGAACAAAGTAACCTTTGGCCAACCCAGTATCCATAATACACCAAAGGAAGATTTGAAAACAATGCACAACAAAACTAAAACCCAAGCTTGGCATGATCTTACCTAATTCATCTCCTGTCCAGTCTAATCTGATTTGTATACTCTGTTGTATTCCCCTGATTCATGCTTGCTTTAGACTATAGATGTCCATGCAAACAAAATAGTGGGGACTAGGATGTTAAGACACCCCTATGCTTCTTACAAGCCCCAGGTGTTTTTCGATAGAACAATGGGATAAAATGTTCGCCGATCAAAACAATAAACGGGCCAAGCAACTCTGATTTACAGGAGATGAAGTAATGCATCAGCACCATAACTTGCTTCAGAAACCAACACAAGTGATCATGACATCGGTGTCAAGAGAAAGGATGACAACAAATCAGTTCGCTCATGACTGAGAACCGGCAGATTGCAATAGCAGGCACTAGCAAGAGGCCAAAGCATTTAGAGAATATCATCAAACTTAAGAGGACATGCAAAAATCCAAGGTTTACATGCATTAAACTTACAAAACCATCGAAAAAAAGTACCGACATGAACCCAAAACCTAAGTAAACAAGATATATCACCTACACATTTTTTTGCACAAAAAAGAACTGGCAGTCCCATCCTAGTTTCCATTAGCCCGCTCATAAGCCTCTAAAACAAGATTGGTTTGATCACTAATCAATGTGGCCCTCTCAGCCAATACTCGCATCTCAGCCAATTGCACTTTCTTCCATCGTTCCTTCAACTCTTCCTTCCTCGACTGATCCAGCATCTCCCACCCTTTCTTCATAAAGTCCTGATCCAAGCCAAGCCCAGACAATTGCAACATCTTATAATCACAGGACAACATGCTTCCGGCATCAATATGCTCGGACAGCACTAGTTCACCATTCTCCTTCGGCCCCTCCAGCGACGTCTCCATCTTCAACTTGGGCACCTTGGCAGCAGTAGCAGCCTTACTCTTCTTAGCGGTACCATTCGCCTTCGGCACAGGCGTCTGCTCGCCACTCCCGCCCGCATCGCCGCTCTTATTGGCGCCCCAGATTTTCTTAGACAACTCGAAAACTTTCTGCTCATGGGGCTTCGAGAACGACCTATCCTCACCATCCTTTCCCTTCCCTTCATTGTTGCTATACTTCTTCTTCAAAACTCGGATCTTGTTCGCCAATTGACTATGGGTAAACTCTTGCCCGAGCGATTTCTTGACAAAATGATGGAACGCGTTAGTGTTGGCAAAAGGGTCCATACCTTTCTTCTCCCGGAAATCGATCATGCCCTGCAACAGGGCTAGCTCGTCGTCGTCGCCCCATATCCTCTGGAACAGTTTCTTCGACTCCTCCCCGGATTTCTGCACCGACCCGTTCTCGGCCGCGTCCTTCTTCCTCCCTCTCTTCGGCTCCTTCTCCTTGGCGTCCTCCAGCTCGACCTTCCGCTTTGCCTTCGAGCCGCCCTCCGGTTCGGCCTTCCGCTTCGCCGCCGCCGCCGCCGAGGGCTGCTGCGGCTTCGTTGAGGAGGACGGCGGCTCCGCCTTCTGCTTCTTCGCGGGCGGGGTCTCGACCTTCTCCATGGGCTTCGAGGCTATGGGCTTGACGGTGTAGCGGCGCGAGTCGGACTCGGACTCGGACTCGGTCCCCGACTCGGACCCGGACTCGGATTCCGACTCGGACCCGGCCGCCGCCGCCGAAGACCCACCCTGAGACTTCTGCTGCGGCTGCGGCTGCGTCAGCGGCGGTTGCTGCTGCGGCGGCGGGGGAGGGGGAGTGGGCTTGGGCTGCGGCGGCTTCTTCCGCTCGCCCTTGCCGTCCTCGTCGCCGGAGGACTCGGAATCGGCCTCCGACTCTCCGGATTCTTCCTCCTCCTCGTCCTCCTCCTCCTCCTTGGGCTCTTCCTCTTCGGAGCTGCCGGCCGGCTCGTCGTCGTCGGATGACGCCGGCGGCGGATCCTCCGCCGGAAGAGGACGCTTCGGGGCCATGGAGCGCGACGGCTTTTAGGGTTTTAGCGTTTCGGTCGATTCACAAGAGACGCAGGGAGGGAGGCGAGATCGGTACACAGCTGAGACAGTGCGTGAATATATATATGAAGCAAGGGTAGAAAGGTAAAATAAATAAATAAATAAAACCCAATAATTTATTTCCTCTCTTTTTTCGTCAGCAAATTATTGTTAATTTTTTTTTTCTGATTATACATGGGTTCATGATGGTCGTCATAGTTATTTTTCTGGTGTAATTTTGTGGAATTTAGCTGTTTGATTTTGAAATCATATCGAGGTGCTATGTGAATGTCTTTTTTCCTAAAATAGAGATGAAAAAATAATTTAGGTTCGAGATTTTTCGATTTCATGGGATTCTTATATTATTTCGTTATAACCACTAATTACAGATTTTGAATAAGCTTGAAAGGAGATTTCGGCTCAAGTTTAGTGCTAAAGTTCCGTAAAACCCTTAGTTATAGGTCTTTTTCATAGCAAATTGAAGACAGACTATAAGTTTTAGAAGCTTGATTTGCAAGTTTATAATAAAGTCATATGTTTTATATAATTAGTGCGATTAATGAACATACTAAGAATATATTAAATAACGAAATTGAATGACAATCTATCAGTTCCTTATCGTTAATAACACATGAATATTGTTTGAATAATTAAGCTTGATTTTCACTAATTTTCATACTAGGGTTGAACACTCACTTTGTCACGTGCAAAGTTGTATAATATACAGAAAGACAAAAAAAAGTTAACAAATCGGGACGTCATCCGAAAAAGGTAATTACTTTTTATAGCCGAACGAGTGAGTTGCTTTGGCAGTGAATAGAATTTGGTCATTAATATGTTTCATATACGAAAGACCGAATGTCAAGATAAGAAGCAAGAAGGGACCAGCTTTTTATTCCTTTTTAATTTGCCTTTAATAGAAGCTTTAATAGAACCAATTAGTGGACAAAATTAGAATAATCTATTGGGGAGTTGGATGCTAGCTTGGGGATGAATGTTGGTCGCATGCTTACTATATGTAAGTCGAACGGGATTTGGTGTTTTCAGCAGCTTCCGTGTGTGTCGGCTCTCGTCTTCTTGGTAATTAATTGATGGCAATCGATTAATAGTATTAGCACATCGGACTTTGCCTTACCAACACTTGCGGGAAATCATTAATAGCACATATTGTATAACAAGTATAACGGAGCCGATTAATTTGTGTATTGGGTTTTTTTTTAGTTGAAGAAACATTTAATTTATTTCCATAGATATACAATAAAGAAACGCAGTCCAACTATAAACTAACCCAAATTCCAAACAAATCCTAAATAAGAAGGTGAATCATCACAAAGAAAGTTATGGGTTCGATGCTCTTATCTATAAATTTTTCAAATCGAAATTGACGGTTAATCTGCAAATCCGTCTTCAATAATGAGCAAACACTGAGATATTCATCTATTGCTACAATGTTGTTTCTTAACGGTGCACGCATAAGTTCGGCCTCTCTAACACCAATGCTATTCATAGTAATAAGGTTGAACACATGCAGATCCGACATCAGTGAGAGCGAAACTTTAACAAAACCATCTTGATTTCCTTTGAAACTAGACGTGAGCTCTAAAATTCGATAGAAGTGAAATATGGAATCATACAAGCGAAATCTGGAATCATAAGAGGAGGTGGTCGTTTGATGTCGTTTGGACCCTGATTTTTTACTGGGGTCGGCGAATCTTTTTTGCTCTAGGGTGGTGTGGTTTTTTTTTTTTTTTTTTTTGGTCGATATCTTTTGCTTTCATTCATGCATTAAAACATTGGTTTTACATGAAAGGATAAGTTTGACTCAGAACATAAAATAGTCTAGAGGGGATTGGGGGGATTTCGCTTCCACGTTGAGGGGAGTAGTTTGCGCCGATGCGCTTTTGCAATCCAGTCCACTGCGCTGTTCGCTTATCTCGAGCAGTATGCAAGGCTTGCATTTGTTAGCTAGGCCAGACGCATTTGTCAATTATGGACTTGGTCCTTCACGGCCCATGGCGCCTCTTCCCGGCCTAGAATCAATTGAACTAAAGTGCGACAATCACTTTCGCAAAGTACACGTCTTCTTTGTTCGTGTACTTGCCCCACTTGCTTCTCTTCTCTCTGTTTCAGCATGTACAGTCCATGGAGCAAAGCTAGGGTTTCCGCTTGCAAAGATGAAGAGGGTGTACTTCTGTAGCGAACCCATCGACAATGATTCCGTTGGAGTCCTGTAGTATACCTGCAATCGAGTTGGGCGCGTCTCCTTCCACCCACGAGCAGTCCACGTTTAGCTTCAGATCTGGGTCTTCTGGAGCTGTCCATTTCACCGGTAAGTTCGCCACTTCTATTGTCTCTTTTCTCCTTCTTGGGTTCCACCACTGATAAGTATGGTTTTGTGCGAGGGATGTTTCAATTATCACCTCTGTTGAGGATTTCCTACCCGAAAGACTTGGTTATTCCTGTTTTCCAGACTTGCCACAGTACCTCCGCAACTAATTCTTCAACGATGAGTTTAGCTTTGTTTCAAAGAATTCCGCCAACCACTTATCCATTATGGTAACCTTTTGTGTGCTATGGTTGAGGTTTAGTCTCGGATCGACCATAATACGTGGACTGTTTTGCAGAAAAAGAATATATGCTCTACTGTTTCATGGTATTTTGAATAGAGAGGGAAGAGCGGGTCAGGTAAGATGTTTCGCTTATAGAGGTTTTATTTTGTTGGCACTGCATCCTGACATATACTCCATAGAAAAATTTTCAGTTTGGGGGGGATTGAGAGATTCCATATTTTTGTCCATAGGACTCGGGGTGGCTGGTATGAAGATGACGCTCTGTTTGTGTCATGTTTTGAGGATTTGTTATAGACGCGTTATATCCACTTTTAACTATATACTTCCCATTCTTGGTGCCTGTCCATATAATTTGATCTAACTTTGTCTGCACGGCGATAGAGATAGCTAGAATTTCATTTGCAATTTTCCTTTCAAACATCTGGTTCAGCATCGAATCTTTCCATGTTTTTGGGGCCTCCTATCACTCCTTGGGGGTAGCCAGTGATCTTGATGGATATTAATGGATTTCCCGTCACCCACAACCCAGCTTAATTCTGGTTCAATGGCTTCCCTTCCCATTAAAATGCTCTTCCATCCCCAAGATGGTCTCTGACCTCGTTTTGCTTTCCATAAGTTTCCATTAGGGAAGTATATGCCTCTCAAGATTTGGCTCCATAAGGCTGAAGGGGATTGGGATAAACGCCACACCTGTTTTCCCAACAAAGCTTTGTTGAAAGTGATTAAATCTTTAAAACCTAGGCCTTTAAAACCTAGGCCTCCCCTATCTTTCCTGGTTTTTAGAACCTCTTATTTCTTCCAGTGCATGCCTTTCTTGGCTTCATTTTGCTTCCACCAGAATGTTGCAATTCTTTGTTCAATGGCTTGGTAAACCGAAATAGGAATCTTGAATATGGACATTGCATATTGCGGTAATGCTTGCACAACAGTTTTGATCAAGATTTCTTTTCCAGCTTTAGACAAATAATTTTCTTTCCATCCCTCTAGCTTCATATTTACTCTTGCCAATATCCATGCAAACATCTCTTTCTTTGTTTGACCCCATTCGGATGGTATTCCAAGGTACTTCCTTGTCTTTTCAATACTTGGCACTCACATTTCTTGGGCCATATTCCTCTTCAAGTCCGGTGGATAGCCATTGCTAAAGAATATGCCTGACTTATTTAGATTAATCGCTTGACCCGTTGCGTAGCAATATTGATTTAGAACAGCCCCCAAGTTTTGACACTCTCTAACAGTCCCATCCATAAAGAAAATAACATCATCAGCAAAGAGCAAGTGGGATAGCATAGGGCAATACCTGTTTAGTTTTATCCCTTTAATGCTTCCATCCTCCATAGCTTTCTGCAGCATCTTTGAGAGCACATTAGCTGTCAAGATAAACAAGTAGGGGGATAGGGGGTCTCCTTGTCGAATCCCTCGTGTAGGTGAGAAGTACTCCGTTGGTTCTCCATTGACTTTCACATTAAAAGAGACTGTTGACACACATTGCATTATTAACTGTACCCACTGATCACAAAAGCCCATTTTTAACATGCACATTCGAAGAAAATCCCATTCCACTCTATCGTATGCTTTTTGCATGTCCAGTTTCAATATTGCTTGAAATTTCTTTTTCCTCTTCTTAATCCTCATTCGATGTAGCACTTCTTGGACAATTAGGATGTTGTCTTGGATTTGTCTACCTTGAACAAAAGCACTTTGTTCATGTGAAATGAGCTGTGGCAGCAACGATTTTAATCCGTTTGCCAAGACCTTCGAAATAATTTTATAGCTGAAATTACATAAACTGATTGGTCTGAATTGGCTAACATTTTCTAGGCTTTTAACTTTTGGTATGAGAACAATATGTGTCTTATTGAGGATGGGATCAAGATTACCTGACTCAAAAAAATTCTGGACCATAAGCACTATATCCTGTTTTATATATTCCCAGAAATGCTGATAGAACTGTCTATTTAGGCCATCTAGTCCAGGGGCCTTTAGGGCGCCTAGCTGGAAAACAGTTCATTTCACCTCCTCCTCAGATATATCAGCCATCAAGAGATCATTCATCTCCTTTGAGACTACTGTTTGACATTGAGTTAGAATGGGATGAAGGTTCCTTGGTCCCACCGAGTCATAAAGAGACCGATAATAGTCCGTAATGTGGTATTTGAGCACCTTCGGATCCCTGCTCCAATTCTGGTCATCCACTTTCAGCATGGTTATTTTGTTGCGTTGCCTCCTTTGAACTGTAGTGGCGTGGAAATATTTAGTGTTTTTATCCCCCCAATGGAGCCAATTGATGCGGGACCTTAGTCCCCAATACATCTCTTCCTGACGCCATAGTTGATCAATGTTTGCCTTTAACTACTGAATTTCTGCTTTGCTGGATTCTTGGGAATTACTATTTGTAACATTCGTTAGCCTTTTCTTGAGTTCTTTGATTTGAGATGAGGCATTAGAAAATCTCTTTTTGCTCCATTATGCTAGTTCCTCCGTTACTTGATGAATTTTCTGTGGCAAACTTCTGTGGTCTTGAGACCTGGCAGCCTAGCTGTCCATAACAACATCCCTGCATTCTTTTTCATCTAACCAATATGCTTCAAATATGAACGCTCTCTTCCTTTTGCCGTGATTAGGATATAAGGAGAGAAGAAGCGGGCTATGATCCAATCCAACTGCTGGTAAAGCCAAAACTTCAGCATTTGGAAAGGTAACTCGCCATTCCATTGTACATACTGCTCTGTCTAATCGCTTCTTCACCAATTCTTCCCCTTCTCTATTGTTAGACCACGTATACATACAACATTTACTGTCAATATCCATTAAGGAGCATTCATTAAGCATATCCCGAAATGCTGCAATTCTATAGTAATCAGTCTCCTTTTTGCCTTCCTTTTCCTAGTCATACAGCGTGTCATTAAAGTCCCCCATGCATAGCCACGGTAATTGATTGGATGTATGTAAAGCTCGTAGTAATTACCATACTTGAATTCTCTCCTGGAAATTTGTTGGAGCATGGAGGAAAGTAATCCTCATAAGTTGACCGCTATTAGGATCTTCACACTCCATATCGATTAAATTATTTGAGCTACATTGCACTTTCACTTGAACCTCTTTGCTCCACATGAGAGCCAAACCCCCGTCAATTCCTGTTGGCTGCACAAAGAAAGCCTTTTGATATTGAAGTCTCATTCTTACCCTTTCCACCATCGTTTCCTTATTTTTTGTTTCCATCAGGAAAACCAAACTAGGCCTTTCGAGAGCTACTAAGGCTCTAAGCTCTTGGAACGTTAGGGGGTTGCCCAGCCCCTAACAGTTCCAACTCAAAATCCTCATGATGTCGCCAGTGACTTATTAGGGCTAGCCACCAGAGCCTAGTCTTTCCCCTCTTTCACCAGCTGAATTGGTGTCTCTAATAATTCTGTCTCATCTATCATTAACAAACTTGATCCCTCAAGCTTCTTCTGTTTTTTTACTTTTAGAAGCTTTGGCCCCTGTCTATTAATGTCTCCTTTGTCATTTTGCCCTGCATCAGGCAAGCCAAGCAAGTATAATGGTTGTTTCCCTGTTCTGGTTTAGCTCTTTGCATCCCTCATAATTTATGCTCTGTGTTCATGCGATGATGTATTTTCTGCCCTTCTTTTGCTTCGATTAGGTCCAGCAGCGGGGGCTCGCTCCTTTACATCCCACAATCTCCATATTCGACTGCATGGGAGTTTCTAGTACGTTTTCCTCTCCCTCTAGGTTAGATGTTATTTTTCCATAAAAAAATGTCCAGTGAGAACTCCTTTCCCTTACCTTCGCTTTAAGCCCGGGCCCATATTTCCATACCCTATTTTCTGCCCATTATGTTTTTTCATAAGGTACTTCTTCACAATTGGAGGCGTAGTGCCCTAGTTTTCCACAAGAGTAGCAAAAGTTAGGGAGGCGCTCATATTTAAACTCGATGTCACGCCCCGAACCTCGAGCGTGCCAACATCCCACCATGGTCATGCAAATGCGACATTCCCACGTAGTGTCGCCGACCCCATTCATTTATTAATGCGCAAGCAAAACGTATTATAAAACCCCTGACAATAAAATACGAGATAGAAAAGCAGGAAGCAAAACCACAACATAACACTTCCATAATTCAACAGAATTACAAACAGAGGTCTACGGCCAAAAGTCTACAAAAGACTGGCTCTTAAAAAGGAATTGTCCTACGACCTACAAGTCGGACACGTTCTCCAATTTTATGACTTCACCTCTACATCTCCTCAAGGCCAACTAAAGCTATATGGTCGCTCCGTCCACCAGGGACCTGAAATTTTAATCCCACAACCGGGATGAGACAATGTCTCAGCAAGTTCAACCCCCTAAACCTCTATTAGAAAGAAAATACGCCCAATAGTGGCCTAGCCACATCACATAGAGAACTTACCTCACTTCAATTCCTTCCTGCAAGTTAGCACAATTTGTATCACACAATCTCAGGTAGTAATAATAATTCAAACAATTGGAACGCCATCACTTTCATATAAATCACGATCGCACTTAGCACGCATTCCAATTATTATTCACTGTCACACAAGGGCATAGCCTACTCGTGGGTCAGCTATCTACTAACATTACGGCATTTCTAGAAGAATAAAGGTCCAGTCGGTCTTGCCACTACTGCGACCAAGCCACGTCATTCTCTTGACGGCATTTCTAGAAGAATAAAGGTCCAGTCGGTCTCGCCACTACTGCGACCAAGCCACGTCACTCTCTTGACGGCATTTCTAGCAGAATAAGGATCCAGTCGGTCTCGCCACTACTGCGACCCAGCCACGTCATTCTCTTGACGGCATTTCTAGAAGAATAAAGGTCCAGTCGATCTCGTCACTACTGCGACCCAGCCACGTCATTCTCTTGACGGCATTTCTAGAAGAATAAAGGTCCAGTCGGTCTCGCCACTACTGCGACCAAGCCACGTCACTCTCTTGATGGCATTTCTAGCAGAATAAGGATTCAGTCGGTCTCGCCACTACTGTGACCCAGCCACGTCATTCTCTTGACGGCATTTCTAGAAGAATAAAGATCTAGTCGGTCTCGCCCTCTTTGCGACCCAGCCACGTCATTCTCTTGACGGCATTTCTAGAAGAATAAAGGTCCGGTCGGTCTCGCCCCTCTTGCGACCCGGCCACGTCATTCTCTTGATGGCATTTCTAGAAAAATAAAGGTTCGTCGGTCTCACCACTCTTTGCGACCAAGACCAAGCCTCGTCACTCTCTTGACGGCATTTTTAGCAGAATAAGGATCCAGTCGGTCTCGCCACTACTGCGACCCAGCCTTTCAACTAGCACACGACAATTCGATACCGATCCTTGGATACTTTACAATAATCCAATTACGATATTAACCATTAACAATCCAATTTCAATGCCAAACTCGACACTTGGAATTTTCTAAATAAAATCCGTACTTTTCACAATCCACACTCAATTTATAATATCCAACCATCAATTTCAAAATCTAACTACTGTGAGCGATCGACACAAAATTCTGAGCAACCGGGGTCAAAAATAATTTTTCTGTTTTTTTTTTTTTAGATAATAATAATATTTTAATAATTTCGGAATATAATATAATATTATAAATTCCACAATTTCGAAACAATTAAATAATTCAAAAATAAAACCCTATTATGTCCCATCAAAGCTTAACATTAAATAAACTCTCTTAGCCTTTAATTAAACATACTTTAGATTAAACAAACATCTTAATCTAAATCACAATTAAATAAACTAAATTAACTACCTAAGATTACTTAACTTAGACTAAGCACACTTAGGGCATCATTAACCATCTAATCAAGGCTTAGTGAGTTAAACTCACCGGATTAGCGAGCCGAGCGGATCAAAACGACGAGGACGACACGAGGATCGACTTTCCTCAAGGCGGGCCGAGCATCCGAGCTCGGGAAGGCGGCCAAAACGGCCCACGAAGGGGCTGCCATACCCATTTTCCTCTTCTCTGTTTGCTGCTGATCGGGGTCGAGAGGGAGCAGATCCGGCGCTTGAATGGGCGAAGGAACGGCGGAGGAGGGCTACCGGTGGCTCGGATGGGCGAGGCGGCGGCCAGGCGAGGCCTCACGGTGGCTGGAGGGAGCCCTGGCAGCTCTTGCGCGAGCTGAACAGCAGCTCGGGACGACGAGCTGGGCGAGAATACCACCAAGACGCGCGGCCAGCAGCAGCGCGCGAGGACAGCAGCTCGGCGAGCGACGGCTCCTGGCGGCGTCAGTTGCTGCTTCTGTCCGACGGTCGACCAAACCTGTGATCTCAAGCAGCAGACGGAGGGGGCGAAGGCGGAGCAGCACACGCGGGTGAGCAGAGCGGCGAACGACGGACGAACGGCGATAGCGGCGAGCTTCGGCGACGGGCAAAGAGCTTCGGCTGGCGACGAACGGGCGGTCGAGCGACGGACGAAGGGGGCGGTCGAGGCTGCTGGTTTCGATCGGTTCTCTCTCTCCTCCCTCCAAGTTCCAACACAACTCCTTGATTCAAGGAAGAAGAAAGGCTTGATGTGACACCCCCACTTTTGGTGAGCCAATTGGCTTGTGACACTTGTTAGGCTCTCCTTCAATTTGGCCTCCACCATGACATCACCTGATGATGTCACACTCCACTAATTCAAATCCTCCACAACATCTTCCAATGGGTGCAATTCCATTTTCCGCCGAGGCATAAAACTTTGTACATCCCATCTCTTTAATTCTCATCAATTATCTCCTAATTGAATCAATTTGAAGTCCATAAAATTAATCCAATGTCACCACACTCTATTTCACATCTTCACTTGTCCATAGAACCAACTTAAGTCTCAAAAAGCGCGACCAAAAGCGGGTCTACTAATTTCTCGAGCCAAATTAACCATTTTCTAATTTAATTGTTGAAAAACTCGGCTTACACGAAAAATCTTCCAAAGATTAGTCAATGTTCCTAAAATGATTTGTGACACACCCAGACTTCCAATTTCTGAATTCGATCTCAATTTCACGGTTAATTTCACTTTGGCACGATACTAGCGCAGCCCAACCTACCGAGTAACCTTTAGAAATTTTCATGCATCTGATCTGTGGTTGATCATCTCAAGCCACAATGTACATCCTTGAAA
Source organism: Eucalyptus viminalis (assembly GCA_014182385.1). NCBI lineage: Eukaryota > Viridiplantae > Streptophyta > Magnoliopsida > Myrtales > Myrtaceae > Eucalyptus > Eucalyptus viminalis. The sequence continues at coordinate 14,066,571 of CM024529.1, read as the reverse complement.
CATTGGCGACTTTCGATTGTCGGGGGAATCTCAAGGTTTCAAATATGACACAGGGTACCCAATCGATAGAAAAGTCGGCTCAGTGTCGATCAATAAGGATTATGCGATCTGGTGGAATCACCCACACTCGATCACATGCCTTCGTCGAGTCGACCTATCCTCGGTCTCTAATCGATTTTTATTTGTGCCGTAATAACCCTTGCAGATTAGTTCGATCGAAAGGTCACTTCCTGGCCAAATTCTCAAGTCCGATGCATTATAATTTCTTAATGACTTCACCCGATAGACTAGCTTTCACATGAGTGGACGACTCAAGGAAAAGAACTATATGCGTGTCAACGAAATGCCCGTCTCAATTTATTGAAAATAGAAATGGAAAATCGGGATGTCACACTCGACCCACAAATTTTTTTCACCCATCATCACTAGAGCCCTTGTTTTTAGAGGAGCTGACAGGTCAAGTTCAACTCTTACTTTCCCCGTCTTATAGAGCACATTTCCTCGATTCTCTAACTGAACTTCCTTTACTTTTCCAGCCACATCAGTGTATACTTCTTCCAAAATCCATCCAGGGGGCAAGCCAACAATATGAATCCAGAAATCGTAGCGCGATAAGTCATAGCAGTGTTTGGGAATGTCGGGTACACATTGTTTGAGAACCAGTAAATTACTTGAAAAAGACCAATGACCAGATTTGAGCACCCTTTCTTTGTCTACCTCGATTCAAAAACGAAGGAGAAAAACCCCAGCTCTTTCGAGAAATTTCCACTGCTTCTACCTTCCACATCTTCTTCATTGTGTTGCAAAATGCCAGGAAATTTACATTCGGTTTCGATAGAAGCTTACCAAAGAGAGTATGATTACATTCGATAAGTTTATTTGTTGGGGCTTCCTTTCTTACAGCAAACACATCATCTTCAGACCATAAATGCCCTAAACTCTTACATAGAGCAGCTACATGAATATGATTTTCCTCATGACTCTCCATTTTCAAAACTTTCTAGTGCAGAATCAAAATATGGGAACTTCGTACCTGATTTGGGGGTATTTCTAAATTTCGATTGAAGGGAGCTCCATCTAACAAATGAAGAGTAACTCAGCCGCTTTGAGGAGTAAGGCAGTCTGGTCTTCCATTCAAAAACAAAGATCGAGGGCTTAGAAGGATGAGATGAAATGGAGCGTCAAGTGGCGAATCAATTAGAGGGGGTCTCATTTTTAGGTTTTGGATGAAGGGTTTTCGGTTTTGTGGGTTGTGGTTTTTTATTTTCCTTGGGTATTACGGGATGGGTTCACCATTGTAGGAGGAATGAAAGCTGGGTTTAGGGTTTAGAAGGTCGATCACCCTTTGGGGATAGGGTAAAGCTCCATCTTCAGGAGAGATTCCTCTACCGGTGTAGAGAGATTTCCGCAAGAAAGATGACAAGATTCTAGGGTGGTGTGGTTGATGGTTGCCTTTCCGTCTCTGAATACGTTTTTGGGGACACTCTCTAGCTGCTAGTTGCCTCCATCTCTATGTATATGCCGTTTGGCTGGTTTTGTTTTGGTTCTTTTATAGCTGTTAGTTAGGCTTCATTGCCTTGTTGGCATTGTGTTTCGATAGTTTATAGTTTTTTCTTGGCACCCTTCCACTTCTACGGACTAGGTTGTCTTATGAGTGTAAGTTTTTTGTGCCGATCTGTTTTGTACATTGTTGGTTATAGCTCAGTAAATACTTATTTACCAAAAAAAAAAAAACTTATTAATCTAGGCTAAATCAAAAGAGAAAGCTCCACAAGATGGGAGGAAAGCAAGAAAAAAATATAGAAAACCAAACCAGCCAAAGAAAATGGGGGAAAAAGGGCAGGAGACAGAGATTTGACTCGTACCGTTACCTCCATGGAGGTTGAGGAAGGAAAAAATATACAATGGATTACAAATAAGGAGCAATCGCGAATATTATATAAAAGCGCAAAAAAAAAAAAAAAAATAAATTAAAGTGCGTTAATCGAGCGCCACGTGTAAAGTGCTGGAGCCGCGACTCGTAATGAACCGAAACGACGCCCCGTCTGGGAGCAGCAGCGGGGAGAGGCGATGCTCGAAGCTGAACATGGATGGCCCGCGCGCCACGTGGCGGGCAAACCGCATTACGAATTGACGAACGTTGGAAGACACGACGCAGTTCTAGAATCCCCTCCCATCTTCTCCGTCTTCCTCCTCGATCGAACCGAGCTATAAACTGAAAACACGATCATTCGCGCAGAGAGAGAGAGAGAGAGAGAGAGAGAGATTTGCAGCTCCGATTCAATCTCCGGCGAACCGGCGGGCGGGCGGGGAGGGAGTGATGGCGGCGTACCGGTGGAAGAGCTTCGAGGAGGACGAGGACCGCCCCGAGAAGCCGCGGCGGTACGGCGTGACGGAGATCAGGGGCCCTCACTACTCCTTCTTCAACCAGAACCTCCTTCAGGTTCCCCCCACCCTCCCCCTCGTCTTTTGGTTCTTCTGCTTTATATTGTTCTCGACTTCGTGCATGCCCCGGTGATCGGTCTGGCGCCGCGGCGGCGGCTCCGGTGGGGCTCCTGAACCGTCCGATTTGCCGTGGATTCGAGACGATTCGATCGGAGAGTGTTTAGACAGTGCGGATCAGCGAATCGGCATCTGCAGAGTGAATTTATTTATTTATTTTTTAGCTTTGGACGGTTGAGACGAGGTCGAGTGTTGGAGATCAGAAGCGGTTGGCGCGTGCTGATGATTAGTTCTAGGAGCTGTTCTTAGTTGGATTCTGGCTTTTTTGGAGTGCCGCCACGGTAGGACCGGATTAGCGTAGTTGTTTCGAGTCGATCAGGCAGCGTGCCGAGGCGGCTTGTTTCCTGCTGCTAAATTGGGGAGTAGTGTTTTGCTGTGTAGCGCGCGAGGATTGTTTTTCGCCGAATCGGAAAGAAAATGGCCGATACCTTAATCGCCGCAGATCAAGCTGCGGCTTTTCTTCAATAAATGCACCTTTCTATTGAATATGTATGATTGTTTCCGAAGAATGCTTGCTTTGGTTAAGCTAATCTACGATCCTAAGGGGTGACTTTGCCGCTTGCGCACTTCCTGTTAATAAGTAATGTGTCGTGCGATGCAGGATATTTTCGAGTCGATGGGGCCGTTCGTTGATGGGTTGAAGTTCTCTGGGGGTTCGCACAGTCTAATGCCCAAGTCTTTTATCAAAGAGATCACCGATATAGCTCACGAGCATAATGTGTATGTGAGCACTGGGGATTGGGCTGAGCATTTGCTGCGCCAGGGTCCATCAGCTTTCAAAGAATATGTTCAGGTGAGATGCACCGGAGAGGTTTTTCCTTGTCTTTCATTTTCCTTTTTCGAGGTTTTATGTGTGTTGCTGATGCAGTATGCTGTTCATGGATATCAATCAGGAGTGCAAGCAGTTGGGATTTGACACAGTTGAGCTAAATGTGGGGACTCTGGAGATTCCAGAAGACACCCTTCTGAGATTCGTGCGAACTGTTAAGAGTGATGGCCTTAGAGTCAAGCCACTGTTTGCGGTGAAGTTTAACAAATCTGACATCCCTAAGGCTGGTGATAGAGCTTTTGGGGCATATGTAGTTCCAGAGCCTCGAAGTTCTGGTAAGAAGCAACTTATTTAAGTTTACGTAGTTTACTCAGTGCAATATTGGTATTAATGATGCATTATGGGAAAATTTATACCAGTGATACATAGATGCACATTTTCCCGTACAGATGATGAAGTGTCCTAGCAATGATAGTTATGAAATGAGTGACTGATGTGGCCATTGGGATATTTTGGAGAGGATGTGAAGTCCTGTCATGGTATTCTTGCTAATGTCTCGATGAGATCCAACATCTTAACCGGATAGTCGTCCTTGTGAAAAGTCACTTTGAAAGAAATATGTCTCACATTTTTGGCTCCTAGCAATTTCGTGTTATGAATATTTTATTTGATAATTGATGATATGTACCTTTAATTGCATGGGAGAAGTTTTGCTGTGTTTGCTCATCTTTTCAATTTGGCTACTTAGTTGCTGCTTCGTCCTCAATATGTGTGACTGTGGGCTTCGTGGCTTTAAAATCAATTATTGCCTAAACTTAATATGTGTGAATATGAGCTCTAGAACTTCAAGATTATGTGTTACATGTGTTGTTCTTTTCAGAAGTAGCATTTGAATCCATGTGTCTGGTTATTCCCCCATTCTTTGTTCCACAATCGATAGCAAGATTTTATTCTTCTAATGCTGTAATTTTTACCCTTCAGACTATTAAGTTTTAAGGAAGGTTTAAATAGTTTTTTAACACCATTGTAATCATTGTTAAAGTACTTCTGTAATCTTGCTATCATTTGTGAAGAAGTGACACTATTTTTTGGATTTTGAATAAGATATTTCACATCTGCTTGCTTTTGTGGGTTCTGCTTCTGTAGAATTCGTTGAAGATGTTGATCTCTTGATCAGAAGGGCAGAGAGATGCTTGGAAGCTGGGGCAGACATGATAATGATAGATCCTGATGATATCTGCAATGCTGATGCTGTCCGAGCAGACCTTATTGCGAAGATTGTAGGTCGTCTAGGTCTTGAGAAAACCATGTTTGAAGCATCGAATGCCAGAACCTCGGAGTGGTTCATCCAACGCTATGGGCCCAGGGTATGTATGTCCCGGAATGCAAACTGTGCTTTTGGATGGCTTTCATTTCTTCAATGATCACTGCGTGTTTTTCACATGCAATATTTTCAGGTTAACCTTTTTGTTGATCACTCTCAAGTCATGGATTTGGAGTGTCTTAGAGGGCGCAAGCTGGGTAAAAACCATTCATCAGTTCTTGGATCCTCCTACTTCCTGTTCTGAATAGGGGATTGTAAAGATGTGTATACCATGTCGGAAACTCCCTTTGTTACAGAATTCTGCTGTTCTGTGTATTGGACCATTGGCTGTGATGCCACAAATATGATCAGAGACAGTGTGTAACATTATAAGGAAAAGTGTTGCTCTTTTAGCGGGGTTCTTTCAATTGTCTTTATACAGTTGCCTGCAATGAGCTCAGATTTATTCTATCTTGTGAGGAAAAGTGTTGATTTGCAAAAGTTAAATTTTGTCCATCTTGAAATCTCATGGCTAAAACATTGAAGTAGTGGGAGTTGGTCCATCTGAAACGGCATCTTTTGTAACGAGAAACCAGTCTGGGAAGGAGGAAGTGAAGGAAGTGGGAAACAACTTCTCAAAATCACTTGTGCTTTTACTTGTCCATCCTACGGTCTGCGAACATGGTGCATCACTTCATAATTTGTACTGCAAGTGTTCTAATGAACTGATGTTTACAGCTTACCTATGTTCTGCAATCTAAGTGCAGAAGTAGTAGATAAGTTTGTCCATAAAGATGGAAGAAGGAAGGCTTAGTTTGAAAGATCGCCTGGGGCCATCCAAGACGATGCCAGTCGCCAAGCCTATCTTCAGCTGTAAGTAGACTGGTCCTTTTCGCCAAGCCTATCTTCAGCTGTAAGTAGACTGGTCCTTTTCTCTTTTAATGGGCAATGGTACGAAGGGCGGTCATTCTCAGAAGTTCGAAATCAAGCGAAGGAGCTACTAGTCGTCCCTTTCATGAAATATCACGTGAGCCATCCGCAAGAAAGGATAGAAGTTTAGAGGTAGTTCTCTGCCGTAGTTTTGAGCCCGAGATGTTCATGCTTCACGTTTTGTCATATAATCAGATACATTTGCAAAATTCTGCCAGTCGTAAACGCATCAGTTTACAACCTTCTGCATGTGCACTTCTATAGGCTAGAATGATTGGTCAGATCGCTTTTGCTCTTGTGGTTGACCAGCACAGTTGTTCCACTCGATAGCAGTGTCAATTGTAAGGGGCTGACGCTGGATATTTTGTTCCTTCTACCTTTCCTGTGCCGGAGATGGTACGTGCGCTTACCACGATTCAGATCAAGAATGATTACTGGCTGCCTTTGCACTAGAAGAACAACTAGGTTGGGACAATGTCTAGCCAGTTTAGATCGGTCCAGCAACCTGGATCATCGGAAAACTATTTTCGCCGGTAATGAACGGCTGCTTTCGAGTACAATGATTAGGTGGACCGTGCTACCGGGTCTAGCATGCAGGAACGTACCGTTGCCAATCAAGTGAACGAAGAACATGACAATCCAACTCTCGCCCTACAAAAGAAGTGGAGGAATCTGGGCATGTGCTTCATCTATTCTTGATGGCAGGTAAAGGCATTTAGTGGTAAGGAATCTATTTCTCGGAAGCGGGGACCGATCACTCTCAAACTTCTGATTGGACAGGGGCCGGTTTCGTACGATCTACTTGTGTTATTTGGTTAATGTCTTATATCATTTGTCTCTCATCTTGATTAGGGCCCATTTGTCGCATTGAGACAAGATTTTGCGATCTTAGGTCTCATGCGTGAAAGAGTCGCAATCGACCGAGTACATGGACTATAAAAATCGGGTCTAAGAGTGTCGGAACGTCGAGTGGGCCGACACGATTTTTCCAATAAACAGACAATTTCATCAATCAATCCGAAAGATACAAACAAAAACGTTTGCCCGTTTGAGAAGGACTTTCAACGATTAAGTAACGTAAGAAAACAAAACTTAGGTCCGATGTGGTTATGGCGTGACCAAGTAAGACTAGAGACTGTTTTGGCTTTTATAAGGCTCTGTCCGTGAGATGCTGGCCAGCAGGTTGTTGGTAACCCTTTGGGTCTACGCTAGTTGCTAACTCTTGACGTCGATTTTACAATGTCGCCTTATCGCGTGTGAAGGATGAGCAAACTCTATTGTTTCGCTTAACGACGTAAATGCGCGGTCTCCAATCAAATTGATGAACGCGTATTAGCCGTAATTGAACTTATAGCTTCTATGTAGTTGCGAAAAATAAGTGACCGAATGCAATAATGCACATAATAAAGGAATTTACGCGATCTGGATCTGTGTGGTCCAGCCGTGAGACCTACTTCACTTCATGGGAAGAGTGGCATGGGACTTCGCTATAAGATCAAGTGATACTATGAAAATTAAATCCATGCTCGAGTTGCTCAAATACTTATAATGTTTCCAATTATGTTCAGTAATTAGTATAATTCTTTTAACCCTTATAATTTTTCCTGAAATAATTTATTGATCTTATAGAGGAATACACAAAATCTTACCCAAAAACTCATATATTTCCCTCTTATATATAGTGATTGAATCCAAAATACGAACCATTTTTAGGAAATCTACTCAAATTAGGAAAGTATTCAAATTAAGAAACTTATTAAAAACCTTATTTGGATCAAAGGATTGACTTTCCTTTACGAGCTCAAACTCATTGGATATTCTCCATACATAGTTCCAGAGTTTTGGGCAAGCATAGCCCACTACCCATCTAGTGTAAGGAAACGTTCAATCAAGCCAAGATGCTTTATTAGAATATACCTACCAATTATTCTCAGCATGGAGTCGTCTATAATGATTTTTGCTATGTGCATACGTCCACTTCTTAATCGCTAAAGCCGACTCTATGATCAGATATAATAATTACAATGACAACCAATTAGCAAAGTGAATATTTCAGCGAGGATTTTGGAATCCGAGGAAGTATGTGTCGTGCTAGATTCATTCGATCGAGTAAGTTCAACGTCATCGGGTTTGGTAACGTATTGTGTGCATACAGCAGATCGGGCAAATTAATCAATTCAATCGGAATGATGAGCAGGTCATCCTCGATTGACACCAATTTTTCCATAATGAACAGTGCCATCTACAATCACCAGAAGTCATGACACGCCTGCACTCGAGATTTTCTATAACAAGATCCTCGTCCCTCTCAAAAGCTTTCTATAAAAGCATAAGCCATCCCTCAATGCTCGCTGGTCCTAACGAAATCAAGGCATGTTTCCTCCTCCTTGCCCGAGTCACATCTCCTTTATTGCCTCCACTTGTGCACAGGGTGATGGCAAGCCAACACCCTCTTGACTCTTCCTCGCTCGACCCTTTCCGTACTTGAAGATTTGGAGAACTGAAGTCGTGAGAGAAACACGAGAGAAGAGCGAAGGACGGCGAGCGAGCGAGGGATCGGTACGATGCCGGCGGTTTGGTTCGCCCTCAAGAGGTCACTGGACTGCAAGTCGAGTCGTCAGTCGGATGTTCATGAGCCGAAGTCGAGAGGCCTCAACAACATCGTCGTGAGGAGGCCGGGGTGCGGTTGCTCGAAGTCGATGTCGCATCTCAGAGATGTTGTCCATGGAAGCAAGAGGCAGGCTGCTCAGAAGCCGCCGAGCTGTAGCCCAAGTTCCATCGCCAGCAGTGAATTCATCAACCCCATAACCCATGAAGTGGTCTTCAATAACTCGAAATGCGAGATCAAGATCATGGGCGTCGGAGGCCAAGTCGGCAAGAATCACAGCAGGAGTGATTCGACTTTCGTCGGGACACTTCATCCCGGAACGCCTGGTCCTAGAGGCCAGTACACGGTTCCAAGCAGTTACAGTTGCCCAAGGTCGACGAGTACTCCCTCAAGGAAGATTGGCGGGAGTTCGGCCACGTCTGGCGGTTCCAGAGGCAGTGGTTTCCCAAAGTCCAGGACTATGGTGGGGCCTGATGCTCATTCGGGATCTTCGGTTCTCATCTGCCACAAGTGCGGGGAGCAATTCAAGAAGTTGGATGCTGTTGAAGCTCATCATCTCTCCAAACATGCTGGTAAAAAAACATCTTACCTTGAACCACATGATCATATCTGTTTCTGCATTGCCTTTGCAGTTTCTCATTCTCTGGTCTAGATAAGTATAAAATCGTTTGTTTAATTTTGGAGTAGCCTGAACGAACTGGGGATTGAACTTCTGGTTTTTAGCTTATCTGAGGATGGAAATTCTTAGACTGAACTGTCAATTTGATTAATGTCATTGCAACTTTTTCTTCTTCCAGTAACTGAACTAAGTGATGGAGATTCATCCAAAAGGATAGTGGAAATAATCTGCCAAACGAGCTGGTTGAAGTCTGAGCCCAGCAGTTGTGGACACATTGAGAGGGTCTTGAAAGTCCACAACATGCAAAGGACCCTCGCCCGGTTCGAAGAATATCGAGAGATGGTCAAGATCAGAGCCAGCAAGTTATCCAAGAAGCACCCCCGCTGTATGGCTGATGGGAACGAGCTCCTAAGATTCTATGGCACGGCCGTGGCTTGCTCGCTCGGTGCCAATTCCTCCGGCCTATGTGATCTCAGCAATTGTGCCGTTTGTCGGATTTTGAGACACGGTTTTCCTTCAAAGAAGGAATTGGCTGGTGGTGTAGGGATTTTTACTTCATCCACAAGCGGAAGAGCCTTCGAATCGATCAAATTAGGTGATGGAGATGGGTGCCTCAGGAAGGCTCTGGTGGTTTGCAGAGTAATTGCTGGGAGAGTCCACAAGCCTGTCGAAAATATTCACGAAATGGCGAGCCTATCTGGGTTCGACTCATTGGCTGGGAAAGTGGGTCAGTATTCAAGCATCGAAGAACTTTATTTATGGAATCCGAGAGCTCTCTTGCCTTGCTTTGTGGTAATTTGCAAAATCTGAAACGGGATTGAAGTGGGGGCTATAAAAGAAAAATCTTCCAGTTTCCAAACATGGACAGTTCTTCTGCAACATTTGTAATGCTTCTTCTAACAGATGCAATAATAATATTGATTTTATTCTTATCATGTTCATCAACACTAAACCAGTTCCTTCACTTTTGCTGTTCTTCTGTGCTTAAGAAGTCGTCTTCGAAATGCCCAGTACTGAGTACTGTCAAGTATAACCAAAGACGGTTCGAATAAGTAGGTATCTATTAGGAGAATAAAAGAAAGAGAAACCGCAAAAAAATTTGTGAGCTTGAACGTGTTTGTACAGAAATCGGAATATAAAGCTCTCGAACGAATTGTGAAATTAAGCAACTTAATCGATGAACAGTTTGTACAGAAATCGGAATATACCATAATCCTCGAAGAACTATGGTATCAGAGGATGTAATGTCGTGAGTCAGATGCAGAGTCCTGTTATCTTGCATTTACTGTCGTAGCTTTGGTCGTCAGATGAGCCTTTCTGTCCAGTCTGGAGAATGTTGACCTCCATTTTAAGTGAAGCATTCATTTATATCGTGGAAATCTCCTCTCTCTGCCTGTCAATGCCGTGCTACTCACCTTTCGATATGCTACGAAAGATGAACTGCACTTCCATGGAAAAGAACATGCTCGACATGTTATGTTCCTACAGCATCGTCAATGGTAATTTATCAGCAAGTTCTTCGGCAATAATACTATTCGTAAGGATTGTGCGTGAACTTGAGTAGATCGTGCTGTGACTTGTAGATACCGCATTGACAGCGCCTTCGGAATTAGGGAACTCTGGTCCTAACTAAAGGCGACCATCAGTGAGTGTGTACTTAAAAAGTTCGATTCGCCATCGGTCATCTTGATGGAAAATGTTGATCACCAGGGACTGCAATGTAGGGAAAAGTCCAAGAGCTTGTGAATTGCATTAAAGGAAGGTTTCTTTCAGTGGACCTGCTCGGCATGTGCCCTCGACTTTGCAAATGCTGAAAGATCTTTGGCCAATGTCTTTGCCAAAGGATAGAGTGGCAGGGACCATCTTATGCTGATTTATGAGCTAGTAAGGAGAAGAGAGAAGCAAGAGCAATTTGGATATTTAATGGCAACACCCATCGTTCTCTCTCTCTCTCTCTCTCTCTCTATACGTCTGTGCCAACTGTGAATTATCTCACTTCTTGTCACTTTCATGTCATCTGTCCTGGTTTCTATATGCATGTTCCCTTTTAATTCCTGCCCTTTCAAACAGCGATGACGAGCTCCGCTTGATTGCAGGTATTATGTTCTGGAAAAAGAGGACGTGGATAAATGGGTCACAAGAAAATGCACATGTTTAGGAGCTCAACATTTGGATGGAGTTCGTTTAACATAAAATGAATTGGTTAATATTTTCTATCAACGGCTAAAATAGGGAAAAATTATTAAATAAGAACATGAAATGCCCTTATTTTCTTAATTAATGACATGAGATAAACCTTATATCAAATAATGGCCTAAAGTGGTTATGATAATTTAAAAAAAAGCCTAACCTAGTCAATTGCTGGTTGACTAGATCTTTCAACTGGTCAAAGGCATTTTTGTCAAAAAGACAATTATAATTATACATATTTTTATATTTATTTTTTTCATTTTTCATTTTTCTCTTTTCTTTTTCCCCCTTTCTGGCAAAAGCCAGGCAAGGGCTTAGCAACCTAACAAGGATTGCCTAGCCAACTGCTAGTGAGTCGACCTCGGCTAGATTTGGCAAGGGCCGGCCTTGCTTTGTAGTTGACGATGATGGCCCTCTCTCTAGGCATTGGTAGCCATCACTTGAGACTAGCCATCGGTGAAGACTAGGCACTTGCAAAGATGAAAGGGAAAAGAAAAAAAAAAAAAAAAGGAAAGAAAAGAAGAAAAAAAAAGGTAAATGACAAAAATGTTCTTGACTAGCTAGAAAGTCAGGTTCATCTTTGAAATTAATATAATTCCTTCAGACCCATATTTGAAGCAAAATCCAATTCATGACTTTCTTCAAAAAAAAAAAAAAAAAAAATGATGGCACTTTATGCCTTTATTTATAACAAGATTTGCTTCAAGCTATATTGTTTAAGAAAATGGTGATATTTTAGGTCATTATTTGGTTTTTCCTAAAATAGAAGAAAACGTTTTTCACTTTTCAAGTAGGGAAAAACATTTTCCTTACTAACTCTTTCTTATTTTCACACCCTTGCTTGCCCCCCTCTTCTTTCTTTTTCTTTTTAAAATTTTAACTATTTTCTTTTTTCTTTTTTCTTTTTTCCTTTATTTTTTTTCCTTCTTTCCAAGCCAATCGTTAGCCATGGCTACGGTTTGTGATCGGGTGAGGGTGAGCTCGAGCTCGAGGATTACTCAATTGGCAAGTGTGAGCCTCAGGCTCATCGATTTGGAGCCTTTTTAAGGCCAGCATGTTAGGAACGCGAATATATGGAGAGAAAAATTGAGAAGAAAAATAGGTGACAATTTTTACATGAAAAACCCTTCCCAAAATCAAGAAGAGAAAAGAATCTCTCTAGTATTAGTATCAACATTACAAGCTCTAAAGTTATAAGCTTCAACGTTTCAACTATAAAAGATATTGCCTCTATATATAGCAGGAACCTATGGCATAAATAATTATGATGGAAATTACATATATGCCATTAGCAGCAATAAAAGCTTGGTTATCTACTTTAACATCATAAGATGAATAAGTTATGGTATATGCCTGCCCAAAATAAATTGTTTCTACACTTGAATATTGTTTTCCTCTATTATACTTTATAACTTTATCAATTGCCCTCTTGGGGGTTGATCTTCAAAAAAAATAGCAATAATCTTTCATACTATTTATCTTTGCAGCCCAAATTGTCCAAGTGCGGCAGCCCCCCTCGTCACTTACCATGGAGGCCAATTGAGGCAATTATTGATGCAGAAGGATGCCTTCTTACACATGATGGGGAGATCGTTATGATGCACACGTGGGTGGATTAGGCTAGAGATATCGCATATCAAAGAATTAATGTGGTGGAGAGATGTAGGGTAGTTAATATATCGTAGTTGACTCAAAAATCATTAACTTAAACTTTTGAGTTAAGGTGGGTCTAATTGGACATATTATCGGCTTGTATTTGGGCTCTTGCTTGGCAATTTCCTCAAGTGAAGGTATTGGATTTTTGTTGTGCGCTCTGAACAAATGCTATTAGAGCTTATCATTGTAGTTTCTAAACAGGTGAGCATTGTGGTGTAACAACGTGGGCTCGTAGGAAGTTGATGTAGAAGGATACCTAAATTAAGAGGGAGTGGACCTAACTAACACTAAGTTAACATGTGAGGATGAGATTATTAGGATGCTCATGTGATTGAGTTGTATTAGAGAAATCTCCCATTAGATAATTGATGTGGTGTAAAATAATTAATATATTTTAGTTGATTTATAATTCATTGACTCAAACTTTTGAGTGAATATGGATCCAAATAGAGATATTGACGGGCTCGAATTTGGGTTTCCTCTTAGCGATCTCCTCGAAAGAAGGTATTAGGCTTTTGCTATGTGCTTCCAACAAATGGAGTCAAAGCCTATGGTTGCGATTGGATGGCAAGTAGATGTTGTGGTGTAGCAATGCAGACCCATAGGAAGTTGATGCAGAATGATGCTTGATCACATATGAGTGGGAGATTGTTAGGATACACATGTGAATGGGTTATGTTAGAGAAATCTCACATCAGAGAATTAATGTGGTGTAGAGGTGTAGAGCAAGTAATATATCTATACTAGTTGATTTAAGCTTTTGAGTGAAGATAAGTCTAACTAGATATATTGATAGGCATGTATTTGGACTCCCTCTTGATGATCTCCCAAGGTGAAGTTATTGGATTTCTGCTCTACACTACCAACACAGTAAGCTCGAGACTTGCTGAAATCTAACAAGCCTTGAGTTTGCCTTTGACCGGTTGTTGGCTAGAATTATGGCTGATGGCCGGCCATAAAAGACGGAGGAGGAAAATTAAAAAAAAAAAAAAAAGGAAAAAAAAAGAAAAAAAGTATAAAGAAAAATAAAAAAAATGAAGAATTATTTTTTTAAAAGAAAGAAGAATAAAAATTATTAAAAAGAGTGTAGGGAGGAAAATCAAATTCCAATCGAATTTTCTATACCGAATAATGAAAAATAATTTCTAGTTCATTTTTAAGTTTTAGCTTAACACCGAAAAAAATTATCTTTTTCCTTGAAAATGACTCTTGAAAAATATTTTTTAGAGACGCTATATTTTTTGTCAAATGAATGGAGCCTAATTACAATAATGCATATTCAAATGCCCAATTGATTAAAAAAGACAAGGAAGCATCAACTTTGAAATCCTCAAAAGATGACAATTTGATATTTCGATCAGTCTCTGGCATCATCTTGTCATTTCGTTACATCAACCACAATCTACAACATAACAATGCAATCATAATTAACGTTCGGGTTCATGTTAGGTTTCCGTTCGCAAAGCTACGCAAAAATCGACGAGTACTTCACCTACTCTTCTCTAAAAACTTGAAGTAAACTACAAAATCGACAGAAGGGAAATTACCATATCATGAGTTGGGCTTTCAGCTGATCGGATTTAAGAGGTTTGATTCAGCCTCGGATCTGAATTTGACGAGCCCGTTTACATATCTCAAGTCCGCTTCAAACCCGAGTTGGGTCCTCGAATGGGTCTCCCAGAATTTTTCTCGGATGCTTTTACTAGATCACGAGTAGACCGGAAAAAGAACCAAAAAAAGAAGAAGAAGCTCTAAACCAATTTTTTTTTGGTTACAAATTCAATTATAAACTTTTTAATTTGACAAATTTAATCATAAATACTTTCATATTGGTACTAATTTAGTTTGTCCGATTGATTTATGTTGGAAATTGCGACGTGATGCTGATTATTTTACGTGGTATAGTCGACGCTGACGTTGATATTTTTAATTATATTTATTTATTCTTTTTTATAATTTTTTTTCTTTCCCCCCCCCTCCCTTCATTTTGGTTGGTGAAGCTGTGAAGGCCCTTGAGTAGATCTAACTGAGGGTTGTGGCCCAATCGATGGTGGGCGAGGGTGTAAAGGCCCTTCGCTAGATTTAGGCGGGGGTTGCGTTGCTCACTGCTAGTGAGGTTGTCAAGGCCCTCACTAGATTTAGGTGATAGCCTGCGACCTTGTTGCTAGCGAGTGAGGGCGCAAAGGCCCTCTTGGAATCCGAGGGAGAGCAACCTTATCCGTGGCCAACGAGGGCTTGCTCACCCTCACTTATCCTCGCTAGCCAAATGAAGGAAATGAAACGAAAGGAAACAAAAAGAAGAACAAAAAATATATGAAAAATATTAGATATTATAAATAAAAAAAAGTCCACATTAGCACTAGTTTTATCGTGTAAGATGATCAAAGTCCATGTTACGATTTTCCTCATAAATTAGCTAAATGAACTAAATTAGTATCAATATGAAAAAGAAAATATGATTAATTAGTCAAATTGAAAAATTTGTTAGTAACGATATATAAAGTTTAGGATTATTTGTGTGATTCTCTTATGTATTAATGCATGGTTTGACAGTAATAATCTCCACGCGAGTCAAGATCATAATCATAATAACACCACCATCGAAAGGAATCATTTTTATGGTTTAAATGTATCGTCAAAAACAAAATCCTTGACAATAAAGCCAGAGACCATGAGATGAAGACATGTGGCAGCTTCTAGATAAGGCATGAAAAGATAGCCCGAACATGATATTCTTTCTCCTTTTTGTATTTAATGGCGTACGAAATGGACGCTCTACATCGGGTTATTGTTTGCACATGTGCAATGCATTCATTAGAATTGCTGAGATGATGTACTGGACATTTCGAAAATAATCATGTTGCAAAAATACAAGAGTGTTAGCAGCAAAAATGGATAAGGGTATTTATTTATTTTTATTTTTTGGTAAGGGTAAGAGAATGGATAAGGGTATTTAAAAACACTTTCATGAGAAAAACCTGGACAAACGGGAAAAAAGAAAAAAGAAAAAAGAAATCTTCAGGACCAAGCTAGGTCAGCATCTTGCCTTTGTCCATCTTGATTTGCACATGATACTGAATAATAACGACAATATTAGTAATTACTGAAGGGACAGTGATAGATATCATTACACATAATTATAATTTTTTCCCGAATTATAGAAGTATAGGGCCACTTATCTATTTATCCAATAATTTTGTTTATTTATTTATTTATTTCTATAAATTGTTATCATGAATATTGCATGAAGTGCATTGCAGTCAGAGACTAGCGGGAGATGCGTCCTTCTCTGCTCAGAAGCTCACCTAACATGAATTTGATCACGTGATGCTCCTCTACCCCGTTTGAGTCGACAACTACCCCCCCTCGCTTCGCGACAAACACCTTCCCTTCACCCTTTTGCACGCCGTACTATTTACTTGTTTATATATATATATAATGGATGATGCCAAAGTCGTCTTTGAAAATAATATTTGGGGAAATTTTGGGTCGTCAACCCCAAACGCCCGGTAAGACATGATTGTAGATAAGATTACAGGTCTTGGATGATGTCCTCGGGGAGCACAATTCCTTGAATTTGTTTCACCAAAAGGATGACGGAAATATCTTTTAAGAATATGGACAGATTGAGATGAATCGACAAATGATGCGAATGATCTTCTTTTAATTTTGGGCACGGCAGTTTATTGATAAGGAATTTACAAGTATGAAATTGGCAACAGTTGTAAAAATTGCAGGAAAGTAAAAAAATGAAAGATAAATTTATAAAAAAACGTTGAGTTCTCCGATGGATCCGAGGTTTACAATTAGTACACTTAAGATAGTTATAACTAACGGCAGGACCGACATACAATTATTACTAAATTTGAATAAATGAGTAAATAAATAAATTTCTAGTCCTCTCAGAAATTACACAACTGCATATTATCTGGCAATAATGATCTATAAGAAGTTATGAAGATTTTAAAATAGCGACAATAAACATAGCCCTCCAATAATGATGTAAGTGACGTTGCTGTTTAATATGAAAATACCTTTTCTTCGGTTTTCATATAATTATTAAATTGGGAAATTCAGTGCAGAGGGTCAATATTACCAAAGTCAAGCTATGTAAGCTCAGACGGGAGTCCAGCTTTGAATGTAGTTTGACAATCGAGCTCCTTATTAAAAAGAAAAAAAAGAAGAAAAAAGAGAAGAATTTGAGTATTAGATTATTCATTTGGTCCGATTGGATCGTATGGCAATTTCCTGGTCGACCCAACAATTATAATTACAAAATACAATCTTTTTAAATGACTTCATTAGCGCCTAAAAATGATTACCTTTTGGTTATTATCGATAAATGATAGACTTAACCGATAAAAGTAGAATTTGCAAAAACAAAAAAGTTGTTAATAAACTGTACACAATGTGAAGGTTATCACAAGAGCGATAAAAAAACAAAAAAGTCATAAATATAGTGTATCGGTACCAATTAGTTTTTAAATTTTGACAAATATAGTCCTAAAGCTTTTTTTTTTTGTATTCGTGCTAATTGAGTTTATCCGGCTAATTTTGAGTGAAAATTGTTAATATGGACATTGGCCATTTTATGTGACAATACCGATATTAACATGGATACATTTTATATTTTAAAATATTTTTTGATATATTTATTATTTTTCAATGTGGCTAGTAAGGATTGATGATGACTTTTACTAGCCATTGAGCAAGGGCTTGTGAGCCCTCACTAATCACTAGCAAGGGTTGTGGCTCTCGCTTAGGACATCTCGATTGCAAGTGAGGGTTGCCAAGCCCTTTGGTGAGTGCCGTCCTCACTGGATTAGGAGAGGGCTAAACGGCCTTCACTGTAGTTGGCGATGGCTTGGGGAGGGTTGCCGAGCAACCATTGTAGGCCACAATGAAAATAATAATAATAATAAGAATAATAATAATAATAATAAAAGTTCAGAAAAAATATTAAACAACTATAAAATTTGTCTGCATTCGCTCAAAATTGGCCAAATGGATTCGATTGGCACAAATGCGAAACTGTTTAGTACTAAATTGGTATAATCGAAAGATTTATGACTGAATTAATATAAATACATTATATTTAAGACTTTTTAAGTATTTTTCTCTCTCGTAATAACTTTCACATTGTGCCCGATCGATTGTTCAATTCATTAATAACTTTTTGTTTTCACCAAATTCTGCTTTTATCGGCTAAGTCCATCACTTGTCAATAATAATCAAAAGGTGATCATTTTTAGGTGTTAATGAAATAATTTAAAAAGAATGCGTTTCATAATTATAATTTGTAGGGTCAATGAGGAAATTGCAATACGATCGAACCGAACCAAATTGAAAGGATGGATAATTTAATACTCAAGTTCATCTGTCTCTCTGTTTATTTATTTTTATTATTTTTTTTTTGGAATAAGGAGCCCAATGATATTGTCGAACTATATTGAAAGCTGGACTCCACATGATCTCCATGTCCCTCCGAGCTTATTAACATAGCTTGACTTGGGTACAATTAACACCCTGCACCAAATTTTCCTACGGTCCTGTGTTATTATATCCTCGTCCCAGTCCAATCAAAAACTGAACAGCGACTTCGCGTTGAAGTACAGACACCTGATGATATCAAGAGGAAGCTAGTATTCTAGAAAAAATATTGGGTGGTCCCGGACCACTCACACGGCGCCACGTGTATGGGGAAGCCGGAAAAGGACAAAAATCGGGACTCACTTTTCTGACGCTCTCTCTCCTCTTTCTCTCTTTTGTCCCCCTCCCCTCCTATGTGGCGCCCACTCACGCTGACGTGGCGGTCCCGGACCACCCAATATTTTCTCAGTATTCTAGGTATTTAATTTCTTCCTTTGGTCAGCAAAAAGGAAAGTTCAATTCATTATGGGTCTAATCTCTCTGGCTGTACGGGGTTGCTTTGAGTCGTAGGTAAAGAGCACCAAGGAAGGCCACGTGCTCACCTTCTTCCCTCCGGTTAGATGGGGGACGGACAATCCTAAGGCCTATTTAAGACAACCAAACTCGCCCCAAGAATTCCAGCACATACCCACCGTTAGATTTTTCTTCTTCTTCCTCGTCTTCTTCTGCTGCCGCTGCTGCTGCTGCTGCTGTCACCGTTAGAGAGAGAGAGATGGCCACAGAGATTGTAGGGAACAAGAAGGCGTGTGTCATCGGAGGGACTGGTTTCGTGGCTTCTTTGCTGGTCAAGCTTTTGCTGGAGAAGGGCTATGCTGTGAACACCACTGTCAGGGACCCAGGTTGATCTCTCTTCTACTTCTTCGTCTGTTTGGTCTGTTGGGACAGGTGAATGCTCTGTTTTTGTGGCATATGCTCTGTTTGGGAAACGCCCATCAGCCCTCCGATTCAAGGGAAACTTTCGTTTCGCTCACTTCAAACTATTGCCAATTCACCCATAGATGAGTATAGCCCAACTCGGGCCGTCAATACTATAGTATGCATTTCGCGTTATCAACAAGGATGGCAAACGTATTTAAATTGGCCGCGATGTAGTTCCGACTTTAAAGGCCGTGTTTTAGTAATTTGGTAGGGTTGACGTAGCTTGATTACTAGGAAGCTGAGGGACTAATGAATTAGGCGCTTTAGTTGGAACTGTTCGTTGATTTGCTATCTTATATTGCTGCAGATAATCAAAAGAAGGTGTGCCATCTCCATGAGCTCCAGAACTTGGGTGACCTTAAGATTTTCAGGCGGATCTCACCGACGAATCAAGCTTCGATGCTCCTATAGCCGGCTGCGACCTTGTCTTCCATCTAGCGACCCCGGTCAACTTTGCTTCCAAAGACCCTGAGGTATGAAACTAGTGCATCATTTCAACGAGACATTATATTGGTTCTGAAACTTCTTCTCCGATTTTACAGAATGACATGATCAAGCCGGCAATCCAGGGAGTCCTGAATGTTCTCAAAGCCTGTGCCAAAGCGAAGACAGTGAAACGTGTCGTGATGACTTCATCAGCAGCCGCAGTTTCAATCAACAATCTTCAGGAAACGGGCTTGGTCATGGATGAGAAAAACTGGACGGATGTCGAGTTCTTGTCCTCTGTGAAGCCGCCTACCTGGGTAAAATCAGTTGGCCATAGGATACAGATTTGACATTTGAGCTGTTAAAGAAGAAAAATTGAAATCGATGGGCTTTTCAATTTCACTATTTTCAGGGGTACCCTGCTTCCAAGACGCTGGCGGAGAAGGCAGCATGGAAATTCGCGGAGGAAAACAATATCAAACTTATAACCGTCATCCCATCCCTAATGGCTGGCCGTTCTCTCACTCTGGATGTCCCCAGCAGCGTCTGCCTCGCAATGTCTCTGCTGAGAGGTCCGAAACCGTCCACAGTACTATAATTTCACTAATCCCATGTCGAAACAAAACTAATCACAGAAAAGCATAAGAGAAGAGTGCTTGTCCTAATGACTCCAATATATCTTTTGCAGGAGACGAGTTCTTGATGAATGGGCTGAAAGGCATGCAAATGCTGTCGGGTTCTATTTCCATAACGCATGTTGAGGACGTCTGCCGTGCCCACATTTTCTTGGCCGAGAAGGAATCTGCTTCGGGACGATACATCTGCTGTGCTGCTAACACCACTGTTCCGGAACTCGCAAAATTCCTTAACAAAAGATACCCACAATACAAATCCCCAACAGAGTAAGTCACTTGAATGTTGACCAAAACTTTCTGGTATATTTGTATGCACAGATTCTGGACATCCAATGATCAAATCGGGTGGTCGTTCTGATTATGTGCCGATTGCCACATGCAGATTCGGGGATTTCCCATCTAAGGCCAAGTTGATCATCTCTTCAGAGAAGCTTATCAAGGAGGGCTTCACCTACAAGTACAGCATTGAGGATATCTATGACCAATCTGTCGAATACTTCAAGGAAAAGGGACTGTTGCAGGTGTAGTAATTTCTGTTGGCTTTGCGGTTCTGCAGAAATGAGAGGAATGCTTGGCCAGGAAGAGGGTGAAAGAATAACATGTCATTGAGATCTATCAGTTAGCTTGTTCCAAATTGAATGATTCATCGATGTGAATTGAAAAGTGTGGCTCTTGCATCCTTTCTAAACCATGAACGTCAATGATGCCACAACGTTTCCAATTGGGACTATTTACTAAATGTAATGGATCTGTTAACTCTGTAAGAGAAGTTGGTTCGCCTCTACTGCATCTATTGGCTTAGTTTTTTCTCTTCATCTTTTGCAGTGATCGACAATGACACGATATGCATAACCATGATTATATGCTTCCAGATTCAGAACTTGGTGAATAACCTCTGGAAATCAAACACAATGAAATGCAAATAAAACTATTTTGAACGAGATGAGACACAATATGAGATGAAATGAATCACATGCGAAATTATAGAAGATCCCCTTTAAGATCAAACAATTATATCGAACTGAGTATGATTATACGTGTGATAGCATTCACCATACTACGAATATCAACGAACCCTACCATTGCAAGTGGTCAGAGTATTCTTTTTTAAGGTTCGGAATTTAGAGTTTAGGAATTATCAACATAAGCAGGCCCGACAAATTTGAAGCTAAATCCTAAACCATCGATTATTTCGTGAAAGCAATGTACGAGTGTGAATGTCTACCAAGTTGACGAACTCGTAGCTCCCAAAATCTAAGTTCTGCTTGCATATACATAGAAGGCACAAAAATGAGATCAAGTAAAAGTCCAGCTCTGTCTATTCCAGAGGCCCCTCCTTTCTGTGCATTCCTGCCTGAGATCCATATGATCAACCATATTATTTTGCAGCAGTCTACATAGTCTGAAAAGGGCTTCGGACAATCTCAGCACATTTCAATCTTTTATGAGATCCAATGTCTTCTAAGTCCTAACGACAGTGCTGGACTCATTGTTTCTCGTAAAGTGATATAGCAGTCTATAGAAGTACAAGGAGGGCCTCTGTGGGATGGAGTGGTTCAGAAGATTAGAGGGAGCCCATGAAGATGACCAATGATGCTGTTGAAGGCCCAGCTTTCGGCTTTTGGTCCGACCGCAAGCATTCTTATTGTAGGGCAATGTGAAACTAAATTAATGATTGTGATTCACACAGTTTGAGTAGGTAAGAAAAATTTCAAGAACCATCCTCCTAAAAAGCACGATATGTCATCCTACAAGTGTGAACCACGTGAAGGATGGGGTAAAATGATAAATTATATTTGAACTTTATGTATATAAATAAACTAAAACCACAGAAGAAATCTATGAAGATGGAGGTGACCATGGCTTGGCGGTGTGCATGGACCTGGCCATGCTTGATCAACCAAAAGGGCAACATAGGCAGGCGTAGGCTAAAAATTCCATTCACGAACTGAGCCCTACCCACTTTAGGCCGCCCAGGCCCGATCAATGCTATGTAGAGTAGTGAAAAACTTTTAATCATTGAGATAGTGATAGGACGTTGTGTAGTAGGGGTGTCCATTGGTCCGGTCCAATTCGTGAACTGGACTACACTAGGCATGGCTGGTTCTAGGTGATTCATGTGGGAATTGGTTTAGTTTATGATTCTTAGAAAAAAATGGACTAATTGATCCGAACCAGTAGAACCGATCCTTAGTGTATTATTAATGTTTTATTTACTAAGGGAAAAAAGTACATGTTATTTGCAGGAGTAATTTTTTTATTTACTAGTAACTTAACATGATTAGTAATTTTAGGCAACACTAAAGTAACTTTCAATAAATTCATGAACTTTAAAAAGAAAGTAAAAATTAAAAAAAAAAAAGGCAACACCATTAGTTCTTAGGGCAACTTGGGAACTAGACAGAGACTAGCCGGTTTTTAGGATGGACGTTGTCAGTTCTTAGTTCTACAGACTAAGAACTAACCATATCTATTATGGTTCTCGATTCTAGGGACAAATCACCCCTTTGGTGTAGAGATTTTCAAGCATCGTCCTACCTATTGATTAAGTTTTGTGTAGTAACTTTTTTCTTCCACTAATTGCATCATGTGAAAGTTTATGTAGAAAACAAAACAAAGCATGCAATGGAGATTCAAATTTTGTTGTCGATTGATTCTGTCATTAGATCTACTTGCCAATCACGAGAAAATTACAAAAAAACATCAACCTTTTAACTATGCTAATTGAGTTCCTAACCTTTTCATAATTTTCATTTTTTGCCGAAAATGGCTTACAGGATGCTAATCATTTTACATGACACATTCTATGTTGATGTTGATAATTTTTACAATTTTTTTTTTTAAATTTTGAATTTTAAATAATTTTTTATTTTATTTTTTCTTTATTTTTCTTTTTTCTTCTTCCTCCATTGGTCATCGTGCCTTGGCAATGGCTAACGATCGACCGCTGTTGATATATTATTTTGACTACTCAAGTAATGGATTGCATAGAAAATTAAGGTTAAATTTTAGCCCCTAAACAAAATAGTAAAGAGAGAGGGGGGGAGGATGGGGATGGGTTGAGAGAAACCGAACTCCGTTCTCAGCTGAGCGCTGCTCGGCAATCTTGCTGCAATCTGCCAACCTTTAGCCGACGCCCTCGAGTCTGCAGCCTCCCCTTCCACAACGCCCAAATTTCCAGTGAGTTTTCTTTGGGTTTGATCCACTTTTATCTTGAGGATCCCGGCTCGAAAACATCGAGGAGAGGATCCTGGCTTGAAGAACATCGAGGTGACTGACCATATCTTGATTTGCTTTGGGTTTGCCTTCCCGCCGTTGTTGCCAAATTGGGTAAGGACCCGCGGCCGAGCCCCTTTGGGTGCTTTGTTCTTCCCTTGTCTTGGCCAACCGGGGCCGAGACTCATCGGTGCCGGCTCATACTTGATTCCGAGCTTTGGCGAGTTGGGCCCAGTCACTGTGGCGTGTTATTACCTAGTCTGTGTTGACTGTTGATGTTGATCCTAACTCTAATTGGCACCATTCGCTTTTCCAATTGGTGCCCGCCATATGTTTTTTGAAATGCCACAATGAGATCCAATTTTAGTTTCCTCGTTTTGGATGAAATCGAGTTGGCCGCGCATGGCCTGGATTTGTTAACGCGTTCTAGTGATGATTAGCAACCCTAGGTGTCAGCCATTTAGTCATTTGCCCCATGTTCCCACCTCTGCCGTTATTTCATGTCGAGAATATAACGTGGAAACGGTAATGGGTTTTGCAGTTAAATCTATGCGAAATCACCAAAAAAATAAACGAGAAATAATAAAGACACTAGAGATTTATGTAGTTTGATTTGAGTATTGGCATCCACATCCACCTAGATAGCTAGCAATAAATAATTAATCATAATAAGAAAATTACAAAGTTATAATTGCTCACACGCACTCCTAAGTTATACCAAAATTTACATTGTTTATAAATAAAACAACTCAATTTAATATAAAATTATGGCACAGGATCATCTCGTGTTCAAGTACAAATCAAAATGCTCATGTGCGGCCGAAAACAAGAACGTCCCATGCGTTCCTTTTCTCTCCCTTCGAGCAACTGTGGCTTCTTCATTGTAGTTGTTCAGAATGGGGAGCCCACAGAGTCTTCCTCTTTTCCTTTTGTATGCATGCGTCTACCCAGTCAAAAGAAACAATAAAACCAAACCCTTGCAATGACCTTTTGCCCCCACAAGTGGAATGTATATCATAAAGCAAAGTGCGCCAATCTTAGAAGGCTAGTGACAACTGATCATTTGAAAATCCTCATAATATCAATTTGACTTGACATTGAATATCTCAATGTCGCGCAATGTATGGGCTTAGGAAAAAGCGCACCTAATCGAGGGCCGTAGGCTTGCCTTTTAGGCAATTTCTCTAAACTTATATCTTTTTTAGTCTGGATAAAAAAGTTAGATTGTGACAGTCACATGAGAGAGCGGGGAGATTCCATCTCGGTCTGAAACCCCCTAACTCGAGCCTTGCGAGCCTTGGGCAAGGCTCCAGCAAGGTCAAGCTCACATGCCCCAGTGAGCTCAAGCCTCGCCTTTTCTCACCAACCTCCGATTCTGAAAGCTCAACCAATAGATTCTCTCGTGTGTTGACACCTAGATTTTGATAACCCGATCATTCATTTACTGCATAAAAAATTAGGGACTAAACTTTAGCCCTTGAAAAAAATATTAAATCATATTGCATTTTGCATTGGACCGGTAACAGATGGGTTTGAACTGATGTTTCTGAGCTTTAACCTGATGAGATTAGACTGAGGGCGTGCATTACAAAATTTCTATTTCAAAATTGATTTGTGGCCAGAAATTGATTTCTCAATTTCTATTCTCCGAACAAGTTTTTGAACAAAGAAACCCGTTTAATAACGACTCAAAATTTTTATTTTTAGAACAGAAATCCGTTTGATAACATAATAAAATTTTTATTTCTAGGAATATAAATTGATTAGATAACAACATAGGAAATCCTCATATACAAAATAATAGTCGAAATAATACTAAAACAACATAGGAATCCTCAAATACAAAATAATAGTTGAAATAATGCTAATACATTACAAAAGTTGAAAATACAATTCATGGAATTTTCTGGCATATTATTATCCCTTGTCATTTTATTGGCAATGGTTTTCCTAAGCATATTTATTTGGTTTCCTTCCTCGGTCAATGTATCGTTTGCAAGCTCATCTTGTGTAAATTCAGACAAGTACTGCGGAAGCATGAATATGGGTGCCATCAATGGTGCCTATACAGCCTTGTCATTTTATCAAAGACTAGTATTATATAAGATTATCAACAAAATAAAATTGATGGTGTAAAGGAATATATGAGAATTCTACCTTGAAGTAACGTTTATGGTTAGGAACCAATCGGGTGAATGTCGATTTATTTTGATTTTCGAATTGAATCGGTCCAGTTGTTCATCCCTAATTTCTTTATTGTTGCTAAATGAACCTTTAATGGCCCTTGCATAGCAAAAGAAAGATTCTCTTGAATCTCTTGCCTTCGAATTAAAATTCAAAATTGTGTAATAATCTAATTATTTTCATTTTGCAAGAATTTTGAATCCATAAAGAAACAAGGCTAAATTTCTAGGCACGTTTTTTATTCATCTATTGCGTAAGAACTTTTTCTTCAATTGGCCATGCGCGTGCCCTTTCTAGGAGGAAAGAGCCCTATTGTTTTAAAGTAAGCATTTAAGAACTTTGGTCGTTTTTTAAAATTGGGGACCCATTCGATTGCCTTTTAATCTAAAGACAAAGTTATCAAAAAAAAAAAAATTTGAAAAAAAAAACACGAGCAAAATAAGAAAAAGAAAATTAGCAATAATTTGTGAAGTTGTGGTTATGAGTGAATTAAGTTAGCAAGAAAACGCAAGGTTCTTTTATATGGTTTGATTTCAGTTTCGATTTCTATTTTAAACGAAGTTAAAAATTTCAGCTTCGATTTTTTCGATTTCTCTATTTCTCGGAATATAAATCTGTTTTAGAAATAGAGAAATCAAATTGCGTTACCAAATGGATTTCTATTCCAAACTTGTTCCGGGGAATAGAGAAACAGAGAAATTGAGAAATAGAAATTTTGTCGTGCGCGCCTTAAGCCCGCGGTGAGGAAAATTTTTTGCCAAGTCCACGGATGTTGAGATCGAGGCGAATTTGGAAAAAAAGCAATATCTTAAAATCTTTCGATCATGTGACAGAGAGGGAAACAATTGGCGTAATCTTCGTTTTGTTTGTTCGTAGTGGGCTATTCGAACAAAAAATATAAAGAGAGAGTGACATATATGCGGCCACCGATTGCATATGAAGAGGCCATTCATGTGCGCTTGGTCATTAAAAGATTTAGTCCAATATGTATATTGACTGAATATCTCTGCCAAATAGAAAAGGGAATAAAATATGTCAATATAATGCAGAGAAAAAAGAATATATAATTGAGACGCTTGAGTAAAGGGGGTTGGCTAATTTTTTTTTTTGGAGCACATAATATAGAGACACACAGAGATATTCAGATTCTGTCAGAAGAGAGAAAAGGGGGACTGGTTTTGTCTTCTTAGATGGTCCCATTGTGAGTTAGAGGGAAAATCGTGAAGTTCCTCTGGCAATTGCACGTGGTCTTCACATCATGGCTTTTCCTCATGCCATTGTGCACCTTTTGCCATCAAGCTCACTTATTCCGAAGGCCCAGCACTGATGACCAACGAAGCACTAGCACTCACCAATTTCCTAACGTGTTAGAGATCGTCCTCGCCATGTCATTGCTTTAGCCCCACTTGAATTTTTCTTGCTGCAGGTTTTCTTAAGTCAAATTGCAGTCCAATCTCGACGCTGCATTCAACGTTTGTTCAGCAACTTCCACGGTGATTTATTGGCATCAAAGGCGAAATTTCTTAGACGATTACACGGCTTCTCAACGACCAATAGCTTCCAACTACCAAAAGCAATTGTGCTAAAATCCCCAACCATGGAGTCCTACGTGTTGAGCAGCAACTCTTATGAGCCGCTCGTGATCCATTGCGAGACAACCGGTTGTCCTTGCTGTCTTTGACCATCGTGTGATCATGTCACATCGAGCCGCCAACTCCCTCACTCACGGTGTATAAGCAGTCAATGAGTCCTCCTTGGCCGTGAATTGCCGGGCCACTGACACCCGCTAATGCGTCACTGCCGCTCACCGCCATTAGTTGCCGTTCACCGTCGAGGAACCGGTCGCGATTCTGGTCTGATTGCATTGTAAGCAAATTTGGAAATAAAATCCTCAAATAAATTAGGTAAGGTGCACATCTCTAGTATATTTGCAAATATTTTACTGCCTTATTTGAGTAGTTAGATATATTATGGAATTGTATGATATACTCTATTGGATGCTAGAATATTTTGTTAGATATTTACTTAAAATAATATAATCCCAAAATCCTAAGATACCCCCATCAAGTTGAGTCACATCATGGATCTGCCAAGTACATGAGGGCGTTGCTAAGGTGATAGAGTATCTCGATCTACTGTACTAGAATAGGATAATCAGCTGAATGTGGCCATGTGACGTGTGGCCCAACAATGTAATGAATCCGTAGGTCCCCTAACTTTTCTTTGTTTTTAGCCTGCTACAGTTGCTTAGCCATCACTGAACATGTATCTTCTTGAAAGGGGAAATCTGGATGCCCATCGCAATCCAACATCATATCAATGTGCACATGAGTGTGGCATGTCTCTCTCATGCTCCTACGATGATTTTCTACATTTGTGCCGACACTTCCATGTAAGATTTTTCTACAATTGTGCCGACACTCCCACACAGACTCATTCCAACATTTTCGGCATGCATTCGAGATTAATTGTGTAACCCCTTTATTCTAAGAATGAGCATATTTTCTTTCATTGTTTAGAGTGTTAGTTTCTATCGTATGTCCAAATTTATGGGGGTAAAACTTTGTGAAATTTTGAAAGAATCGAAAACGGTTCCCCATAGTGTGTCTTGGAAACGTTTGAGGTTCAGGTTGGGCCGGTCCATCCCCTAACCCTAGGACCAATCCACATAATGCTAGTCCTTAATTTTTGGGATTGAGGATTAATCCTATTGAGCTTGGGATTGAGGATCAGACCGACCCAATGGGTTTGGTCCGGTTCCAGGGTCAACCCGAGACCAACTGATACTTTTTTATTTCATTTTTTATACACCTTAAAAAAGCGTTACCCAATGGGTTTGGTCCGATTTTAAGGTCAACCCAGGACTAACCAATAATTTTTTATTTCAATTTTTTGTACTCTTTGAAATGGCATCTAAAGATCGTACCGACCCAATGGGTTCGATGATGAGTGAGGTCAACTAAGAAAATCAAGCAATAAGGGTCAAGTGGGGGTAAGCGTTAAACATAATGAGTATCGAATGTCGAGCGGGGAGCAACAAGCCAAGCGAGCATTGAGTGGCGAGCAGCATGAGTGACCTAAAGCAAGCGAGATGAGTGTCGAGTAACAAGCGAAGAAGTTGTTTCTTTTGATTTTGGCAAATTTCAGACTAAGATGACAAATAAGTCAGAAGAGAATGAATACTAGAGAATGTCATAAGAAGTTGTTTATACGTTTTTGGACGTCTTGAGGACTTATCACAAAAACATTTTCCTCATTCATAAATTATGACCATTGATGTCATAAAAGAAATTAAAAATCTAAGTTATTAAAAAACAATGTAAAATTACTTGAACTCACTAAAGAGCTGTTTAATGTTATTGACACCGTTTATTTTTAAAATTTTCTCTATATAATTTTTAAATTATATATATATATTTAGGGTTGGTCCGGATTGCACTGACCTAGAACTCTCAGGACCGAGAACTAACTCACACAATGCTGATATAGGAATTCTAGGACCAAGGACCGATCTAGTCTCCCTAGGAACCAGACCTGGACCGGCAAGGTTGGGCCGGTCTAGGGTCGGTCCAAGGTTGAACCTAGATCGATGCTCCCCCCTAGATGTGTGGCTTGGCAATGCAATGAATCGGTAGGTCCCCTGACGTTTCTTCGTTTTCAACTTGCTGTAGTCACTTAGCCATCAGTGGACGTGTATCTTCTTGAAAGGGGAAATCTGGATGCCCGTCGCAATCCAACATCATATTGATGTGCACATAAGTGGGGCACATCTCTCTCATGCTCCTACGACGATTTTTCTACATTTGTGCCGACACTCCCACGTACGATTTTTCTACAATTGTGCCGACACTCCCACATGGACTCATTCCAACATTATCAGCATGCATTCAAGATTAATTGTGTAACCCCTTTATTCTAAGAATGAGCATGTTTTCTTTCATCGTTTAGAGTGTTAGTTTCTATCGTATGTCCAAATTTATGGGGGTAAAACTTTGAGAAATTTTGAAAGAATCGAAAACGGTTCCCCATAGTGTGTCTTGGAAATGTTTGAGGTTCGGGTTGGGCCGGTCCATCCCCTAATCCTAGGAACAACTCGCACAATGCTGGTTCTTAATTTTTAGGACTGAGGATTGATCCTATTGAGTTTGGGACCGAGAACTAGACCGACCCAATAGGTTTGGTCCGGTTCCAAGGTTAACCTGGGACCAATTGATAATTTTTTGTTTAATTTTTTATACACCTTAAAAAAGCGATTACTCAATGGGTTCGGTTCGATTTTAAAGTCAACCTAGGACCAACCAATAATTTTTTATTTCAATTTTTTGTACTCCTTGAAATGGCATCCAAAGACCGTACCAACCCAATGGGTTCGATGATGAGTGAGGTCAGCTAAGAAAAGCAAGTGATAAGGGTCAAGTGGGGTAAGCATTGAACATAATGAGCATTGAATGTCGAGTGGAGAGCAACAAGCCAAGCGAGCATCGAGCGGCGAGTAGCACAAGTGACCTAAAGCAAGCGAGATGAGTGTGGAGTGGCAAGCGAAGAAGTTGCTTCTTTTGATTTTGGTAAATTGAAGACCAACTGATAATTTTTTGTTTAATTTTTTATACACCTTAAAAAAGTGATTACTCAATGGGTTCGGTCCGATTTTAAAGTCAACCTAAGACCAACCAATAATTTTTTATTTCAATTTTTTGTTCTCCTTGAAATGGCATCCAAAGACCGTACCAACCCAATGGGTTCGATGGTGAGTGAGGTCAGCTAAGAAAAGCAAATGATAAGGGTTAAGTGGGGTAAGCGTTGAACAGAATGAGCATTGAATGTCGAGCGGAGAGCAACAAGCCAAGCGAGCATTGAGCGGCGAGTAGCACAAGTGACCTAAAGCAAGCGAGATGAGTGTGGAGTGGCAAGCGAAGAAGTTGTTTCTTTTGATTTCGGTAAATTGAAGACTAAGATGACAAATAAGTCAGAAGAGAATGAATACTAGAGGATGTCATAAGATGTTGTTTATACCTTTTTTGACGTTTTGGAGACTCATCACAAAAACATTTTCCTTCTTCATAAGTTATGACTATTGATGCCGTAAAAGACATTAAAAATCTAAGTTATCAAAGAACAATGTAAAATTACTTGAACTCACTAAAGAGCTGTTTAATGTTGTTGACGCCATTTACTTTAAGGTTTTCCCTATATAAAAATTTTTAAAAAATATATTAGATATATATAGGTTGGTTCGGATTGCACTGACCCAAAACTCTTAGAACCGAGAACCGACTTGCACAATGCTGATCCAGGAATTCTAGGACCAAGGACCGGCCTAGTCTCCCTAGGAGCTAGACCTGGACATGCAAGGTTGGGCTGGTCCAGGGTTAGTCCAGGGTTGACCCTAGATCGATGCTCATCCCTAGACATGTGGCCCAGCAATGCAATGAATCGGTAGGTCCCCTGACGTTTCTTCGTTTTCAACTTGCTGTAGTCGCTTAGCCATCAGTGGACATGTATCTTCTTGAACGGGGAAATCTGGACGCTCGTCACAATCCAACGTCAGATTGATGTGCAGAGAAGTGGGGCACCTCTCTCTCATTATCCTACGACGATTTTTCTTACATATGTGCCGACACTCCCACGTATGATTTTTCTACAATTGTACCGACACTCCCACACGGACTCATTCTGACATTATCGGCATGCATTCAAGATTAATTGTGTAACCCCTTTATTCTAAGAATGAGCATGCTTTCTTTCATCATTTAGAGTGTTAGTTTCTATCGTATGTCCAAATTTATGGGGTTAAAACTTTGAGAAATTTTAAAAGAATCGAAAACGGTTCCCCATAGTGTCTTGGAAACGTTTGAGAACATAAATTGACATCATACCTCAAATGCTAAAATGATAGGGGAAAAAAGGGAATGGGACGAATGTGGAATTGACACCTCCTTTTCAATGAAGAGTGTAATAAAGGTGGCATGTGAATTGATGAATGAGAAATCATCCACGTGAAATAAATTTTAAGATGGAATATTGCACCGAAACCATGTTATTATATGTTGAATTGAAATGATTGAGCTTTTACTTAAATTGATATGACAACGCATGCAACGACTCATTCATAATCCCATAATTAAGTGATATCAAGATCATGTTTTTGATTAGAGAGATTTCCCATTTTGGTAGTGCTTTAATTTTTTAGTTGAGACAATTAATTATCGACCTAATCCAAAAGTCGAAATTGAGAAACCCGTTTTATATCATTATTGGTATGAAAATGATTGAACTCTTGGAGTACGGGATAAAAACTTATCTTGCTATTTGCTTTATTGCGTACGTCAATGGTCAGCGCGTGGTCATCGACTCAAATCGCCACCATCGAATGAAAAATCACTATAGAGAAGTGACTAACGTTGCTCGTGCGAGGTTAAAAGAGCATAGACACCTGGGGAAGGTCTTCCATCGTTGAAAAATCACTATCCACTTTGTGATCTTGTCTCACGTACTTTTTAGTTCTAGGCATTTATTCATCTTGTTTATTTAGCCTAATAAGGTTTGACTAACCTTATAGCCTTCGAAGTTTAGCATAATTAATCATGGGCATTGTATTAGTAGCCACTCTTCTCACATGAAAAAAGAGAGGTGGGAAGTTTAATTCCCCAACTTTTTAGGGGGTTGGGGATGTGAACATTTAGTTTCAAGTGTGGAATTCGACTTCCATGCTCTATAAAGAGGCATGATAAAATTTTGAGAGTCAATTAAGAGTTATAATATGACATATAAAAAAAGTTTAGCATAATCAACAAGCCAAAAATAAAATAAAATAAAATTCATCATTAATTCCATTATTACACACTAACTCGTCGTGAAGAAAATCCATATATATGTGTGTGTATGTGGAAGGTAGATTGAGTTATTTTTGTATGAAAATAAAGTTAGATTAAAGATTTTGAATAATTCAACTAAAGGGAACATAGGCACATAAATCACAACAAATTTGGCATTTAATATCATAGAGTAAAGCATAGAAACTAAATTTTCAAATCTAGTGGGAGGCATGGATCCTCGATCGGCCCGTGACACATGGATCCTCGACTAGTTTCATATTGAATCACGCCAAGAAATTAATGAATGAACAAGTGCAATTTGTTGTGAAAAAACATGAGATCAGACAATAATAATCTAGAAAATTGAAAGGTAAACATACATCAAATTTGCATAATTCGGGGGTGTGAATTACTTTAGGAAGAGAAGTATCAAATTTCATTATAGATTTAGTGAAAAAATGGACATTACAAACACATTTGAGTTACTCAAATGTTTCTAGTAACTTGTATAGTGTTTAGCCCTCACAATTCTTAATGAAACAATCTCCTAATCTTACAAACGAATACACAAAATTGATCAATGACAAAAGGTTTCTCCAATTTAGGTGCAAAGTGAACAAAACTCACGAGAAGAATTTTTCTACACATTCTTGGCACAAAGCCAAAAAGTAAAAAAAAAAAAAAAACCCTAATTAGAGAACTTATATTAATCCCAAGAGACCGACTTCAATATGAACTCGGGTTTTGTTCAATGGTTTTAATCTCGAGATATATTTATCAACACAAAAAATGATTAATTGTGCACCCACTTTTTTTTTTGGTAACTGAGAACTCTGCCTTGACGCGCTGTGCTTGATGGTGCTGTCGGGCCTGACTCCTATACCTTGGGGGAGACTAACATAGGACCCTAACACCATGACCCTCCACTTAAAACGCTTTAGCAATTATGAGTTTTAAACTTTTGACCTCAGCGATGAAGGAGAGACTCTAATCCAGTGTAGCTGCCCATGGTTGGCTTAAATGTGCACCCACTTTATTCCCAACTGATTTCTCAAATTCGATTTTTTAGCTAGACGAATGTGGCTTGCGTTTTGCCAGATAGGCATTTGTAGGCATATCTAGTTTGGTGTGGCCTTACCCAGAACAAGCTCTCAAGCCCCATCAACACTCCCCCTCGAACTTGCCTATATAAATCGAAGTATTGTGCTTAACAATACTCATACTCATTCCATCATAAAACATGTAGAAATTCGCGATCTCACCATTCTTCTCAACTTTCACTCACGCGTCATGGAGTACGGAACAGAACAAGCCCAATTCCAAACATGCCCAGCGAATCAGCCGGAAGTCGTGGGCACGATGCATCAAAGAAGATCAGCCAATTATAAGCCTAACATTTGGAATTACGATTTCCTGCAGTCACTTAGAAGCAAACACGACCTCGTAAGATTATAATTTGTAGCTTCGACACTATTTTATTGTCCTTTTTAACTCTAGCCATCTCTTCCTCATACGAGCAAATGGAACTTTGGCATGCAATCATGCAAATATTTGCACATGAGACGCATATTGATGTTTGAAATAGTACTTTGCTCTAAATTTATTTGTAACATCACGATGCATCTATCTATTTGATGTAACAAGCAATGTTAGAGTTTTGGTCAGTGTTATCATATGCATTGACCATCACATCTAGACTTGAGCTATCATATGATGTATCAAAACCAATTCATATAGCTCTACGTATGCATATACTAAAGTAAAAACATCTTGGCATTGCTGTATAGATTTTGATCTAACAAATACGACTCAATTTTGCAGAAAGAAGGAATAAAGGAACGGATGGAAGGGCTCGTGGAGGAAGTAAAGCCAATGTTATCGAAATCAATTGATTCGCTTGCCAAGTTAGAGTTAATTGACAACATGACCAAACTGGGGTTGTCCAACCTTTTTGAAAATGAAATGAAAGAAGCTCTTGAAAGAGTTGCATCCATCAACAACGGCGTTTTCACCATGGAAGAACATCTCTATGCCAGTTTTCACCATGGAAGAACATCTCTATGCCAGTGCACTTCGGTTTAGACTCCTTAGACAGCATGGCCATATCATTTCACAAAGTGAGTTCAAAATATGGACTTGCATGAATTCGTAGGTGTAAGATGTTACTATCAAATCACAATAGAAAAAAAAAATTAACTAATCCAACAGATACTAAAGATTACTTGGTTCTTTCTAGAGATATCATTGAAAAGTTGACACACATCGGCTTCAATATCAGTTGTTGAGATTACAATTGATTTTTTTATTCATCGTATTGGAAAAGTCCAGCAATCGACATACGTAGATGGACTTAGGGTGCGTTTGGTTTTGTTTTTGGAGAAAGTTTTTGAGAAAATGCAAAAGCCTTTACATTAAAGTGGTTTTTTGAAATGCAAGTAGTGTTCTGTCAATTGTAATTTAAAAGTGCATTGGAAAACAACTTTGGTTTAAATAGTGTTTGGAAAAATCACAATTTGTAAAGTACTTTTGCTTTTTTTTTTAAATAAAAAAAATTCAAAACTGGCAAAGGACTTAGCAGCCAGCAGGCAGCCGGCAAGGCCAAATCTGGCTGCTGACGAGCCAGATATGGAGTTCGCAGCCCGTTGCATGATATGGAGAAAGGACAAAGAAAATGTAAATGTAGATTACACGGTGAAGAAAGTGTCGTCCCCATAGAGGTCCTATGAAATTGGATGCACATAACCACTCAAAGCTCATGTGTCATTATTCCTTGACGGTAATATCTTCTGAGTCATCAGTCATCGTAGTTCTAATATTGAGTATTATCAGCAATTATTCTCGGTTCTGTCCGGTCATAAATCTTTGACTTTCAATCTGTAATCAGATGAATTAAGACGCTTCAAAGAAGGAAGCATCTTATTCAATAGAAGCAATTGCGAAGATGTTGAAGCTATGATAGAGCTTCTTGAGGCTTCACATCTGGCCTTGGAAGCCGAAAACATTTTGCATGAAGCGAAAGCCTTCTCAACTGGGATTCTCCGCGAGAGAGTCTCCAGTTTGGATGGTCGGCTCTTCAAACGCACCGTCCATGCTTTGGAGCTTCCGTTGCATTGGAGGGTCCAGTGGTTCGACATCAAATGGCAAATAAGCTTGTACGAGCAACGGGAGGACAAGCAAAGCAATCTGCTTGAGCTTGCCAAGCTCAATTTCAACACGGTCCAAGCCACACACCAAAGAGATCTTAGAGAGATATCCAGGTAATTTTATCTGTATATTCACAAATGATGTAGAAAATGTAGCGATTCATTTGACCAAGGTCATCTGTTTAAAGGATGTCATGTTCTATTTTCGACTTATCTCAGGATGAAAACTCAACAGACTCGGTCACGATATATATGGTCTAAATTCACCCTGGGAACGTGCCTATTTTGATGATATCTCGACCAGACATGATGTCATTTTCCTAGCTTTTGATTCTGATTAGTTGCTTCGGTAAATTCAGGTGGTGGAGGGATCTGGGACTCATGGAGCACGTGGACTTCACGAGGGATCGGCTGGTCGAGAGTTTCTTGTGTGCCCTTGGACTCTCTCAGGAACCACGGCTCAGCTCGCTCCGCAAATCTCTCACCAAAGTCGTCATCTTGATACTGGTGATCGACGATGTCTACGACCTTTATGGTTCGTTGGAAGAGTTGGAATGCTTGACCAGCGCCATTAACAGGTTGTCCACGATGCCTCCCAATCTCTTCCTTTCGTCTCCGTTAAGTTTATTTTTGCTAACTGGAAAATCTGATTCTTCTAGATGGGACTCGGAGCATATTCAACAGCTTCCCGAGTGCATGAAGGTGTGTTTCCGAGCGCTTAACGATGTTATTCATGAGATCGCTTATGATATTGGCAAAGATGAAGATTGGCATCGAGTGCTACCACATCTCGCGAAAGCCGTAAGAGAAAAACTTATGGATAATTCCATACATATATGCACGTCACCCCAATTTTTTTTTATCCTTGCATAACTAATCATCTCTGAATAAGTATTTTTTTTTCCTGATCTTTTTACAGTGGGCAGACTTCTGCAAAGCCTTACTTACTGAAGCAAAGTGGGACAATATGGGCTACACACCATCGCTGGAAGAGTACTTGAGCAATGCGTGGACATCATCTTCAGGACCATTGATCATGTCTCACGCTAGTTTCTTTGTGGGACATATGAATTTGGAGGATGTAGCAGATTTGTTGGAGAGAAACAAGGATCTGATTTACAATGTGTCCATGATAATTCGCCTCTGCAATGACCTTGGAACGTCAACGGTAATTATCAAACTTCTGCGCCGAAGTTATATACCAACTGAATTTGACATGATGTTAAGAATTCTTAGCCTGGGAAAAGAATCTTGTACTAACACGGCATATGGTGTAATTGAATCAAGGAGATCGAATTTGATAAGCACATTAAATTGATTTACTTGTTCAATTAGGCTGAAAGAGACAGAGGAGATGCTCCATCGTCAGTGGTGTGTTACATGCAAGAAGCGAATGTTCCGGAAGACGTCGCTAGGAAGCACATCAAGGAACTGATAAACCAGGCATGGAAGAGCATCAATGCTCATTGCTTTGGCAATGTCGAGACGCCCTTTGTCCGAACCTTCATTGATGTCGCCGTGAACGCGTCTCGTGTTGCACATATGCTTTACCAGTTCGGAGATGGGTTTGGCGTCCAGGATGGTGATATTAGGCGGCAAATCTTATCTGCAGTGATCCACCCTATCGCTCTTAACTGAGATAAAGCGCAAATGCAATTACATGGCAAGTGCATAAGGTAGACTAGCTGCTGCCAGTCAAAAGATTGAGTACTACGCGCAAATTGTATCCTAAGCTGCATAATCATCTACTTGGGTTTAAAATGGTCAAATATCTGCAAGATGTCCATCTTACAATATCGCACAGAGTAACTATATGCCTACTCGGTCTGATCCACATGAATCGCACTCTCAAAAGAGATACTC
This sequence comes from Eucalyptus viminalis, assembly GCA_014182385.1. Taxonomy (NCBI): domain Eukaryota; kingdom Viridiplantae; phylum Streptophyta; class Magnoliopsida; order Myrtales; family Myrtaceae; genus Eucalyptus; species Eucalyptus viminalis. Next base: position 14,029,364 of record CM024529.1, on the reverse strand, counting down.
GAGATCATAATAATCTGATTGTTCTCATCTGATGTGACATTGAATGTTGTAATGGGCAGTGGCGGTACATTATTTTCTCAATAGAATCGAAATTATGATGAAACTTATTCTATTGAATCAAGTTAATTGCATTTAAAAAAATAGTTGGACCGCAATGGGTATGGGAAAATGAATGCGTTTCTCATAATTTCTCATCTTGTTATAGGACGATTTGTGAGGTTTTATTGGTGGCATCCGTTATCCACTAACACGCAGCCTTATCAAATGTCAATGCATTTTCCCCTTGAAAGTTTGTCATCTGGTCTTTGTCCATAGAAAATGCTTCTTCAAGTTAGTAGATTTGAATTTTATGTCGTATTGACATGCTGAAAACGACAAAATTTGCAACTTGCGTCAACTAAATATGTTAAGAAATCAACCTCCGTCGTACTTGAATTGATTTTAAAGAGTATCCTTTCCATTATATTATGACACTTAATTTATGGTGACCCATTAATAATTCATTGCATAGAAAAATTAGGGATTGATTTCGACCCTAACTAAAAAATAATAATTAAATTGCATATAGGTGTTAAGAGCATTTTTAGCATTAAACCCACATAAACTGCATTAAACTTGAATTTCAATCATGCCCATCAAATTTCGTGATGTGGCCGAAAATTTCACATGTGCATTGCACATATGGTTTTCTTAACTAAGAGGGTTGGTTCTTTGATCCTGAGGGCATATTCTTAATAATGAAAAGGGTAGACGCCCCAAATATATTAAATATCGGCTAAATATGTGTGATTTTTTGCAAGAAAGGAGTAACGGGCGGAAAGATATGGCCACTCATGGCAGAGAGAGATTCACGGCTAGGTTAGATGCAATCAAGAGTGAAACATGATCAAGCCAAGTGTACAGTCGGAAAGAAAAATACAAAACGTATGGATGTGATCTTTGGAATGAGCAGATTGGCCATTATTCGACCCGTAACCAATTAGTGGCGGCTCTAAAAGGTAAGAAAAATTGCATAATTAAATCAAATATCAAGTTGCGTTTGATAGAATTTAGGAGAGGCCGTGCTAAGTAACATGCTTAGTAATCCATTAAATTTCTCTGGGTAGTTCATCTCTAGAAAGGTTGTGACATATATTAAACTTGAAGTTCAATGAAAGGCCGTGTCGATTTGACTCAACTTAGTCATAACTGTAGTTTCCTATTTTTCAAAAATACAAATGTATTAATGTGTGTGGTAGGGACTTTATCCCGAACTCATCACTTTGTGTTTGTCACTATAAATAAGACATGCCCTCACAAATAAGAGAGACCATACTTTCTGTAAATAAGACACGCCCACTACAACCATGCTTCTTTGTTCCCTCCATGTCCATTTATTTGTTATGACCCATGTTGTAAATTTAATGTGGAAAATATAGGATTTTTGAATTAAATCAACACGAAAGCATCAAAGAAATAAACGAGAAAAATAAAAGACAATGAGTGGTTTGGTCCGAATATCAATATCTACTATATGAGAGAGTCAGAGACAAATAAGTCATTAATAATTGGAGAATCAAAGTTACAATTACTTTTATGCTCTTAAAATAGATCTAAATTCACAGTATTTATAAATAAGCAACTCAATATGGATCTAAAGCTCACCACCACAGACCCAACTGCATTTTTGATGACCCGGGAACTGCTATCAGCCGGCAGTCTAGACGTAAACCCGGGGCGGACTGAGCCACCACCACAGACCCAACTACCTTTAGGATTCGAACTCATTCCCTTCGTGAGGGGAGGGAGCCCGAAGCCAGCTGCGCCACCGCGGGCGGTGGTAGAATCAATTTTTTTTTTTTTTAATTCTTGATTCTAGTCCAAATCTGTTCCCATGAACAAATTTGTAACAACTTGAATTTTTAGATTTCATTTTCGATTAAATAAAGCGGGCCTTTTATCGATGCACCAATAGTGCTATTCTCTGAGCTGATCACTCACGAGATAACTAGATTATCTGGTGAAGCAATTAAGGAATCTAAATGCAATGGACTTGAGAATTTGACCAGAAATCAACTGCTCGACCGTGTCAATTTGTAAGGATCATTATGGCATTGTCAAAAATCGATAAGAGACCGGAGATAAGTCAATTCGAATGAAATATGTGATTAGTGCGTGGGTGATTTCACCTAATAGCAAAATTCTCGTCAAACGACACTAGACCGATTTTATGTCATTTATGAACTAGGTGTCCGTATTTGAAATCTCGAGATATTCACGACAACCGAGAGTCGCCGATGTGTCGAAGATGCATGTTGTGACTTGAGTTAAATCGATCACGGGTCAATTGTATTAAAAATTCATAAAAGTTACCAAGTAGACTAGATTATACTAAAAGCGCGCTGGAATGAAATTAACTGCGAATTGAATCAAATTTCAGAAATTGAGACTTCTGTCGTGTCACAATCTATTTTATGAACGTTGACTCATCCTCTGAAGAATTTTTGGAGATTCCAAGATTTTTACGAAAAAATCGTTCGGACATTGCAGAAAATGAACGGAAATTTGGACGAGCCAAATTAAAGAAAAGTTGGACTTCCAAGCCAAGCCTTTGGGTATTGGGGACTTACAAAAAATTGTACGGGATTTTTCTTCAGTGAAATCAAACCTGATTTGGAGAATTGGTGAAGAAATTTAAGAGAAATTGAGTGAAATTCATTTGGAAAAGGGCAGCAAATTTGGGCTTCAAAATTTGGTTTATTTGTGAAGATAATGCGAGAAAATATTAAGAGATATATGGATAAGTTTGAGGGCTAATTGGGGGATCATGCATTTAAGAATTTTGATGATCTTTATTGACTTTGTCTTCTCTTCTTCAAAGCTTCCATTTCACGCCTTGTTTGCCACCGCCTCTCCCTCTACACGAGCTCCTATCTTTGCTTCACTTTCACTCTCCTTCGCATTTCGTTCCTTTAGCCACAATTTCTCTTCATTTCTACCGCCCACATCGTCATCATCATTTTTGCTATCTCACATCCGAAACTCCATCCCTCTTCTCCACCGAAAGTCAACTCCAGCAGCTTCACATTTGACGCCTTCTGCTGTTGCCACGTTCAGCATCAAACCAACGCCAGCTGCTCCACTATTGAGTCAACCAACAAAGCTGGTGTTGACCCCGTAAATCCTACTGTTCTCCTTCAGCAGCCAGCTACACGAAGCCCTTACCAAAGCAGCTCACACCGTCTTACCTCAAACCGAAGCAGCTGCCACGAAGATCGAGCAGTCCAGCAACTTCTTCATTTCATCCCTCCATCCACTGCTTCACTTCTCTGCAACCGAAGACCCACGCTTCTCCGCCACGTTCCAGTCAAAAGCCAGCATTCTGTCCACCAAGGTTGACCGAGATAGACCCACCGATCCTCTTCCATTTTCGAGAGGCCCATCTTCGGTCTTCATTCAGCCCAGTGAATTTTCACCGAGCCCATTCAGCCGCTTGCATTTTGGCCCAACTTCCTTAACATTGGAGATCAGCCTAGTAATTCAGCCCATTCAAGTGTAGCTTAGGCCAAGTTCAGCAGCCCATGCACCTAGCAAATTTTGGGCCAAGTTTAGGCCTAGTCCAAGCCCGTGGGTGTCGTCGTGAGCCCAAGTTTGGCCGCTGTCGTGTCGTCGTCGCGGTAAACCAATTTCCGCAATAAACTGGTAAGTTTTCGCACTAAACTCTTATTAGTAGGCTAATGACGTCTAAGAGGTGTTTAGTTTAATTTAATTAGGAATTAGGTGGTTAGTTAGATTTAATTAGTGATTTAATTAGTTAATTGTGCATGTTAGGTGGTTAGATTAAATTAATCAAGGCCTAGATAGGAGGTGCTATTTATCTAGAAGGGTTTGGGAATTTTCCGGGCCCGTATTGATATTTAATTTAGTGATTCTAGCCTAGGTTAGTATTTTTAGAAATTAAGTTGATTTATTTAATTAATTTTAGTAATTATTTAATTATTAATTATTTTTCTGGAAATTAGGCTAGGGTAGTCGATGACCAAAATTTTGTGTTGATTGCAATGGTATGATTAATTTCTACAATTGAATGTTAAATTTTGAAAATTGAGTGCTGATTGAAAATTTGGTTAATTATTTCAAAATTCGTGAATTTTGATATTTATTTGAAAAATCCCGGGTGTCGGGTTTAAGCACTGAAAATGGTTTTATATACTATATAAACCAGTGTGATTTTAAAAAGAATGTCATGAATTTTCTAGGTCTAATCTGACCGTGTACTCACACACGACTATTTTCACCGGGTGTTTTTAATACGAAGAGAATAGACTCGGATCACTATTTTAATCGAGGCATTTGAGTGCAATGTATGGTGTCCTGGGCCGAGATTGATTGGTTGTGTGTTGGTTAAGAGAACCCATCCCCGAATTGTGTCGGATGGACGTTACCCTTTATGGGATACCCATTTATTGGGATTTGGGTCACAATAGAGGCTGGATCTATACTCTTTTGAGAAAGTCGTCTTTGAGAAACGTAACTATGCTCAATGGGGGTGAGACGATGCTTGACTACGCCAATAGACCGCTGAACTTCTAGTAGGCCGTACCCTAAAGTGGACGAAATTATCAATTGGAACGCATGTTGAGTGGAATAGATGTGCCGGATTATGGAACAAAATTGTATGACATGGTATGAGACGTGTCATAACGATTTGGCCCTATAATTTAGACCCCTGTGATTTATTGAGTTGAGTAATGCGTTTCAATTGTTGTGTGCATCGATTTTATGTATAAGTTGTATAAACTGTGCTGACCTGTAGGGTGTAACTGAGGTGAGGTAAGTCCTCTATGTTAAATGCGTGGTTGTGTGGTTAGGACATCCCTGGGCGTATTTCCCTCCTAATTGGGGTTTAGAGTGTGAACTTGTTGAGATTTATATCTCACCTTGTTGTGGGTCAAATTTTCAGGGTCATTGAGTGGGGGACCCGGAGCGAGAGGAGGTGATCGAAGTGTAGGTTAGCTAGGACCGTCTCTTTTTGGAAAGCCAATTTTTGGAGTCTTTTGGTCATAGACCTTGTACATGACTCTATGTGAATATAAAAACATGTTTGTTTGTGAATATGTTGTCCTGCTTTTCTATCCAAAGATGGTTATTGTCAGGGGATTTATTTTAGCTTCCGTATGTGCAATAAAACGAAAAGGGTCGATAACTCGTCATGGTAAGTCACAAAATTTTATCAACCAGAGAGGGATGGGCACATGCTCGGGGTTCGGAGCGTGAAAAATTTGTTCCCGGGAACAAAAATTTTACCAAACGCAATTCTGTTCCAAAACTACTCCTGAGAACAAAAAATTAGAATCGGGTACTATTTGGCATGTTGCCAAACAGCCCCTTAGTACACTCTTGCAATGGAGAGATTCTAAAACCATTTTGAGATTTTTTTCCTCAACAAACTTAGTTTATCATATGGATTGCATCCTCCAATCGGATCGAATATCATATAGGGCTCAAACTCGATATGTTTTTTAATAACTTCTTAGGTCATAATGGACTTTTGACCAAGCATAAAAGTCAGAATCTCTAGCCTCTTTCTCTGTTCCCACTGACCTCCCTGTATCGAGTTACTTAGTTCAACTCTTCACTTATTTCCCTTGTGGGAAAGATCCCAAAAGTCCTATCGTTTTCATATGCAATTTTTTTTCTGAGAAGCAGTGTAGTTTTATCTCTAAAGGTGTTTTTCGCTTGCAGTCTTCTTCTCCAACAATTTTTAATTATGTTGCATTCATGAAGTAGATGTCAATGGCCTTGAGACTTTCTTGGTGGACTAGGTAATTACTTACTCTGGCTTTGTGGTTTGTTAATTTCTAAATTGGCGCAATACATCTTTAGCACATGCTAATTTCAGACAAATGAAGGGAAAAGGGAATTTTGCCAAATTCCTTAAACAGGCTCAGCTCGCTCAACTTGTTAAGAGTGATTGATTTTTGGGTGAGTTGGTCTTGGCCTAGAACCACAAATTGATCCTATGGCTCTCAGTTCCAAAATTTTGGAAGCGGGAGTCAGTTTGGAGGGTTTTGGAATCATGAATTGGGATAAAATACAATGGTCCGAAACTATATTTTATGTTCTTTTTTTAAAATAATTTATTAATTTAACCAAATAATTAAAAAGAAAGATATCTCATTACTTTTTGAGTCTTAACGGGACAAAAAAACATTTTCCCCAGGCAAGTGTGCGGAGAGGGAACTAACACACGCCACAAGGAAAATATTTTTGGCAGCTTTCCTTTTCTTTTTATTATTAAAACACCCACATCTCACTCTCTCGTTTCTCTCTACTTTCTCTCAGCTACATTAAGCACCCAGTGGTTCCTCCATTGATGAACCTCTTTCATCTTTCTCTTTCACCCTTAGTTTCCACATGATGAGCTGTCACGCCTGATCCTCGAGCGTGTGCCCATCTCTCACTTGTCGATTTAATAGTGATGTCCCATGACGCATCGCCGACCCATTCATTTTAATATATGCATACGGAAGTAGATATAAATCCTCAGACAATAAAACAATGGGATATGAAAGTATGGCCATAGAATTTCAAACCACACAACCACGCTTATATACATACATACATACATACATACATACATACATACATACATAGAAGACTATGTAATATATTATACAAGTTGGTCTAGGTATATAAAAACATATACATTATGGTAGCTTCTCAAATAGGGGGAGGGGGTATAATAACTACAACTATTCATTATCGCTAAATTCTTCCTCCTCCACCTCCTCGTTCTCATTGATCTCCCCTTCTTCCTTGTTCCAGTTGGTGGCCTCGGCTGAGTATACTAGAGAATCAGAATCGCCTTCGAGTTTGGGATCCTTGGCATCCACTGCTGATCCACCCTCAGGATTTGCTGTGCCCTTCCTGAGCGCAACCTCCAAGACATATCGAGGTACATCAGATTCCGGCACAGGACTCTTCCTTCGATTGTCATGATAGTGACCATACCATGACCGGTACCTATAAGGCACCTTTTCAGGTTCACCAACGTCGACCCAGATGGTGGATTTTACCATTACATACTATAATCCTTCAGGGTGAGGGTGTATTGGAATATGATAACCTACTTCTATGACTTCCTTTGGTATACCAAAATGCACGGGAGGAGGGGGGAGATGCTGCCATCTAGGGACTTGAAATGTTGTCCCACAACGGGGTAAGACTACGTATCAGCAAGTTCTACCCTTTAAGACCCGATTAGGAAGTCAATATGCCCTAAGAGCTGCCTAAGCACAGCACGGGTCAAAGGACTTACCCTAACCTTAGTTCCATCCTACAAATCAATATATTCCAAATATACACAAATCAAATCAATTCACCCAATCATATCGAATTATCAATCAATCGACTCATCGATTATATGTCACCACGACCTTCCTTCGGTTGGTACATTCAATACTATCTATAAAGTCCTATTAATTCAGGAATGCTCACTCAAAGTTGAAAATAGATAGTATAGCTCGCCCAAAGCTGATAATATAGTATACTGTATATATGCTCACCCAAAGCTGATAGATTATGGCCCTCAGGTCATCATTGTATCCTATATATGCTCGCCTAAAGCTGATAATAAGGTATACTATTTACCCAAAACTGACATATCGCTCGTAGGCTGATATAATATACTCGTATACTATTTGCCCAAAACTAACATATTGCCCATAGTCGATATAGTATACCACTCCAATCATATAGTCAATTCATCATTTTTATCATACTCGATAAAAATAGCTGTGTGTGAGTATACGGTCGGTTTTAGCCAAAATATCATAATTTTACTTCCACAATTCTCACTATTTTATATAGTCTACCAAAATATTTGTGGCTTTGCAAACCAACACTTGGTTAATTTCCAATTAATTATTGAAATAATTAATTTAGGAATAAAATCCTAAAATCACAATTAAATCAATTCAGTCCAATTTAGAACTTAAATAAATAAAAAGACTACACCATAATAATCAGTATAAAATTTTGGTCGTCGGCTATCCTAGCCTAATTTTCGGAAAATAATTAAATAATTAAATAATTACGGAAAATAATAAATAAATGCAATAAATCCAACTTAGGCCCATTATAGCCTAATTGGAAGCTGAAACGGACCCAGAAACATTCCAAGATTTGTTCAATAAATAATAGCACAAGTCTACTTGCTAATGTCACTAACTAACTACCTAACATGCATTGACAGATAATTAAATTAACTAATCTAATCTAATATATCCACCTGAACCATGCTTAATTAATCTAATCAACCCATAAGCATAATTAACCGACTAAGCGGGGATTAGTGAGTTCAACTCACTTGATTTGTGATCCGTCTGTTCAAAACGTCGGGAACGCAATGGGGATCGGTTTTCTCCAAAGTGGGCCTACTTTTTTAGGCTCGGAACCACCTCAAAACGGGCCTACAAGCTTGCTGGAAACCCATAAAAATGCTCTCTATTTTAGCTGCAAGACAGAGGAAACAAAGCTGGTTCGGTGAGGTAAGGGCAACGGTGGACCGTTGGGGGCTTTGGTGGCTTGGAGGGGTGGTGGCAATGGCTCATGGCAGCGGCAGGAGCTCTGGCAGTGGTCCACGAGCTTTGAAGGACAATGAGCAAGGCTGGAACGCGCCCGGGCTAGGTAGTGGCGCGCGTGACACGCGAACGAGGGCAGAAGTAGCGAACGGGGATTGTCAGTGGCTTTCCGGCATGCGATGGCGGCTTTGACGGCGTGAGGTTGCTCTTGGCTTTCTGCTGGCGTCCAAACTGGCTAGGAGGAGGGGAATGGAGTGCTGGTCGGTAGCCTCGGAGAGGAAGAAGGAGATAAGGGGGACAAGGGGTCCACTTGGCCGATTTCTTCTCTTCCATGGTCTCCTTAACCATTCCCAGCCAACAGCTCCTCCTTGGTTGCAATTCATCCACCCATGCCCATCCTACAACCCTTGAATTGGTTCAAAATGGTTAGGCAAAGGGGGACATACAAATTTAACACAAATCTCTCTCAATTGGACACCCGTTCGTGCTTAATTCAATCCAATTCGGCCTCAACAAATCCCATTGTCAAGTCCTCGATCAAATCAATACTTTTCCTCACCAGTACAACTCACTTGCTTCCCAAATTTGCGATAAAAAATGATCCTTGACTTTTACGGACAAAAACAGCCCTATGCCGACTTTTTCCCAAAAAGTCTCGGGTTGTAAAAAAATCTTCTGAGACTAAGTCGATGCCCCTAAAATTTATTGTGACACGACAGAACTTTCAATTTCTAAAATCGGATTCAAATTCGTGGTTAATTTTAATCTAGTGTGTTTTTAGCGTGATCTAAACTACTGAGTAAGTTTTAGAAATTTTTAGTGCAAATTACCCGTGGTCGATTTTCTTCGAGCCACAATGAACCCACTCGACACATTGGCAACTTTCGGTTGTCGTGAAAATCTCGAGAATTCAAATACGGACATAGGATACCAAAACGATATAAAAATCAGTTTAGTGTCGATCGATGAGAATTTTCCAATTTAGTGGTATCACCCATGATTAGCCACATATCTCAGTTGAGTCGACCTATCTTTGATTTCAAATCGATTTTTAACTAAGTCGTAATGGCCTCTAAAGATGAGTACGGTCAAGAAGCCGATTCCTAATCGAATTCTCAGGTTTATCGTATTAAAATTCCTATCGCATTAAAATTCTTTAATGGCTTCCCTAAATAGTCTAGTTATCTTGAAAGTGATCAGCTTTAAGAACAGCCCAATATGGGCATCGATGAAATGCTCGATTTATTCAATAGAAAACATGATTGAAAATCTGGGATGTCACATGAGCTTTACTTTCATCTAACTTCACTGTTATGGTGACTTTAATTTCGCCTAGCTTGGCTGTGTGCATGAGACCTTGGTGGTGGTTGCATGAGAGAGGGAGGTGAGCATGCCAAACACAAGAAAGGGAGGCAAGGGGTGTTGATTGTCGAGCGTGAGAAAGGGTGGTGGGAAATTGAGGTATAAAAGAAAGAGAGAGAGCTCTAATTTTTATTGAGGTTAACCTTTGGCAGGTTTCGTTGGTTTGGTTCAATTCAGCATGAGGAACTGGGAATCGGGTTGGTATTGGGTTGGATTAGACCGATGCACACTACTAGGGCTTGTGTGGGCTTAACCTTGAAAGTTCAACAAGTTCAGGGCCCAAATTCAATGTGGGATAACATATTGGGCCAATTCAATGCAATTCAATGGAAACACGTTATTCACAAATAAAAATGTTCCAAATTTTTAAATATAGACGAATATATTAGAGAATGAAAATGTAAGACAATGCAAAAAGTAATGGGGCAGCGCTATTTCCACCCTCATTTTGGTTAAGAAACCTTTTTTTTTTTTTCAATTAACCAGCCAAATTAACCTTCTTTTTCTCTTCAATTTACAGTTTTTTTTTATCATGCTAATAAAAAAAAACTGCATTTATCCCTATCATCTCTCTCATCAATTTCTTAATATAAATGTCCAATTACATCCAACAAGATATCATATTATCTTATATCCTATTATCACTTTGTCTAGAGAAGATCGTTAATTGCATATTTAATTCACAAAAGCCACATAGAAGATGTTAAATTTATATTTCTAATGACTTATGAATACACAATTAATTGCTTATTTTTAATCAAATAGTTTGAGCAAACCTTTGTTTCAAAGTTGAGAATTAAAATTCAATCTAATTATCTAGCTGATCTTGACCTTTTGGCTGTTTTTCCGGAATAATATCTTCTAAAGTTAAACTTTGTTTATTTTGTGCTTTCTTTTGAGTTTTTCACATTTTAATCTAAATTGCAAGATGGAGGTTGAAAGTCTTGTTACACATTCTTCACTTTCAAACCCACATTAGATTATTTAAGAGAAAAGTTTTAAGCATAATTTATAGTTTTGATCCACTTGTTATGAGATTGAATCTACAATCTGTAATATTTGGCTGGTGGGCCCAAAAGAAGAAAACAAAAGAAGGGTTGATCGCGGCGATGTTGACAACTTTTAATAAACTTTAATATTTTTTATTTTTCGATTTTTGATTATTTGATTATTTTTTCTTTTTTTCTCTCTTTATTTTTCTTCTCTTCTTCCTCCAACTGGTCGTCGGACCTTGGCGACCGGCCAGAGGTGATGGTCGGCAAGGTTGAGGTCAACCTGGCCAGCCACCTTGCCAATGGCCACGAGGGCGGCCTCGCGCGCGGCAGCAAGGCTCACCCTTGCCGGATTCGGCAAGGGTCGAGCCTCGACCATGGTCGCGGGGGGCTCGACCCGACCAGATCTAGCGAGGGTGAGCCTCACTTGCCCGGCACAAGGCTGCCCTCGAGGCTTGGGCGGCAAGGCTTGCCCTCGTCGGATCTAGCGACGAGTTGGGGTTTGAGTCAAACTCCGTCAACATCTCGCTCTTCACCTTCTGCGAGCTCGTCTCCAAGGAGTCATTCTTCTCTTCGAAGAAGGCGGGGTACCTTGCCGCGAGGTTGGAATCCGTGGCGAAAGCGAAGTTGCCCCCACCACTGCCAAGGCGAGTGGAGGAGATCGATGGCTCAGGTCGAGGCGAGCCCGAGGAGTGCCGTGAAGGAATTGGCACTCTCCGGAGGTGGAGCCATTAGGTGTCGAAGATCCTCGAGGAGCATCGGCTCCAGCGTGGCATCAGTCGATCCGGCTAGGGTTAGAGCTGTCGGCTCCATCAGGAATCGGCTTCGGGAGCTAATTGAATTGAGCTGGCCTCCTCACGCCAAGCTAGCGGGGCTCGCCCTTGCCAGCCATGAGCGAAGTTCGACCCTCGCCAGCCATGGGCGAGGCTCGCCCTTGGTGGATTTGGTGAGGGCGAGCCTCGCCGCCTAGTGCGAGGCCGCCCTCGTGGCCACTGGTGAGGTGGCCGGCGAGGTCGACCTTGACCTCGCTGGCCGTTGCCTCTGGCCAGTCGTCGAGGTCCAATGACTAGCTAGAGGACGAAGAGGAGAAGAAAAAAAAGAAAAAGAATAAAGAATAAAAGAATAAAAGAATAAAAGAATAAAAGAATAAAAAAGTAAAATATTACTAAAATATTATTAAAAGTTAGCCACGTCAGCGCCGATTAGGCCACGTCAGCTGGCCGGCATCCAGTCAGCAAAATCCGGCCAAAATTGGCCGAAAATGATTGAATTGACACAACGTAAAAATGTTTAGGACTAAATCGGCATAAAGACAAAATGTTTATGACTTTTTTTGGCACTTTTCCCATACTTTCTTTATTGTATGAATCAAACGACAATAAATTCCTTTCATTTTTTTTTCTTTTTTGCTTATCTTTTGTTAATATCTAGATATAAATTAATATGTTTAACATTTGATCATGCTTCTAAAAATCAACCTTTTTCATATTTTGATCATTTTTCCTCTTCCAAATTTGATCAAGATTGACTAAACAATTATATTGAATTTTATTTTTGCACTTTGAAATATAGTTTCTCTCAAACTACTTTATAAATAAAAAAGGCAATTAATTGTGTGTTGATAAGCCGTCAAAACTAGAAATTTCTAATTTTTTATGTGGCTTTTGTGATTAAAAATATGCTACCACAAAGTGAAATTAACAACTTTTTCTAGGCAAAGCGGAAATATATGATATATTGTTGGGTGTAATTGGACATTTGTATTATGAAACTGATGAGAGAGATGATAGAAAGAAAGACAATTTTGTTGGTTAGCTTATAAAAATCAAGAAAAAAATAATTGAACAGAAAGAAAGGGTCAATTCTTGGTTCAATTCGGTCTTAAACCTTTTAATAATGCTAATTGAGTCCTTAACATTTTCATTATTTCCATTTTTTGTAGACAATTGCTGACATGGATGCTAATTATTTTACGTGGCACATTTGAGGTCGATTTTGATAATTTTTACAATTTTTTTTTTTAAAATTTTGCATTTTAAATAATTTTTTTATTTCATTTTTCCTTTCCTTTTGTTTTTCTTGTTCCTTCGCTAGTCACCGTGCCTTAGCAATGGCTGGCGACCAGCCACTGGTGATACCTAAATTTTAACTACTCATTTAGTAATAAATTGTATGGAAATTAGGGGTTAAACTTTAGCCCTTAAACAAAATAGCAAAAGGGGAGGTGGGGGGGTGCTGAGAGAAAGTGAACTTTGTTTTCAGCCGAGCATTGCCCGGCAATCTCGCCACAAACTAACGACTTCTAGCTGACACCACGTTTGTGGCCTGCTCTTCCACAACACCTAAATTTCCAGTGAGGTTTCTCTGGGTTCGATTCCCTTATATCTCAATTCCCTTATATCTCAAGGATACTGGCTCGGAGACATTGAGGTGACTGACCATATCTCGATTTGCTTTGGGTTTGCCTTCCAGCTGTCGTTGCCGAAATGAGTAAGGACCCATGGCCGATCCCCTTTAGGTGCTTTCTTCTTCCCCCATCTCGGTCAACTGGGGCCGAGACTCGTCGGCGCCGGATCATTCTTGATTTATAAGCTTGTTCATGTGGGAATTGGTTCTGTAGAAATCAGAGGAATGCTTGACCAGGAAGAGGGTGAAAGAATAACAAGTCATTGAGATCTATCAGTTATCTTGTTCCAATTGAATGATTCATCGATGTGAATTGAAAAGTGTAGCTCTTGCATCTTTTCTTAACCATGGACGTCACTGATGCCACAACCTTTCCAATTGGGACTCTTTACTAAATGTAATGGATCCGTTAACTTTGTAAGAGAAGTTGGTTCACCTCTATTGCATCTATCAGCTTATTTTTTTCTCTTCATCTTTTGCAGTGATCGACAGTGACACGATATACATAACCATGATTATATGCTTCCAGATTCAGAACTCGGTGAATAACCTCTGAAAATCAAAACAATGAAGTGCAAATAAAACTGTTTTGAATGAGATGAGACACAATATGAGATTAAATGAATGACATGCGAAATTATAGAAGATCCCCTTTAAGATCAAACAATTATATCGAATTGAGTATGATTATAAGTGTGATAGCATCCACTACACTAGAAATATCAACGAACCCTACCATTGCAAGTGCTCGGAGTATTTTTTTATTTTTTTAAGGTTCAGAATTTAGTGTTTAGGATTTATCAACATAAGAAGGCTCGACAAATTTGAAGCTAAATCCTAAACCATTGATTGTTTCGTGAAAGCAATGTACGAGCGTCTACCAAGTTGATGAACTAGTAGCTCCCAAAATCTGAGTTCTGCTTGCATATACATAGAAAGCACAAAAATGAGATCAAGTAGAAGTCCAGCTCTGTCTATTCCAGAGGCCCCTCCTTTCAGTGCATTCCTGCCTGAGATCCATATAATCAACCATATTATTTTGCATCAGTCTACATAGTTTGAAAAGGGCTTCGGACGTTTTTAGCACATTTCAATCTTTTTATGAGGTCCAGTGTCTTCTAAGTCCTAACGACAGTGCTGGACTCATTGTTTCTCGTAAATACTAAAGTGATTAGCAGTTTATAGAAGTACAAGGAGGGCCTTTGTGGAATAGAATGGTTCAGAAGATTAGAGGGAGCCCATGAAGATGACTAATGATGTTATTCAAGGCCCAGCTTTCAGCTTTTGGGCCGACCACAAGCAATCTTATTGTGGAGCAATGTAAAACCTACTAAATCAATGGTTGTGATTCACATAATTCTAATTCGATTAGGTAAGAAAATTTTCAAAAATCATCCTCCTAAAAGGCAGGATATGTTATCCTACAAGTGCGAACCACGGGAAGGATAGGGTAAAATGACAAATTATATTTGAAGTTTATGTAAATGAATAAACGGGGCTAGCACGGGCCCATGGCTTGGCGCCATGCACGGGCCCATGGCTTGGCGCCATGCACGGGCCTAGCCCCATGCACGAGCCTGGCTATGCTCGATCAACTGAAAGAGCAACATGGGCAGGCGAAAGCTAAGAATTCCATTCATGAACCGAGCCCTACCCACTTCAGGCTGCCCAGGCCTGATCAATGTTATGTAGAGTATTGAAAAGCTTTTAATCATTGAGATATGATAGGACGTCGTGTAGTGGGGGTGTCCATTGGTCCAGTCCAATTTGTGAATTGGATTAGACTGGGCCATGGTTGGTTGGTTCTAGGTAGTTCATGTGGGAATTGGTTTGGTTTCTGATTCTTAGAAAGGAATTGGACTAATTGATCCGAACCAGCGAAACCGGTCCATAGTGTATCATTAATTTTTTTATTCACTAAGGGAACAAAGTACATGTTACTTGTAGGAGTGATTTTTTTATTTACTCGTAACTTTCCATGGTTACTAATTTTACCCAACACTATAGTAACTTTCAATATATATATGAACTTTAGAAAGAAAGTAAAAATTCTAAAAAAGTAACACCGTTAGTTCTTGGGACAGCTTGGGAACTACATAGAGGCTACCTGGTTTTTAGGGTGGATAGAGTTGGTTCCTAGTTCCATAGACTGAAAACTAATCTTGTCTGGTTTGGTTCTCGATTCTAGAGAGAGATAACCTCTATGGTGTAGTGATTTTCAAGCATCGTGCTACCTATTGATTAAGTCTTGTGTAGTTACTTTTTTTTTTCCACAAATTGCGTTGTGTGAAAGTTTATGTAGAAAACATCACAAAGCATGTAATGGCGATTCAAATCTTGTTGGCGATTGATTCTATCATTAGATCTACTTGTCCATCATGAGAAAATTATTAAAAAGTCCTAAGCTTACTATACGTATATCAATTCGGTCTTAAACATTTTAATTGTGTTAATTGAGTCATTAACATTTTCATTATTCTAATTTTTTGTAGACAATTGCTGACATGGATGCTAATTATTTTACATGGCACAATTGACGTCGACGTTGATATTTTTTATAATTTTTTTTAAATTTTAAAATTTAAATAATATATTATTTTTTTGTCCTTTCTTTTTCGTTTTTCTTCTTCCTTCACTAGTTCGCGTGCCTTGGCAACGGCAGGCGATCAGCCACTATTGACACTCATTTTAACTACTCATTTAATAATAAATTGTATAGAAAACTAGGGGTTAAACTTTAGCCCCTAAACAAAATAGTAAAAAGGAAAGGAAGAGGGGGATGGGCTGAGAGAAAGTGAAGTGAACTTTGTTTTCGGCTGAGTGTTGCTCGGCTATCTCGCTGCAAACTGATGACTTCTAGTTGACACCAAGTCTGTAGCCTGCTCTTCCACAACGCCTAAATTTCCGATGAGTTTCTTTGGGTTCGATCCACTTATATCTCAAGGATACTGGTTCGGAGACATCGAGGTGACTGACCATATCTCGATTCGCTTTGGGTTTGCCTTCTGGCTATCGTTGCCGAACTGAGTCAAGACCCACGGCCGATCCCTTTTAGTTGCTTTGTTCTTCCACCATCTCAGCCAACTGGGGCCGAGACTCGTTGGCGCTGGCGCATACTTGATTTTGAGCTTTGCAGAGTTGGGGTCGGTCACCGTGGCATGTTGTTACCTACTCTGTGTTGATTGTCGATTTTGACCCTAGCTCTAATCGACTCCATCTCGCTTTTCCAGTTTGTGCCCGCCATGTGTTTTTTGAAATGCCACAATGACACATAGTTTTAGTTTCCTCATTTTGGATGAAATCAAGTTGGCCGCACATGGCCTCGTTTTGTCAAAGTGTTCCGGTGATGTTTGGTGACCCTAGGCATCGGCCATTTAGGGTGCGCATGAGAACATTTCTTGGGCTGGGAACAATTTCTTTTCGAAATAGTTCTTTTATTTCTATTCCTGGGAACAATTTCATGTAAAAAACCCGTTTGATAACTACACATCTAGAAATAGAAAAAGAATAGAAATGCGTTTGGTAAAAAACAGTTTCTTTGTTATATTTATTTTTTTTTTTTTTTGCCGGTAGACCGCCGGACGCCGCCGGCCGCCGCCGCCGCCGCCCCGTCCCGGCGGCGGCTGGCGGCGTCCGGCGGCGTCCGCCGGCGGCGGCGCGCCGGCGGCGTCCGGCGATGACCGGGCGACCGGGCGGCGTTTCGGTCAGCCTCGGGCGGCGACGCAGAAGGTCGGCCGGGCGGCGGCGGCGCGGCGGCGGCGGCGGGCGAAGGTCGGTCAGCCTCCGGCGACCGGCGGCGGCGATCGGCCGGCGGCCCGGCGGCGGGTCCGGTCTCGACGGCGTCAGCGGCGACCGGCGGCGGCGGCAATGGTCGGCCTCCGGCGACCGGCGGCGGGGTGGGGCAACGGTCGGCCGGCGGCGGTCGGTCGGTCGGCCTCCGGCGGCGGGGCGGCTGCGATCGGGGGCGGCGGCGGTCGGTCGGCCTCCGGCGGCGGTCGGCCGGCGGGGCGGCGGCGGCGGCGGCGGTCGGCGGCGGCGGTGGCGGGCGGCGGCGAGCACCGGTCAACGGCGGTCAATGGCGGTCAACAAGAGAAGAATAAAAAGAAAAAAAAAATTAACTTATTTCTTAAACTTGTTAGGAACAAGAAGCAACTTTTTTTACTTCTCATTTCTATTCCAAAACCATTCAGGGCTAACATTTTTGTCCCAGGGAACAAAAATTAACTTGCCGTTATGCGGGTTTATTCTTTTTTGGTTCTGGGGAAGAGAAGAATAGAAATTTTTGGGCTGGGGAAGTTTGTCATGCAGGCCCTTAGTCGTTTGCTACATGTTCCTACTTCTGCCATTGTTTTGTGTCAAGAATATAATGCGAAAACGCTAATGGACTTTGCAAATGAACTAATGTGAAATTACAAGAGAAATAAAAAAGAAATAATAAAGATACCAGAGATTTACATGGTTCGGTCTAAGTATTGGCACCTATATTTACATAAAGAGTTAGAGCAAATCGTAATAAGATAATTACAGGACTATAATTGTTTACCTGCTCAAATATTTCCTATGCCTAAATTACATCCAAATTCACATTGTACTCAATTACATATAAGATCATAGTATAAAATCACTGCATGTTCAAGCCCAAAATCAAAACGCTCGTCTATGGCTGGAAACAAGGTGCGTTCCTTTTCTTTCCCTTCGAGCAATCGTGGCTTCTTCATTGTAGCTGTTCAGAACGGGGCGCCCACAGTCTTCTGTTTTCCTTTTTGCATGCATGCGGCTACTCAGGCAAAAGAAATAATAAGATCAAACCCTCGTAGGGACCATTTTGCTCCCACAGGTGAAATAGATATGATAAAATAAAGTTTCCTGACCCCAGTAGGTTTTTTTTAATGGCAACTCGTCATTTGAAAATTCTCATAGTATCAGTTTGACTTGACATCGAATATCTTGTGTTGCACAATGTATGGGCCGGAAAACCCGCACCTAATGAGGGTTGTAAGTCTGTTTTTTAGGCAATTCCCTTATATTTATGTAATTTCCAGTCTGGACAGAAAAGTTAAGTCGCGATAACCACAGGAGAGAGCCAGCAAGGTTCTACCTCAGCCCAAACCCTGCTAGCTCGAGCTGCGAGCCTCAGGCGAGGCTCCACCTCTCTAGATCAACTGAGGTCAAGCTTGCACACCCCAGCGAGCTCGAGCATTGCCTTGCCTCGCTGGCCTCTGATTCTGAAAGCTCAACCAACAGATTCCCTCGTGCATCACATTCGCATTTGGCTTACTGTGGACGCGTGACCCTAAGCTTCTGTGTGAAAACGTTCGAATGGTGCATCACTTTCGCATTTGGCTCATTATAGACGCGTTGTCCTAAGCGTCTAGCGAATACTTGATCGAGAGACACTCATAAGGCGCACGGCGGGCCATGTCGTGAAAATCATGGCATGTCTCTTTCACACTCCTCGGATGACTTCTCCGTGGCTGCTGCCTCCAAGTCAACAGGAGGACACGGTAGTGCTAACACTTCCATGTAGTAGTCAGACTCATTCCACTGATGTTGCCATCTTATTTGGAAAGTTTGATGTCATATCTTAAATGCTAAAAAGTGATGGGGAAAGAGAAGACGAATGGAGGAGAGGACGATGCGTATTGTTATATTTGTTTCTTATATTTTGTTTAATTCTCTATATCTCTTAGAATTGTGTATATCCATAATTGATTTTGATAGATATTTTATTACGCTGATACTTTAGATAGTCTCATCTAATAAAACATATAATGCTTGTATACTTTTTATTGGAACACATTGAAATATACAGAAATTTCACATTTCTCTTCTGCATATAATTAATTAATTAATTATTTATCTTGATATAAGAATTGAGTGATCTTGAGGAAATTGGTGCACCTCGGGTGTGCTTCCAATGCTAATCTCGCATCTCGTCAGTCTTGTTTTGAATAACAACTAATATCCCCATTTTCTTTACGTGGCAAATGATGCGAAATATTCTTAATATCTGTAAGGCATCCTTCTCCTGCGACGGCACGCTCGTATCTAATGGTCGGAACTGGTGGTTGACTGGGGTCGTGCACTGTGCGGCTGTTGGTGGGAGTAGTCTTCGCAGGTCTCATGCTTTTTACTTTGCAAAATAGCAACAGGAGAGACAGAAAGCTTGCTTGTGAAATCCCAAGTCCTTGGAGATAAGGCCTTTGGTCTGAATGCAAAGTCATCCCCTCAAGCCTCTTCCAAACGCACCATAAATGTGGAAACAAATATGGAAAAGTATACTAAATTAGTTGACAACTTATCTTTAAGATTAGTGTAGATCAGACAAGGTTAAGATCGGTGCCAAAACGAACTGAATCGATCCAAACAAAAAAATTCAGGTCTTTTTGGTTCGGATAGCAAATAGAAAAGTTTCTACCTTGATTTGGTTTGGTTCGATTTGGGTTGGGTTGGTTGCGGGTGAGCGTGGCCTTGCCCATATCTAGGAAGGGCCTTCATGCCCTTTCCTGTGGTTAGCGAGGCCTTTGCGAGATCATCGTTCGCTAGTGAAGGCCCTTGCTTGCAATTGGGATGACCTCATTTGGGGCCTTCATGGCCACACCAACCGAGGGTGAGGCCTTCGCAGCGGGCAAGCAACCCTCATCAGCATTGAAAAAAGCAAAAACAAAAGGAAAAGAAATATGCAAAATAAAAAATTCAAAATAAATAAATAAAATATCAAGAAATAATAAAAAAATGAAGAAATGTTAAAAAAATCCATGTGGAAAGGAAAATTGATTAAAAAATCAACATAGGATGATTTGCTCGAAATGATACTTAAATAATTAATTTTACTTTGATGTGGCATTAAAGTGAGCGAAAAATAAGTTATGACACTCAAGTAAGAATTGTATGAAAGTTATAGCACTCTTCCTATTCTTATCCTAGACAAAATATGATTAGAGAGAGAGGGGACTTCTCTTGGGTTGAGAATCATTGTGCACCGTTTAGTGAAGCTGAAGAAGACAAGGGGAAAAAACCTATAAAAAAGAGAATTGACTAGAACTGTAACCGGTTTAGATTCAGTTCTTGGGTCAGTTTGGGTCACGGTTTGCTTAAGTCCTTTGTATTTGGTTCAGTTCGGGTATCATGGATATCATAACCGAACTGAACCGTTCAGCCCTAGTTAAGACATGGCTCAACTAATTAATCACCTTTTCTGAACATGTTTATTACCAAAAATTAAGATATTTAGTTTATTAAAACTTGGTTAGATACATGTGAAATCCTCTATGTGACTTTACCATTTGTTAAATAAGGGGAGAATTACCAAAAAAGTCCTAAACCTATTGTAATTGTGCCAATTCAGTCCTAAACTTTTTTTTTTAGCCAATTTAGTCCTAAACCTTTTACAGCTGTGTCAATTCAGTCCATCCGGCCAAAATTGGCCGGCCGGGCGTGACGTGGCATTTTTAAATATTTTTTTTTTTTTTCGAATTTTTAATATTTTTTTGGAATTTTTAAATTCTTTTTTTTTTTTTTTTTTTTTTCCATAATCTTCTTCACCTCTCCGGCCGGCCGGAGGCGAGGGCCGGCGAGGCTCGGCCCCCGCCGGCCGGGAGGCAAGGGCCGACGGGGCGAGGCCCCCAGATCTGGCGAGGTCGGCCCGCCGCCAATGGCGAGCTCGCCCCCGCCGGCCGGGGGAGGCAAGGGCTGGGCGAGGGTGAGGCCCCGCCGGATCGGGCAAGCTCGGCCTCACCGGCCGTTGGCGGGCGAGGCCCCGCCGATCTCTGGCGGCAGCCTCGCCGGCCGTTAGCGAGGGCGAGGCCCCGCCAGATCCGGCGAGCTCGGCCCTCGCCAAGGCGGGGCGGAGACGGGGAGGGAGAGAGAGACCTAGAAGAGAAGAAGCAGCGGAGCGGGGAGGCGGTCGGCCAGGGCGGGGAGAGGGAATCGGGGGAGGCGGAGCCGACTTGAGGAGACGACCGGATGCCCTCGCGCGCCGCGACAAAGAAGACGAGTCCCTCTGCCGAATTCCCCGATTCGCCCCACCGTAACGAACGGCTCGGCTTGATTCCGACCGCCGCGAAGCTCTTAGATTCCGTCGCCGAACCTCCGCGTCAATGGCGGCGTCCGCTTGCAACCGAAGCGATGCAGCGAGCTTCGACGTCCCTCGGACCGGCCCTCAAATCGGGCGTCCGATCGTCTCCTCGGCTCGGCTTCGCCCCCGATTCCCTCTCCCCGCCCGGTCCGCCCGCCTCCCGCCTCCGCCCCGGCCTTGGCGAGGGCCGAGCTGCGCCGGACTGGCGAGGCCTCACCCTCGCCGGCCGGCGAGGCTGACCTCACCAGATCCGGCGGGGCCTCGCCCTCGCCAGCCCTTGCCTCCGGCCAGGTGGGGCGAGCCTCGCCATTGGCCGGCGAGGCGACCTCGCCGGCCCTCGCCTCCCGGCCGGCGCCGGCCGGCCAGGAGGCGAAGAAGATGATGGAAAAATAAAAAAGAATTAAAAAGAATTAAAAAATTCCAAAAAAAATTAAAAATTCGAAAAAAAAAAAATTAAAAATATTTAAAAATGCCACGTCGGCGTTCGCCGGTCCACGTCGGCGCCGGCCGGCCAATTTTGGCCGGATGGACTGAATTGACACAATTGTAAAAAGGTTTAGGACTAAATTGGCCAAAAAAAAAAAGTTTAGGGACTGAATTCCAAGCACAATTGCAATAGGTTTAGGACTTTTTTGGTAATTCTCCCGTTAAATAAGCAGTAACTGAATTTTCGAGATAGTGAAAGCAAACTTAGGTTCCTACAAGGACCGATTGAATATGGAAACGAGAGTATTGAAGTTTTACAAAGTTAAATTTGTAAAGGGTTTTGCTAGTATAATAGTTTTTGGTCTACATTGGGAATAATAATTTATTGTGAGTCACACATTCTTGAAGGAATGAACTCTATAATATTTTATAATTATTTATTATTTGATTTTTTTTTATGGTCCATAATAAATTGTTATTTTCACAATAAATTAAAGGTTGTAAATCAATCATTTCTCATTTGTAAACTTCTTCTAATGCGACATAATCAATAAAACTCGAAGCACGCGCTTATGTCCTTCTCTTGAATGAGTAAAGCCTCGACCATGAGTGATTTGAAAAGTGTCGGAGATTCCCGAAGGATATTTCCAAAGGAGAAAGTTGTCGTATAGGCTTGGTTTCCGTTGATCGACATGTCAGGGGCCGGACTCTCTGCTTGTCCAATGGAAAGCTCAGGGAATTTCAGTACATCAGGTTCTCATTTGGCTTCTCATGCATGTACGGTTCGAAGTTTCAGATCGACTGATTGAGAAAGAGATATTCAAATGGTGCACCGCGGAGCAAAGTGGAGTCACATCAAGGATATGCCAAGTTCATGAGGGCGTTATTAGGGTGATAAAATATCGGGAAAAGTACCAAAGTAATCCTAAACCTTTTTGTATTAGACAATTCAATCCTAAATTTTTTAATTGGAAAAATTTAGTCATAAACCTTTTCACATTGGTAATATTTTAATTCAGTCCATTCGCTAATTTAAGCTGGAAAATGCTAACATGGCAACCGTCGGTCTTATGTGGCACCACATGGACAAATATTATAATTTTTTATATATATTTTTCTTTTTTTCCTTTTCTTCTCTTTTCTCTTTTCTCATTACCCTTGGTCGTCGAGGTCGCCGGCCGGCTGACCATCACCGGCCACAAGCTGGTCGGGGCGAGGGGCCCCGCGCCCTCACCGGCCACAGGCGAGGGCATTGGCCCCTGCCTAGATCCAAGCGAGGGCGTGGCAATGAGGCGTCTCGTCTCCTCTAGCTACAAAGCGTCTCTTCCTTTTCTCTCAATCAAGCTCAACGGTACTCTCTCTCTCTCTCTCTCTCTCTCTCTCTCTCTCTCTCTCTCTCCTGCCCGCACGCACGCATGCACGCTTCCTTCCGTGAGCAGTTGTGTCTTGCACGAGACATCTTTGTGAGAATGCCGACACGAGCTTCGACCACCACCGCTTCCTTCGCCGATAGCTACAAGGCTTGAAATCGCGGAGGGCCGGGCCCTCGCTTGGATTTGGGCGAGGGCCGCCACACCCTCGCCCGCCACGAGCGAGGGCTACCGCGCCCTCGCCTAGATTTGGGCGAGGGCCGACGCCCTCGCTTGTGGCCGGTGAGGGCGCGGGGCCCCTCGCCTCGACCAGCCTGTGGTCGGCGATGGTCGGCCAGCCGGCGACCTCATCGGCCTCATCGGCCAAGGGTAAAGAGAAAAGAGAAAAAATAAAAAAAGAGAAGAAAAGGAAAAAAAAGAAAAAAGAATTTAAAAAAATCTAAAAAAATTTATAAAAAATTATAATATTTGTTCACGTGGCACCATATAAGATCGCCAGTGGCCATGTTAGTATTCTCCGGCTTAAATTAGCCGAATGGACTGAATTGGTACCAATGTGAAAAAGGTTTAGGACTAAATTGATCAAATTAAAAAGTTTAGGACTGAATTGGTACCAATACAAAAAGTTTTGGACTATTTTGATACTTTTCCCTAAAATATCTCGATCGACTACACTAGAATCAGATCATTAGCTGAATGTGGCCATATAATGTGTGGCCCAGCAATGCAATGAATCGGTAGGTCCCCTAACGTTTGTTCGTTTTCAGGCTGCCACAATCGCTTAACCATCAATTAACAAGCATCTTCTTGGAAGGGGTAACCCCGATGCCCATCGCAATCCAACATTGGATCGGTGCGCACGTGTTAGCGTGGTACATGTCTCTCATGCTCCGAGGATGACTTTTCTACAATAGTGCTCGTGCTCACATGTGAGGCGCTAGCACTCCCACCTGACGCACGGCTCAGTCCAACGTTATTGGCATGCTTTCGAGATTGAATACGTAACCCGTTTATTATAAAAATAAGCATGTTCGCTTTCATTGTTTAGAGTGTTAGTTTCCATCGTACGCCCAATTTTTTTTTACGTTGGGGGGAGGAACTTTGAGAAATTTCGAAAGAAATGAAAATAGTTCCATGTTTTGTGTCTTGGAAATGTTTGAGAACATAAATTGACACCGTACCTCAAGTGCTGAAATGATAGGGAAAAATGGAACACAATGAATGTAGGCTTGGTTTCCGTTGATCGACATGTCAGGGGCCGGACTCTCTGCTTGTCCAATGGAAAGCTCAGGGAATTTCAGTACATCAGGTTCTCATTTGGCTTCTCATGCATGTACGGTTCGAAGTTTCAGATCGACTGATTGAGAAAGAGATATTCAAATGGTGCACCGCGGAGCAAAGTGGAGTCACATCAAGGATATGCCAAGTTCCTGAGGGCGTTATTAGGGTGATAAAATATCGGGAAAAGTACCAAAGTAATCCTAAACCTTTTGTATTAGTACCAATTCAATCCTAAATTTTTTAATTGGACAAATTTAGTCATAAACCTTTTCACATTGGTACTAATTCAGTCCATTCGGCAAATTTAAGCTGGAAAATGCTAACATGGCAACCGTCACTCTTATGTGGCACCACATGGACAAATATTATAATTTTTTATATATATTTTTCTTTTTTTCCTTTTCTTCTCTTTTCTCTTTTCTCATTACCCTTGGTCGGCGAGGTCGCCGGCCGGCTGACCATCACCGGCCACAAGCTGGTCGGGGGCGAGGGCTCCCCGCGCCCTCGCCGGCCACAGGCGAGGGCATCGGCCCCTGCCTAGATCCAAGCGAGGCGTGGCAACGAGGCGTCTCGTCTCCTCTAGCTACGAAGCGTCTCTTCCTTTTCTCTCAATCAAGCTCAACGGTACTCTCTCTCTCTCTCTCTCTCTCCTGCCCGCACGCACGCATGCACGCTTCCTTCCGCGAGCAGTTGTGTCTTGCACGAGACATCTTTGTGAGAATGCCGACACGAGCTTCGACCACCACCGCTTCCTTTGCCGATAGCTACAAGGCTTGAAATCGCGGAGGGCGGGCCCTCGCTTGGAT
This sequence comes from Eucalyptus viminalis, assembly GCA_014182385.1. Lineage (NCBI taxonomy): Eukaryota > Viridiplantae > Streptophyta > Magnoliopsida > Myrtales > Myrtaceae > Eucalyptus > Eucalyptus viminalis. The sequence goes on along the minus strand of CM024529.1, from coordinate 14,004,080 downwards.
TTGGGCGAGGGCCGCCACACCCTCGCCCGCCACGAGCGAGGGCTACCGCGCCCTCGCCTAGATTTGGGCGAGGGCCGACGCCCTCGCCTGTGGCCGGTGAGGGCGTGGTAGCCCTTGCCAGTGGCCGGTGAGGGCGCGGGGCCCCTCGCCTCGACCAGCCTGTGGTCGGCGATGGTCGGCCAGTCGGCGACCTCATCGGCCTCATCGGCCAAGGGTAAAGAGAAAAGAGAAAAAATAAAAAAAGAGAAGAAAAGAAGACAAGGGGAAAAAAACCAGAGAAAGAGAACCAACTAGAACTGTAACCAATTCAGGTTCAGTTCTCGGGTCGGTTTGGGTCACAGTTTGCTTAAGTCCTTTGTGTTCGGTTCAATTTAGGTATCACGGATATCTGAACTGAACTAAACTGTTCACCCCTAGTTAAGACATGGCTCAACTAATTAATCACCTTTTTTTTTTAACATGTTTATCCCAATTTAGAATTAAAATTAAGAGATTTAATTTATTAAAAACTTGGTTGAATCCACGTGAAATCCTCTATGTGACATTACAATTTGTTAAATAAGCAGTAATTGAATTGTCGAGATAGTGAACGCAAACTTAGGTTCCTATGAGGACCGATTGAATATGGAAACAAGAGTATTAAAGTCTTACAAAGTTAAATTTGTAAAGGGTTTTGCTAGTATAATATTCTTTGGTCTACTTTGAGAATAATAGTCTTGTTGTGAGCCACACATTCTTGAAGGAAAGAACCCTATAATATTTTATAAATATTTGTTATTTAGTTTTTGTGTGGTCTAGAATAAATTGTTATTCTCACAGCAAATTAAAGGCTGTAACCCAATCATTTCTCATTTTTAAACTTCTTCTATTGCTACCTAATCAATAAAACTAGAAGCACGCGCTTATGTCCTTCGCTTGAATTAGTAAAGCTTCGACCATGAGTGATTTGAAAAATGTTGGAGCTTTCCGGAGGATATTTCCAAAGGAGAAAGTTGTCGTATAGGCTTGGTTTCCATTGATCGACAGGCCGAACTCTCTCCCAAAAGGTCACCAATAGTGCTGCTTGTCCAATGGAAAGCTCAGCCGCTGGGAATTTCAGTGCATCACGTTCTCATTTGGCTTCTCATGCATGTATGGTTCGAAGTTTCAGATCGATTGATTGAGCAAGAGATATTCAAATGGTGCACGGCGGAGCAAAGGGGAGTTACATCAAGGATTTGCCAAGTTCATGAGGGCGTCATTACGGTGACAAAATATCCCGATCTACTGCACTAGAATCAGATCATCAGCTGAATGTGGCCATATAACGTGTGGCTCAGCAATGCAATGAATCAGTAGGTCCCCTGACGTTTGTTAGTTTCCAGGCTGCTACAATCGCTTAACCATCAATGGACAAGCATCTTCTTGGAAGGGGTAACCCTGATGCCCATCGCAATCCAATGTTGGATCGGTACGCACGTGTTAGCGTGACACATCTCTCTCACGCTCCTAGGATGACTTTTCTACACTAGCTTTGGCACTTCCATGTGAAGCACTAAGACTTTCATGTGATGCATAGATTCATTTAAACTTTATTGGCATATTTTCGAAATTGAATACGTAACCCGTTTATTATAAAAATAAGCATGTTCGCTTTCATTGTTTAGAGTGTTAGTTTCTATTGTATGTCCAAATTTATGGGGAAATTTTTCGAAATTTTGAGAAATTTCGAAAGAAACGAAAACAGTTCCATGTTTTGTGTCTTAAAAATGTTTGGGAACATAAATTGACGCTGTACCTCAAGTGTTGAAATGATAGGGAAAAAGGGACTATGATGAATGCACCTCTTTTTGAATGAAGAGTGTGATGGAGATGACACGTGAATTGATAAATGAGAAATCATCCGTATGAGATAAATTTAAGACTTAACGTCGCACCTGAGACTATATTATTATATGTTGATTCGAAATGATTGAGCTTTTACTTGGAATGAGATGGCGGTGCATGCAATGGCTCATTCATAATCTCGTAAATAAGTAATATCGCGATCATGTTTTGATTAGAGAGAATTCCCATTTTGGCAATGCTTTAATTTTCCAGTTGAGACAATTAATCGTCGACCGCCCCAAAAGTCAAAAGAGAGAAACTCGTTCTATATCATTATTTTTTTTTCTTTGGCTAGGAATCGTTTTATATCATTATTGGTATGAAAATGATTGAACTCTTGGAGTACGGGATAAAAACTCTCTTGCGCGGTCAGCGCGTGGTCATCGACTCAAATTGCCATCGATCGAATGAAAAATCACTGTAGACACGTGACTAACGGTGCTCGCATGAGGTTAAAAGAGCATAGACGCCTAAGGAAGGTCTCCCATCGTTGAAAAATCACCACCCAAATGTGACGTTGTCCCACGTGCTTTTAGTTCTAACATTTATTCAACTTGTTTATTTAGCCTAATAAGGTTTGACTAACCGTATAGCCTTCTAAGTTTAGCATAATTAATTACGGGAGTTGCGCCAGGTGGCCACTGTTCCCACACGAAAAATGGGAGGTGAGAATTTCGATTCCTCAATTTTTTTAGAGCGGTTGGGGGTGATAACATTTAGTTTTAAGTGTGGAGTTTGACTTATACACTATACAAAGAGATAGGGTAAAAATCTGAGCATGAGTTAAAAGTTAAAGTAGGACATACAAAAAGAAGTTTGATCATTAATTCCATTAATACACACTAACTTATTGCGAAGAAAATCCATATATACATATATGTGTGTATGTGAAAGGTAGATTGAGTTGTTTTTGTATGAAAAAAAGTTAGATTAAAGATTTTGAATAATTCACCTAAAGGGAACATAGTCACAGAAATCACAACAAATTTGGTATTTAATATCATAAAGCATAGAAACTAATTTTTCAAATCTTGTGGGAGGCACGGATCCTCTACTAGTTTTATATTGAATCACACCAAGAAGCTAATAACTGAACAAGTGCAATCTGTTGTGAAAAAACATGAGATTGGACAGCAATATACTAGAAAATTGAAAGGTAAACTTGATATCAAATTTACATAATTCGGGGGTGTGAATTACTCTAGGAAGAGAAGTATCGTATTTCATTATAGATCTAATGAAAAAATGGATATTACAAAGACATTCAAGTTACTCGAATGTTTCTAGTAACTTGTATTCACAATTGTTAAGGAAGCAATTTCTCAATCGCAAAAGAAAATACACAAAATTGATCAATGACAAAAGGTTTCTTCAATTTAGGTGCAAAGTGAACAAAACTCATGAGAATAATTTTTCTACACATTCTCGGCACACCAAGGCACAAAGCCAAAAAAAAAAAAAAAAAAAAAACCCTAATTAGAAAACTTATATTAATCCCATCAGACTGACTCTAATACGAACTTGGGTTTCGTTCAATTGTTTCAATCTAGAGACATATCTATCAACACAAACAATGATTAATTGCGCACCCTGGTCAACATGTACAGATTGCGCACCCACTTTATTCCCAACTGATTTCTCAAATCTGATGTTTGGGCAAGATGAATGTGGTTGCGTTTTGCCAGATAGGCGTGCGTAGATTCGTCTAGTTTGGTTTGGCCTTACCATGAACAAGCCCTCTAAGCTTTGGTTTCAAGAGATCGTGTCGTGTTCTCAACGTGTGGCCGGAGATGGGACCCAGTACCGAGGTTGCCGTGCGGGGCTTGTCGTGAGGACCAAATTGAAACATTTGCTCTCAAGTCCCATCAACACTCCCGCTGAGACTCGCCTATATAAATCAAAGGATTGTGCTCAACAATACTCACACTCATTTCATCATAGAACTAGTAGAAATTCGCGCTCACCAATCTTCTCAACTTTCACTCACGCGTCATGGAGTACGCAACAGAACAAGCCCAGTTCCAACCATGCCAAGCGAATTTGCAACAAGTTGTGGGCACGATGCACCAAAGAAGATCGGCCAATTATAAGCCTAGCATTTGGAATTACGATTTCTTGCAGTCGCTTAGCAGCAAACATGACCTCGTAAGATTATAATTTGTAGCTTCCGCACTATCTTATTGTTCTCTTTAACTCTAGCCATCTCTTCCTTATATGAGCGAATGGACATTGGCATGCAATCATGCAAGTATTTGCACATGAGATGCATATTGATGTTTGAAGTAGTACTTTGCTCCAAATTCATTTGTAACATTACAATGCATGTACCTATTAAATGTAGCAAGCAATGTTCGAGTTTTTGTTAGTGTTATGATATGTATTGGCCATCACATCCAGACTTGATTTATAGCTATCATATCATGTACCAAAACCAATTCATATAGCTCTACATATGCATGTACTAAAACAAAAACATCTAGGCATTGCTCTATAGATTGCATTATCTAAGGCCTTTTCAAGGTAGATTTTGATCTAACAAATATGACTCAATTTTGCAGAAAGAAGGAATCAAGGAACGGATGGAAGGGCTCGTGGAGGAAGTAAAGCCAATGTTATCGGAAGTAGTCGATTCACTTGCCAAGTTAGAGTTAATTGACAGCATGACCAAACTGGGGTTGTCCAATCTTTTTGAAAATGAAATGAAAGAAGCTCTTGAAACAGTTGCATCCATCAACAATGGTGCTTTCACTATGGAAGAACATCTCTATGCCAGTGCACTTCGGTTTAGACTCCTTAGACAACATGGCCATATCATTTCGCAAAGTGAGTTTCAAATATGGACCTGTGTGAATTTGTAGGTGTAAGATGTTACTATCAAATCACAAAAAAATAAAATAAAAATCCTACATATACTAAAGATTACTATACAAAACTTGGTTCTTTTTGGAGATATCATTGAAAAGTTGACACATATCGACTTCAATATCACTTGTTGAGATTATCATTGAATTTTTTATTCATCATATTGGAAAAGTCATGAAACCGACATACCTATATGGACTTGGGATATATTTGGTTCAGCATTTGAAGAAAGTCTTTAAGAAAATACAAAAACTTTGAAGTTAAAGGAATTTTTCGAAATACAAGTAGTGTTTGATCAATTGTAATTTAAAAGTGCATTGAGAAACAACTTTGGTTTAAATACTATTTGGAAAAGTCACACTTTGTAAAGCACTTTTCTTTTTAAATTCAAAACTGGCCAAAGACTTAGCAGCCAGCGGGCAGCCGCCGAGGCCAAATCTGGCTGTTGACGCTAGCAGCCCGTTGCGCGACCTGGAGAAAGGACAAAGAAAATGTAGTTGTAGATTAGACAGTGAAGAAAGTGTAGTCCCCATAGTGGTACGATGAAATTGGGTGCACATAAGCCACTCAAAGCTCATCGTCGTTATTCACTCCTTTACGATAAGATCTTCTGAGTCATCAGTCATCGTGGTTCTAATATTGAGTATTATCAGCAATTATTCTCGGTTCTGTCCGGTCATAAATCTGACTTTCAATCTGTAATCAGATGAATTAAGGAGCTTCAAAGAAGGAAGCATCTTATTCAACAGAAGCTATTGCGAAGATGTTGAAGCTATGATAGAGCTTCTTGAGGCTTCACATCTGGCTTTGGAAGGTGAAAACATTTTGCATGAAGCGAAAAAGCCTTCTCAACTGGGATTCTCCACGAGAGAGTCTCTGGTTTGGACAGTCAGCTCTTTAAATGCACCGTCCACGCTTTGGAGCTTCCCTTGCATTGGAGGGTTCAGTGGTTCGACATCAAATGGCAAATAAGCTTGTACGAGCAACGGGAGGACAAGCAAAGCAATCTGCTTGAGCTTGCCAAGCTCAATTTCAACACTGTCCAAGCCACACACCAAAGAGATCTTAGAGAGATATCCAGGTAATTTTATATGTAGTCACAAATGATGTAGAAAATGTAGCGATTCATTCGACCAAGGTCATCTGTTTAAAGGATGTCATGTTCTATTTTCAACTCATCTCAGGATGAAAACTCAACAAACTCGGTCGTGATATATATATATGCTCTAAATTCACCCTGGGAACGTGCCTATTTTGAAGATATCTCTACCAGACATTATGTGATTTTCCTAGCTTTTGATTCTGATTAGTTGCTTCGGTAAATTCAGATGGTGGAGGGATCTGGGACTTATGGAGCACGTGGACTTCACGAGGGATCGGCTGGTCGAGAGTTTCTTGTGTGCCCTTGGACTCTCTCAGGAACCACGGCTCAGCTCGCTCCGCAAATCTCTCACCAAAGTCGTCATCTTGATACTGGTGATCGACGATGTCTACGACCTTTATGGTTCGTTGGAAGAGTTGGAATGCTTTACCAGCGCCATTACCAGGTTGTCCACGATGCCTCCCAATCTCTTCCTTTCGTCTCTGTTGAGTTTATTTTCTCTAACTGGAATATCTGATGCTTCTAGGCGGGACTCGGAGCAGATTCAACAGCTTCCCGAGTGCATGAAGGTGTGTTTCCGAGCGCTTAACGATGTTATTCACGAGATCGCTTATGATATTGGCAAAGATGAAGATTGGCATCGAGTGCTACCACATCTTGCGAAAGCCGTAAGTGAAAAACTTGTGGATAATTCCATATGCACATGCCACCCCAATTTTTTTTTATCCTTACATTATTGATCATCTCTGAATTTGTATTTTTTTTTTCCTTATTTTTTTACAGTGGGCAGACTTTTGCAAAGCCCTACTTACTGAAGCAAAGTGGGACAACATGGGCTACACACCATCGCTGGAAGAGTACTTGAGCAATGCGTGGACATCATCTTCAGGACCGCTGATCATGTCTCACGCTAGTTTCTTTGTGGGACATATGAATTTGGAGGATGTAGCAGATTTGCTGGAGAGAAACAAGGATCTGATTTATAATGTGTCCATGATAATTAGACTCTGCAACGACCTTGGAACGTCAACGGTAATTATCAAATTTCTGTGCTGAAGTTACAAACCAACAGAATTTGACATGATTTTAAGAATTCTTAGCCTGCGAAAAAAACATGGCATATGGAGTGATTGAATCAAGGAGATCGAATCTGATAAGCACATTAAATTGATTTACTTGTTCAATTAGGCCGAAAGAGACAGAGGAGATGCTCCATCGTCGGTGGTGTGTTACATGCGAGAAGCGAATGTTCCGGAAGACATCGCTAGGAAGCACATCAAGGAATTGATAAACCAGGAATGGAAAAGCATCAATGCTTATTGCTTCAGCAATGCCGATACGCCCTTTGTCCGAACCTTCATTGATGTCACCGTGAACGCGGCTCGCGTTGCGCATATGCTTTACCAGTTCGGAGATGGCTTTGGCGTCCAGGACGGTGATATTAGGCGGCAAATTTTATCTTCAGTGATCCACCCTCTCGCTCTTAACTGAGATAGCGCAAGTGTAATCACAAAGCAAGTGCGTAAGCTAGACTAGCTGCTGCCGGTCGAAGGATTTGAGTACTCCACGCAAATTGTATCCTATGCTGCATATTCATTTACTTGGGTTTACAATGGTCAAATCTCTTAAAGATGTCCATGTTACAATATCGCACAAAGTAACCATGTGCGTAGTCGGCCTGATCCACATATATCGCACTATGAAAGGAAATACTCGAGATCGTAATAATCTGACCCTTCTCATCTTATGCAACATTGAATGTTGTAAATGGTCAGTAATGGTAGATTATTTTTTTGCTAGGATAACAGTCTTTGGTTTACTTTGAAAATAATAACTTGTGAGCTACAAATTTTTGATGGAGTGAATTTTACAACATTTTATAATTATTTGTTATTTGATTTTTTTGTGGTTCAGAATAGACTGTTATTCTCACAGGCTGTCACCAAATCATTTCTCGTTTGTAAACTTCTTCTATTGCCGCCTAATCAATAAAACTCGAAGCACACGCTTATGTCCTTCTCTTGAATTAGTAAAGCCTCGACCATGCGTGATTTGAAAAATCTTGGTGCTCTCCGGAGGTTATTTCCCAAGGAGAAAGTTCTAGTTAAGGCGATAGAGTATCTCGATCTACTGTACTAGAATTGGATCATCAGCTGAATGTGGCCATGTGACGTGTGGCCCGGCAATGCAATGAATCGGTAGGTCCCGACTTTTCTTCATTTTCAGGCCGTTGCAGTCGCTTAGCCATCAGTGGACGCCCGTCGCAATCCAACGTCAGATCGATGTGCAAATGTTAGTGTGGCAAGTCTCTCTCATGCTCCTAGGACGATTTTTTTACTTTAGTGCCGACACTCCCACGTGATGCCCAGACTCATTCCAACATTATCGGCATGCATTCGAGATTAATTGCATAACCCCATTATTCTAACAATGAGCATGCTCTCTTTCATTGTTTAGAGTGTTAGTTTCTATCGTACGTCCAAATCTATGGGGGTAAAACTTTGAGAAATTTTGAAAGAATCGAAAACAGTTCCCGGTATTGTGTCTTGGAAACATTTGAGAACATAAATTGACATCGTACTCAACTACTGAAATGAAAGGGGAAAAAAGGGAATGGGACGAATGCGGAATCAACACCTCATTTTTAAATGAAGAGTGTGATGAAGATGGCATGTGAATGAGGAATCATCCACATGAAATAAATTTAAGATGGAATACTGCACCAAAACCATGTTATTATATGCCGAATTGAAAAGATTGAGCTTTTACTTAAAGTGAGATGATAAGGCATGCAAAGATTCATTCATAATCCCATAAATGAGTGATATCACGATCATGTTTTGATTAGAGAGATTCCCATTATTTTGGTAGTGCTTTAATTTTTCAGTTGAGACAATTAATGATCGATCGAGAAAAGTCAAAACTGACAAACTCGTTTTATATCATCGTTGGCATGAAAATGATTGGACTCTTGGAGTTCGGTATTTGCTTTAATTGCGTACATCAATGGTCAGCGCGTGGTCATCGACTGAAATCGCCATCCATCGAATGAAAAATCACTATAGACAAGTGACTAACATTGCTCGTACGAGGTACGAGGTTAAAAGAGCATATAAACACCTGGAGAAGGTCTCCCGTCGGTGAAAAATCACTATCCACTTGAGACATGTCTCACGTACTTTTTTGTTCCATGCATTTATTCATCTTGTTTACTTAGCCTAATAAGGTTTGACTAACGTTATAGCCTTCTAAGTTTAGCATAATTAATCACAGGTGTTGCGCTAGTAGCCACTTTTCTCACATGAAAAAGAAAGGTGGGAAGTTTTTAGGGGCTGGGATGTGAACCTTTAGTTTCGAAGTGTGGAATTCGACTCCCACACTCTATAAAAGCATACATGAAAAAAGTCTGAGAGTATGTTGAGAGTTAGAATATGACATATAAGAAAAAAGTTTAGCATAATCAACAAACCAAAAAAATCATCATTAATTCCATTAATACACACTAACTTGTCATGAAGAAAATCCATATGTATGTGTGCGTATGTGGAAGGTAGATTGAGTTATTTTTGTATGAAAACAAAGTTAGATTAAAGATTTTGAATAATTCAACTAGAGGGAACATAGGCACATAAATTACAACAAATTTGGCATTTAATATCATAGAGTAAAGCATAGAAACTAATTTTTCAATCTAGTGGGAGGCACGGATCCTCTACTAGTTTCATATTGCATCATGCCAAGAAATTAATGAATGAATAAGTGCAATTTCTTGTGAAAAAACATGAGATCAGACAATAATAATCTAGAAAATTTAAAGGTAAATGAGACATCGAATTTACATAATTCGGGGGTGTGAATTACTTTTGGAAGAGAAGTATCGAATTTCATTATAGATAGTGAAAGAATGGACATTACAAACACATTTGAGTTACTCAAACGTTTCTAGTAGCTTGTATAGTGTTTAGCCCTCACAATTCTTAACGAAGCAATCTCTCAATCTTACAAAATAATACACAAAACTGATCAATGACAAAAGGTTTCTCCAATTTAGGTGCAAAAGTGAACAAAACTCACGAGAAGAATTTTTCTACACATTCTTGGCACAAACCAAGGCACAACCTAATTAGAGAACCTATATTAATCCCAGTAGACCGACTCCAATACGAACTCAGGTTTCGTTCAATGATTTCAATCTCGAGACATATTTATCAACACAAACAATGATTAATTGTTCACCCACTTTATTCCCAACTGATTTCTTAAATTCGATTTTTTAGCTAAATGTGGCTTGCGTTTTGCCAGATAGGCATTTGTAGACATATCTAGTTTGGTTTGGCCTTACCCCGAACAAGCTTCTAAGATTTGGTTTCAAGATATTTTGACGTGCTCTCAACATGTGGCCGGAGGCAGGAACCGGTACCGAGGTTGCCGTGTGGGGCTCGTCGTGAGAACTAAATTGAAACAGTTGCTCTCAAGCCCCATCAACACTCCCCCTCGAACTTGCCTATATAAATCGAAGGATTGTGCTTAACAATACTCATGCTCATTCCATTAAAAAAAAAAAAAAATTGTAGAAATTCTTGATCTCACCATTCTTCTCAACTTCCACTCACGCGTCATGGAGTACACAACAGAACAAGCCCAATTCCAAACATGCCCAGCGAATCAGCCGGAAGTCGTGGGCACGATGCATCAAAGAAGATCGGTCAATTATAAGCCTAACATTTGGAATTACGATTTCCTGCAGTCACTTAGCAGCAAACACGACCTCGTAAGATTATAATTTGTAGCTTTCGCACTATTTTATTGTCCTTTTTAACTCTAGCCATGTCTTCCTCATACGAGTGAATGGACGTTGGCATGCAATCATGCAAGTATTTGCACATGAGACGCATATTGATGTTTGAAATAGTACTTTGCTCCAAATTTATTTGTAACATCACGATGCATGTATCTCTTTGATGTAAAAAGCAATATTAGAGTTTTGGTCAGTGTTATCATATGCATCAACCATCGCATCCAGACTTGAGCTATTATATGATGTATCAACACCAATTCATATAGCTCTACATATGCATATACTAAAGTAAAAACATCTTGGCATTGCTGTATAGATTGAATTATCTGAAGCATTTTCAAGGTAGATTTTGATCTAACAAATACGGCTCAATTCTGCAGAAAGAAGGAATAAAGGAACGGATGGAAGGGCTTGTGGAGGAAGTAAAGCCAATGTTATCAAAATCAGTCGATTCACTTTCCACGTTAGAGTTAATTGACAGCATGACCAAATTGGGGTTGTCCAATCTTTTTGAAAATGAAATGAAAGAAGCTCTTGAAAGAGTTGCATCCATCAACAATGGCGTTTTCACCATGGAACAACATCTCTATGCCAATGCACTTCGGTTTAGACTCCTTAGATAGCATGGCCATATCGTTTCGCAAAGTGAGTTCAAAATATGGATCTGTATGAATTTGTAGGTGTAAGATGTTACTATCAAATCACAACAGAAAAAAAAAGAAGAAGAAGAAAACAATAGATAATCCTACAAATACTAAAGATTACTATACAAAAGTTGGTTCTTTTTAGAGATATCATTGAAAAGTTGACACACATCGGCTTCAATATTAGTTGTTGAGATTACAATTGAATTTTTATTCATCGTATTGTAAAAGTCCAGCAATCGACATACCTATATGGACTTAGGGTGCATTTGGTTTTGCTTTTGGAGAAAGTTTTTGAGAAAATGCCAAAGCCTTTACATTAAAGGGTTTTTAGAAATCCAAGTAGTGTTTCGTCAATTGTAATTTAAAAGTGCATTGGAAAACAACCTTGGTTTAAATAGTGTTTGGAAAATCACAATTTATAAAGTACTTTTGCTTTTTTTTTTTCAAAAAAAATTCAAAACTGGCAAAGGACTTAGCAGCCAGCAGGCAGCCGGCAAGGCCAAATCTGGCTACTGACGAGCCAGATCTGGTGTTCGCAGCCCGTTGCGTGATATGGACAAAGGACAAAGAAAATGTAAATGTAGATTACACGGTGAAGAAAGTGTCGCCCCCATAGAGGTACTATGAAATTGGATGCACATAAGCCACTCAAAGCTCATGTGTCATTATTCCTTGACGGTAATATCTTCTGAGTCATCAGTCATCGTAGTTCTAATATTGAGTATTATCAGCAATTATTCTCGGTTCCGTCCGGTCATAAATCTTTGACTTTCAATCTGTAATCAGATGAATTAAGACGCTTAAAAAAAGGAAGCATCTTATTCAATAGGAGCAATTGCGAAGATGTTGAAGCTATGATAGAGCTTCTCGAGGCTTCACATCTGGCTTTGGAAGGCGAAAACATTTTGCATGAAGCGGAAGCCTTCTCAACTGGGATTCTCCGCGAGAGAGTCTCCAGTTTGGATGGTCGGCTCTTCAAATGCACCGTCCATGCTTTGGAGCTTCCCTTGCATTGAGGGTTCAGTGGTTCGACATCAAATGGCAAATAAGCTTGTACGAGCAACGGGAGGACAAGCAAAGCAATCTGCTTGAGCTTGCCAAGCTCAATTTCAACACGGTCCAAGCCACACACCAAAGAGATCTTAGAGAAATATCCAGGTAATTTATATGTATATTCAAAAATGATGTAGAATATGTAGCGATTCATTTGACCAAGGTCATCTATTTAAAGGATGTCATTTTCTATTTTCGGCTTATTTCAGGATGAAAAGTCAACAGACTCGGTCGAGATATATATGGTCTAAATTCACCCTGGGAATGTGCCTATTTTGATGATATCTCTACCAGACATGATGTCATTTTCCTAGCTTTTGATTCTGATTAGTCGCTTCGGTAAATTCAGGTGGTGGAGGGATCTGGGACTCATGGAGCACGTGGACTTCACGAGGGATCGGCTGGTCGAGAGTTTCTTGTGTGCCCTTGGACTCTCTCAGGAAACACGGCTCAGCTCGCTCCGCAAATCTCTCACCAAAGTCGTCATCTTGATACTGGTGATCGACGATGTCTACGACCTTTATGGTTCGTTGGAAGAGTTGGAATGCTTTACCAGCGCCATTACCAGGTTGTCCACGATGCCTCCCAATCTCTTCCTTTCTTCTCTGTTGAGTTTATTTTCTCTAACTGGAATATCTGATGCTTCTAGATGGGACTCGGAGCAGATTCAACAGCTTCCCGAGTGCATGAAGGTGTGTTTCCGAGCGCTTAACGATGTTATTCACGAGATCGCTTATGATATTGGCAAAGATGAAGATTGGCATCTAGTGCTACCACATCTCGCGAAAGCCGTAAGAGAAAAACTTGTGGATAATTCCATACATATGCACATGTCACCCCAAATTTTTGTTATCCTTACATAACTAATCATCTCTGAATCAGTATATATATTTTGTTTTTTGCTTATTTTTTTATTTTTATTTTTTACAGTGGGCAGACTTTTGCAAAGCCTTACTTACTGAAGCAAAGTGGGACAATATGGGCTACACACCATCGCTGGAAGAGTACTTGAGCAATGCGTGGACATCATCTTCAGGACCATTGATCATGTCTCACGCTAGTTTCTTCGTGGGACATATGAATTTGGAGGATGTAGCAGATTTGCTGGAGAGAAACAAGGATCTGATTTACAATGTGTCCATGATAATTCGCCTCTGCAGTGACCTTGGAACGTCAACGGTAATTATCAAACTTCTGTGCCGAAGTTATAAACCAACTGAATTTGACATGATGTTAAGAATTCTTAGCCTGCGAAAAAAACACGGCATATGGTGTAATTGAATCAAGGAGATCGAATCCGATAAGCACATTAAATTAATTTACTTGTTCAATTTGGCCGAAAGAGACAGAGGAGATGCTCCATCGTCAGTGGTGTGTTACATGCGAGAAGCGAATGTTCCGGAAGACGTCGCTAGGAAGCACATCAAGGAATTGATAAACCAGGCATGGAAGAGCATCAATGCTCATTGCTTTGGCAATGTCGAGACGCCCTTTTTCCGAACCTTCATTGATGTCACCGTGAACGCGTCTCGTGTTGCACATATGCTTTACCAGTTCGGAGATGGGTTTGGCGTCCAGGATGGTGATATTAGGCGGTAAATCTTATCTGTAGTGATCCACCCTATCGCTCTTAACTGAGATAAAGCGCAAATGCAATCACATGGCAAGTGCATAAGGTAGACTAGCTGCTGCCAGTCAAAAGATTGAGTACTACGCGCAAATTGTATCCTAAGCTGCATAATCATCTACTTGGGTTTAAAATGGTCAAATATTTGCAAGATGTCCATCTTACAATATCGCACAGAGTAACTATATGCCTACTCGGTCTGATCCACATGAATCGCACTCTTAAAAGAGATACTCGAGATCATAATAATCTGATTGTTCTCATCTGATGTGACATTGAACGTTGTAATGGCCAGTGGCGGTACATTATTTTCTCAATAGAATCGAAATTATGATGAAACTTATTCTATTGAATCAAGTTAATTGCACGTAAAAAAAATAGTTGGACCGCAATGGGTATGGGAAAATGAATGCGTTTCTCATAATTTCTCATCTTGTTATAGGACGATTTGTGAGGTTTTGTTGGTGACATCCGTTATCCACTAACACGCAGCCTTATCAAATGTCAATGCATTTTCCCCTTGAAAGTTTGTCATCTGGTCTCTGTCCATAGAAAATGCTTCTTCAAGTTAGTAGATTGGAATTTTATGTTGTATTGACATGGTGAAAACGACAAAATTTGCAACTTGCGGGTCAACTAAATATGTTAAGAAATCAACCTCCGTCGTACTTGAATTGATTTTAAATAGTATCCTTTCCATTATATTATGACACCTAATTTATGGTGACCATTAATAATTCATTGCGTAGAAAAATTAGGGATTGATTTCGACCCCTAAATAAAAAATTATTATTAAATTGCAAATAGGTGTTAAGTGTTATGAAATACATGAATGAATAGAATACATGAATGAATATTCATTATATTCATCTGATCCAATGTACTTATTATGGTACATTTGTATCAAATGTTCTAAGTACATCTCCCTATACAATGAACGTTCGTCTCCCTTATCCTGTACATGTATCATTCGATACATTGATATTAATGATAAGTACATTCTTATTCTCCTATAAATAGGAGTTTAGTTTTGATGTACAAAACACAACAACACGAAACACGACAGTGAGATACTGAAATAAAGCTCTCTCATCTTGCTTTCTCTACTATTTCTGGTGTTCACTTGCTTTCTCTTCTCAATCTCTTCTCTATTATATATTCGCAACATAATATTTTACAACACGTTATCAGCACGAGGATCTACCGACTGAGTAAGTAATTTTTGTAAGGTGGGTATTATTTTTATTAATCAACTTATACTTCATCTTCTTCTATCAATTCTTCATTTTTATTTTCTTGGCCCGAAGCCATATTTCAAATCTAAAAGTATCATTCTTCTCCTAAAGTAGCGGTGGATATTTGGAAATCCTTTTAATTAATTTAAGGATTTATTTTTGCAAGGATTATGGCAAATATTGAAAAGCCCAAATTCCACATCCTGGAAGTGAGTGGAAATAATTATCTATCCTGGTGCCTTGACATGGAAATGCACCTCCAAGGGCAATGTCTCGCCAATACAATTACAGAGGATGGAACCTCAAATGAAAAGGATAAAGCAAATGTGCTGATTTTTATTCGCTGTCATTTGCATGAGAGCCTGCAGACTCAATATTTATCTGTTCGAGATCCTCATATCTTGTGGAGGAGGTTGAAGGATAGGTATGATCATACCAAAACTATTATCCTCCCTCAAGCACAATATGATTGGCAAAATCTTAGACTGCAAGATTTTAAATCAGTGTCTGACTATAATTCTGCTTTATTTGATATCGTTTCTCGGCTTGAGTTATGCGGTATCAAACTCGCTGATGCGGAATTGCTTGAGAAAAATTTCTCCACCTTTCATGCTTTGAATATTGTATTGCAATAGCAATACCGGCAACGTCAGTTTGCCACATATTCTGAATTAATTTCTGTGCTTCTTACTGCCGAGCAAACTAATGAATTGCTGCTCAAAAATCATGATCTTAGACCTGCTGGCTCAAAATCATTGCCTGAAGCACATGCTTACTTTGAGAAAAATACTGGTCATTTTAAGGGCTATAAGCACAGGCAAGAACATAATCCTAGAAGGGATGGCAAGAAATTTAACCACCATAGGAAATCAAACTTTGGCCTAAATCATGGCAAAGAAAATAAGCCAAATAAGGTGATTAATGAAAGTATTTGTCATCGCTGTGGCATGACCGGCACCGGTCACGTACCTGTCGTACACCAAAACATTTTGTTGACCTATACCAGGCATCTTTAAAGAATACAGGCAAGCGTGGTGAATCTCATGCCATTGAAATCAATCATACTGCCATAACCACTGTTGAGGCCAACAATATCTCCGTTGGTGAGACTTCTCTTGCTCCGAAGTAGCAAATGCATCATTGGATGTCTCGATTTCTTTGAGGACCTCGATTACTTTGATGAATCAGATTGGTAGATGATAATTTGAACTTAGAATTTTATGTTGTTTCGCTTTAAATTTATTACTTTTTTATTGCTATTTATGAAATGCTTATGAACCTTATATAATATTTATTTTTGAAATTTTATTTGACTATATAACTAATATACAACTTTTATGATACTTGACACCTGAAGTTGTCAATATAAATGCAAATGGAAAATACCGAGAAAAAGGAAGATGTTTGTTTGCTTGATAGTGCAACAACACATACTATATTTTGTAGTAGACACTTTTTCTTGAGTATGACATTGCGTAAGGCACAAATCCATACAATATCAGGTCCTATTCCGATTATTGATGGTTTTGGGAATGCTACAATTATTTTGCTAAATGACACAATCCTGCATATTGAGAATGCGTTTCTAAGCATTCGATCAAAAATGAATCTGCTCAGTTTCAAAAATGTACGACGTAATGGGTACCATATTGAGACTATTTATGAGCAAGATAAGGAATATATTGGCATTTCCTTTTATAAGATGGGCCTGAAAACCATCCATGAGAAGCTAGAAGCTTCTTCTATGGGTTTGTATTGTGTCATGATTAAGGTTGTTGAAACCTACGCCACCACATCCTAGAGATTGGTAAGCCCGATCAGTTTGGACTGTGGCATGATCGCCTTGGTCATCTTGGCGCTTCAATGATGCGTAAGATAATTCAAAATACAAAATGGCATCCTTTAAAGGATATAAAGGTATTGTTGTCCAAAGATTATAATTGTGAGGCTTGCTCACAAGGAAAGCTCATTATCAAACATTCTATAACAAAGGTTAATTTTGAATCTCCTTTATTCTTGCAAAGAATTTAGGGTGATATTTGTGGACCAATACAACCACCAAGTGGACCATTTTGATATTTTATGGTACTAGTGGACGCATCTTGTAAATAGTCCCATGTTTGCCTATTATCTACGCGTAACGTCACATTTGCACGTTTATTTACGCACTTGAAGTGTGGTATATCAATATGATCAAAAGATATTATTTCTCGAAAACGAAGGGGAAAGAATCAGGAATCCGCTCAGAAGAGCCTAGCGTTGTGCTTGCTCCCAAAGAGCTTATTGCCCCGAAGAAGCTCAAACCCATGAAAGGAACACTAGCCTGGAATACCGAAAATTCCATTACATATTGTAATGAAATTTGGGATCGAAATGAAATCATCGTTGATGATGCTTTTGCATTCTCAGTTGCTCATAAAATTATGGATGATGATTGTGAGCCGCAATCTATTATTGAATGTCGTCAAAGGCAAGATTGGCCTGAGTGGGAGGAAGCAATTAAAGTTGAATTAGCTTCCCTAACTAAACGAGAGATTTTTGGACCTGTAACTCGTATCCTCGATAATGTAAAGCCTGTTGGATATAAATGGGTATTTATCCGAAAACGAAATGAGAAAAACGAGGTTGTCGGGTATAAAGCCCGACTTGTTGCCCAAGGATTCTCTCGGGAGACTCGGGATTGATTATAATGAGACATATTCACTGTGATGGATATGATTACATTTCGTTTCTCATTAGCCTAGCAATCTTTGAAAGATTGGAAATGCGTCTTATGGACGTTGTGACGGCATATTTATATGGCTCATTAGACTCTGATATTTATATGAAAATTCCCAAGGGATTCAAAATGCTGAAGCATGCACTCCCGCAATTTATTCTCAATAAAATTGCAAAGATCCTTGTATGGGTTAAAGCAATCCGGTCGCATGTGTTATCAACGCCTAAGTGAGTACCTAATTAAGGAAAGGTACAAGAATGATCATATTTGCCCATGCGTGTTTATTAAGAAATTATAAACTAGATTTGCTATTGTAGCAGTTTATGTTGATGATATAAATTTAATTGGAACTCCAGAAGAGTTAGCTGAAACTGCTGAATATTTGAAAATGGAGTTTGAAGTTAAAGATTTGGGTAAAACAAAACTTTGTCTTGGTCTAGAGCTTGAGTATAAAGCAAATGGAATAATCGTCCATCAATCAGCATATGTTGAAAGATTGCTTAAACGTTTCAACATGGACAAAGCTCACCCATTGAGCACCCCCGTGGTTGTAAGGTCTCTAGATCCCCAAAAGGACCCATTTCGTCCTAGAGAATCTGATGAAGAGATACTTGGTCCTAAAGTACCATATCTCAATGCAATTGGGGCTTTGATGTACTTGGCACAATGTACGAGACCAGATATCGCTTTTTGCGGTAAATTTATTGGCACGTTTTAGTTCGAGCCAACTCGGAGACATTGGAATGGAGTTAAACATATTTTCCGTTATCTCCGAGGAACCATAGATTTGGGATTATATTATTCCAAGGATTCCACTAACTCTGGTTTAGTTGGATATGTTGATGCTGGATATAGATCGATCCATATAAAGCTCACTCTCAAATTGGGTATTTATTTTGTTATAACGGCACTGCTATTTCTTGGCGTTCTATGAAGCAATCGCTAGTAGCTACATCTTCTAACCACTTTGAGATTATTGCTTTATATGAAGCTGTAAGAGAGTGTGTTTGGTTAAGATCCGTTATAATACATATTCATAATTCTTGTTGCTTAATACCGGTTACAAATTCTCCCACTATAATTTATGAAGATAATGCTACTTGTGTTGCACAAGTCATGGGAGGATATATCAAAAGTGATAGGACCAAGCATATCTCGCCGAAATTTTTCTATACTCATGAACTCCAAGAAAGTCGACAAATTAATGTTAAACAGATTCGATCCATAAATAATCTTGCAAATCTTTTTTACCAATTCATTGCCAACATCAACTTTTGAGAAATTAGTATATGGCATTGGTATGAGGCGTTTAGTTCATAAGATGTAAGATTGATTAGCCCGAAGTGGCTATATGGCTCTATTGAGGGGAGATATTATGAACTATGCATTGCAGCATTGATATGCGACTAGTTCACAAGATGCAATAATGATTAGCCCAAGGAGTGGCTATATATGCATTGCACTCTTTTTTCTTTATGTCCGGTTTTTTCCCATAGGATTTTTTCGGCTTAAAGTTTTTAACGAGGCAATTAATGCATCCATAAAAGTGAGAGATCATAACTTTTGTGCTCTGCACTCTTTTTCCCTTTTGTCCGGTTTTTATCCCACTGAGTTTTTTCGGCTTAAGGTTTTTAATGAGGCAGTATCATTCGATGCACATTCATAATGAATACAATTAATATTCAAGGGGAGTGTTATGAAATACATGAATGAATAGAATACATTAATGAATATTCATTATATTCATCTTATCCAATGTACTTATTATGGTACATTTGTATCAAATGTTCTAAGTACATCTCCCTATACAATGAATGTTCGTCTCCTTATCCTGTACATGTATCATTCGATACATTGATATTAATGATAAGTACATTCTTATTCTCCTATAAATAGGAGTTTAGTTTTGATGTACAAAACACAACAACACAGAAACACGACAGTGAGATACTAGAAATAAAGCTCTCTCATCTTGCTTTCTCTACTATTTCTGGTGTTCATTTGCTTTCTCTTCTCAATCTCTTCTCTATTGTATATTCACAACACAATATTTTACAACATTAAGAGCATTTTTAGCATTAAACCCACATAAACTGCATTGAACTTGAATTTCGGTCATGCCCATCAAATTTCGTGATGTGCCCGAAAATTTCACATGTGCATTGCACATAAGGTGTTCTTAACTAAGAGGGTTGGTTCTTTGATCCAGAGGGCATATTCTTAATAATGAAAAGGGTAGACACCGCAAATATATTCAATATCAGCTAAATATGTGTGATTTTTGCAAGAAAGGAGTAATGGGCGGAAAGATATGGCCACTCATGGCGGGAGAGATTCACGGCCAGGTTAGATGCAATCAAGAGTGAAACATGATCAAGCCAAGTGTATAGTCGGAAAGCAAAATACAAAACATATGGATGTGATCTTTGGAATGAGCAGATTGGCCATTATTCAACCCGTAACCAAATAGTGGTGGCTCTAAATGGTAAGAAAAATTGCATAATTAAATCAAATATCAAGCTGCATTTGATAAGATTTAGGAGAGCCCGTGCTAAGTACCATGCTTAGTAATCCATTAAATTTCTCTAGGTAGTTCATCTCTAGAAAGGTTGTGACATATATTAAACTTGAAGTTCAATGAAAGGCCGTGTCGATTTGACTCAACTTAGTCATAATTGTAGTTTCCTATTTTTCAAAAATACAAATTTATTAATGTGTGTGGTAGGGACTTTATCCCGAACTCATCGCTTTGTGTTTGTCACTGTAAATAAGACACGCCCGCACAAATAAGAGAGACCATGCTTCTCTATAAATAAGACACGCCCACTACAACCATTGTTCCCTCCATGTCCATTTATTTGTTATGACCCATGTTGTAAAATTAATGTGGAAAATATAGGATTTTTCAATTAAATCAACATGAAAGCATCAAAGAAATAAACGAGAACAATAAAGGACAATAAGTGGTTTGGTCCGAATATCAATATCTACTATATGAGAGAGTCGGTGACAAATAATTCATTAATAATTGGAGAATCAAAGTTACAATTACTTTTATGCTCTTAAAATAGATCTAAATTCACAGTATTTATAAATAACTCAATATGGATGTAAAGCTCATGGCAAACAAATCTTCGCGTTCTAACACAGTGGCCAAGAGAGAACTTCCCTATGCGTCTCTTTTTATACTTGAAGTCTTGACCAGAAAATCTCAACAAGGCCCACGGAGTCCAACCTTTGTCTTGGTCAACCCTTTTTCTTGTAAAGGAAAATCCCCATTTTTTTTTGTGCCCTTTCCTTTATGCAATTTAGGCGCTTTTGGTAACGATTCGTTCTAGGAGTAGATTTTGGTCAGAAATTATTCTTTTTATTCGTTCTCGGGAATAAATTCTAAGCATTTTAAGCCGTTTGGTAACTGT
Organism: Eucalyptus viminalis; assembly: GCA_014182385.1. Lineage (NCBI taxonomy): Eukaryota > Viridiplantae > Streptophyta > Magnoliopsida > Myrtales > Myrtaceae > Eucalyptus > Eucalyptus viminalis. Next base: position 13,982,752 of record CM024529.1, on the reverse strand, counting down.
CCAAAATTTCTGATTCTAGAATAGAATTGTGTTTGACCGTGCTCATTGATTCTATTCCAAATCAATTTCTTTTAATTTTTAATTTTTAATATTTTACTTTTTTACTTTTTTTTTTTTTTTTTTTTTTTTTTCCTTTTTCTCCTATTCTTCTTATTCTTCTTGTGGCTAGTCTCTGACGACCTCACCGGAGTGTCGCCGGCCGTCGTCGATCGAGCCTCAGTGGTGGCCAGGCGGGCCTCGTCGGGGCTAGGCAAGGCTCGCCTGGCCATCGGCAGGATTGGGTGTCGCGAGGCTTACGCAGCCTCGCTGGTGGCTAGGCGGGCCTCGCCGATGTTGGGCGAGGCTCGTCTAGCCTCACCGGTGGCTAGGCGGGCCTCGTTGGTGGTTGGGCTTGCCTCCAACGAGCTCGTCGGACCTCGCCTTAGCTCCGGCAAGCCTTCGGCGAGCTCACTGGATCTGGTTGCTAGTGACGGCGATGGCGGGCGGTGGGTCGCCAATCGGCGCGGCGCCGGTGGCAGCGGATGGTGGCGGACGGCTGTCGCAAGATGGCAGTTGATGAAGAAGAAGAAACGAGAAGAAGAAGAGTTGGTTTTGATTCTCAGATTTGTTCCCATAACAAGAATCAGATTTTTTTTATGACCCGGGAACTGCCATCGGCCGGCAGCCTAAACGTAAACCCAGCGGATTGAGCCACCACCACAGACCTAACTGCATTTGAGTCGTGCGAACGTGACGCCTCTGGGATTCGAACTCCTCCCCTTCGTGAGGGGGAGGGAGCTCGAAGCGAGCTGTGCCACCGCGGGCGGTAGTAGAATCAAATTTTTTATTTTTTATTCTTGATTCTAGTCCAAATCTGTTCCCAAGAACACATTTGTGACAGCCTGAATTTTCAGATTTCATTTTTGATTAAATAAAGTTGGTCTTTTATCGACGCGCCAATAGTGCTATTTTCTAAGCCAATCACTCACGAGATAACTAGACTATATGGGGAAGCAATTAAGGAATCTAAATGCAATGGATTTGAGAATTTGACCAGAAATCGACTGCTCGACCGTGTCGATTTGTAAGGATCATTACGGCACCGTCAAAAATCGATTAGAGACCGGATATATATGTCGATTCGATTGAAATATGTGATTAGTGCGTGGGTGATTCCACCTAATTGGAAAATTCTCGTCGAAACGACACTAGACTGATTTTCAGTCATTTCGAACTAAGTGTCCGTATTTGAAATCTCAAGATATTCACGACAACCAAGAGTCGCCGATGTGTCGAAGATACACATTGTGACTTGAGATAAATCCATCACGGGTCAATTGCACTAAAAATTCCTAAAAGTTATCCGGTAGACTAGATCACATTCAAAGCGCGCCGGAATGAAATTAATCGCGAATTTGAATCAAATTTCAGAAATTGAGACTTCTGTCGTGTCAAAATCTATTTTATGAATATCGACTCATCCTCTGAAGAATTTTTGGAGATTCCAAGATTTTTACGAAAAAATCGTTCAGACGTTGCAGAAAATTAACGGAAATTTGGACGGGCCAAATTAAAAGAAATTTAGACTTCCAAGCCAAGCCTTTGGGTATTGGGGACTTACAAAAAATTGTACGGGATTTTTCTTCAGTGAAATTGGACCCCGATTTGGAGAATCGGTGAAGAAATTTAAGAGAAATTGAGTGAAATTCGGATTTGGAAAAGGGCAGCAAATTTGGGCTTCAAAATTTGGTTTATTTGTGAAGATAATGCAAGAAAATATTAAGAGACATAGGGATAAGTTTGAGGGCTAATTGGGGGATCATGCATTTAGGAATTTGGATGATCTTTATTGACTTTGTCTTCTCTTCTTCAAAGCTTCCATTTCACACCTTGTCTGTCGCCGCCTCTCCCTCTACACGAGCTCCTGTCTTTGCTTCAATTTCACTCTCCTTCGCATTTCGTTCCTTCAGCCACAATTTCTCTTCATTTCTGCCCCCCACATCGTCATCATCATTTTTGCCATCTCACATCCGAAACTCCATCCCTCTTCTCCACCGAAAGTCAACTCCCGGTAGCTTCACGTTTGACGGCTTCGCTGTTGCCGCGTCCAAAGCATCAAACCAACGCCGCCTGCTTCACTACCGAGTCAACCAGCAAAGCTAGTGTTGACCCCGTAAATCCCACAGTTCTCCTTCAGTAGCTAGCTACACGAAGCCCTTACCGAAGCAGCTGCCACGAAGACCGAGCAGTCCATCAACTTCTTCATTTCATCCCTCCATCCACCGCTTCGCTTCTCTGCAACCGAAGACCCACGCTTCTCCGCCAGGTTCCAGTCAAAAGCCAGCATTCTCTCCACCAAGGTTGACCGAGACGGCCCCACTGATCCTCTTCCATTTTCGAGTGGCCCATCTTCGGTCTTCATTCAGCCTAGTGAATTTTCACCGAGCCCATTCAGCCGCTTGCATTTCGGCCCAGCTTCCTCAACATTGGAGATCAGCCCAACAATTCAGCCCATTCAAGTGCAGCTCAGGCTTGGTTCAATAGCCCACAGATCCAACAAATTTTTGGCCCAGCATCTCCATCAAGTCTAGCCCAAATCCATAACAAATCTCAGCTTGGGCTAAGATTTGTTGGGCCAAGTTTAGGCCTGGTCCAAGCCCGTGGGTGTTGTCACGAGCCCAAGTTTGGCCGCCATCATGTCGTCATCGCGGTGAATCAGTTTCCGCAATAAACTGGTGAGTTTATGCACTAAATCTTCTTAGTAGGCTAATGACGTCTAAGAGGTGTTTAGTTTAATTTAATTAGGAATTAGGTGATTAGTTATATTAAATTAGTGATTTAATTAGTTAATTGTGCATGTTAGGTGGTTAGATTAAATTAATCAAGGCCTAGATAGGAGGTGCTATTTATCTAGAAGGGTTTGAGAATTTTCTAGGCTCGTATCGGTATTTAATTTAGTGATTCTAGCCTAGGTTAGTATTTTTAGAAATTAAATTGATTTATTTAATTAATTTCGGTAATTATTTAATTATTAATTATTTTTCCTGAAATTAGGCTAGGGTAGTCGGTGACCGAAATTTTGTGTTGATTGCAATGGTGTTATTAATTTCTGCAATTGAATGTTAAATTTTGAAAATTGAGTGCTGATTGAAAATTTGGTTAATTATTCCAAAATTCATGAATTTTAATATTTATTTGGAAAATCACTGGTGTCGGGTTTAAGCACTGAAAATGATTTTATATACTATATAAAACTAGTGGGATTTTAAAAAGAATGTCATGAATTTTCTAGGTCCAATCTGACCATGTACCCACACACGACTATTTTCACCGGGTGTTTTTAATACGAAGAAAATAGGCCCGGATCACTATTTTAATTAAGGCATTTGAGTGCAATGCATGGTGTCCTGAGCCAAGATTGATTGGTCGTGTGTTGGTTAAGAGAACCCATCCCCGAACTGTGTCGGATGGACGTTACCTTTTATGGGATACCCATTTATTGGGATTTGGGTCGCAGTAGAGGCTGAACCTATACTCCTTCGGGAAAGTCGTCTTTGAGAGACGTAACCGTGCTCAATGGGGTGAGACGATGCCTGGCTACGCTAGTAGACTGCTAAACTTTTAGTAGGTCGTACCCTAGAGTGGACAAGATTATCAATTGGAACACATGTTGAGTGGAATAGATGCACTAGATTATGGGACAAAATTGTGTGACATGGTATGGGATGTGTCATAACGATTTGGTCATATAATCTAGACCCCTATGATTTATTGAGTTGAGTAATGCGCTTTAATTGTTGTGTGCATTGATTTTATGCATAAGGTGTATAAACTGTGCTGACCTGTAGGGTGTAACTGAGGCGATGTAAGTCCTTTATGCTAAATGCGTGGTTGTGTGGTTAGGACGCCCCTGGGTGTATTTCCCTCCTAATTGAGGTTTAGAACGTGAAGTCGCTGAGATTTATATCTCACCTCGTTGTGGGCCAAATTTTCAGGGTCGTTGAGTGGAGGACCTGGAGCCGAGAGGAGGTGATCGGAAGTGTAGGTTAACTAGGACCGTTTCTTTTTGGAAAGTCAGTTTTTGTAGTCGTTTGGTCATAGACCTTGTACATGACTCTATGTGAATATAAAAACATGTTTGTTTGTGAATCTGTTATCCTGCTTTTCTATCTCGACATGATTACTGTCATGGGATTTATTTTAGCTTCCGCATGTGCAATAAAACGAAAAGGGTTGGTAACTCGTTTTGGGAAATCGCAAAATTTTATTGACCAGAGAGGGATGGGCACGTGCTCGGGGTTCAGAGCATGACAAATTTGTTCCCAGGAACAAAAATCTTACCAAACGCAATTTTGTTCCAAAACTACTCCTGGAAACAAAAAATTAGAATCGGGTACTATTTGGCATGTTGCCAAACAGCCCCTTAGTACACTCTTGCAACGGAGAGATTCTAAAACCGTTTTGAGATTTTTTTCCTCAACAAACTCAATTTATCATATGGATTGCATCCTCCAATCGGATCGAATATCATATAGGGCTCAAACTCGATATGTTTTTTAATAACTTCTTAGGTCATAATGGACTTTTGACCAAGCATAAAAGTCAAAATCTCTAGCCTCTTTCTTTGTTCCCACTGACCTCCCCTTATCGAGTTACTTAGTCCAACTCTTCACTTATTTCCCTCGTGGGAAAGATCCCAAAAGTCATATCGTTTTCATATGCAATTTTTTTTTCCGAGAAGCAATGTAGTTTTATCTCTAAAGGAGTTTTTGGCTTGCAGTCTTCTTCTCCAACAATTTTTAAGTATGTTGCATTCATGAAGTAGATGTCAATGGCCTTGAGACTTTCCTGGTGGACTAGGTAATTACTTGCTCTGGCTTTGTGGTTTATTAATTTCTAAATTGGCGCAATACATCTTTAGCACATGCCAATTTCAAACAAATGAAGGGAAAAGGGAATTTGGCAAAATTCCCTAAATAGGCTCAACTCACTCAACTTGTTAAGAGTGATTGATTTCTGGGTGAGTTGGTCCCGGCCTAGAACCACAAATTGATCCTATGGCTCTCAGTTCCAAAATTTTAGAAGCGGGAGTCAGTTTTGAGGGTTTTGGAATAATGAATTGGGATAAAATACAATTGTCCGAAACTATATTTTATGTTCTTTTTTTTAAATAATTTATTAATTTAACCAAATAATTAAAAAGAAAGATATCTCATTACTTTTTGAGTCTTAGTGGGACAATAAAACATTTTCCCAGTGCAAGTGTGCGGAGAGGGAACTAACACACACCACAAGGAAAATATTTTTGGCGGCTTTCCTTTTCTTTTTATTATTAAAACACCCACATCTCACTCTCTCCGTTTCTCTCTACTTTCTCTCAGCTGCATTAAGCACCCAAAGTGGTTCCTCCATTGATGAACCTCTTTCATCGTCTCTTTCACCCTCGGTTTCCACATGATGAGCTGTCACGCCCGATCCTCGAGCGTGTGCCCATCTCTCACCGGGTCGATTTAATAGCGATGTCCCATGACGCATCGCCAACCCATTCATTTTAATATATGCATACGGAAATAGATATCAGACAATAAAATAATGGGATAGGAAAGCATGGCCATAAAATTTCAAACCACACAACCACGTTTATATACATACATACATACATAGAAGACTATGTCATATATTATACAAGTTGGTCTAGGTATATAAAAACATATACATCACAATAGGTTCTCAAACAGGGGGAGGGGGTCTAATAATTACAACTATTCATCATCACTAAATTCTTCCTCCTCCACCTCCTCGTCCTCATCGATCTCCCCTTCTTCCTTGCTCCAGTTGGTGGCTTCAGCTGAGTATACCGGGGAATCAGAATTGCCTTCGAGTTTGGGATCCTTGGCATCCACTGTTGATCCACCCTCAGGATCTGCTATGCCCTTCCCGAGTGCAACCTCCAAGACATACCGAGGTACATCAGATTCCGGCACAGGACTCTTCCTTCGCCCGTCATGATAGTGACCATACCATGACCGGTACCTATGAGGCACCTTTTCAGGTTCACCAACGTCGACCTAGATGGTGGATTTTACCATTACATACTTTAATCCTTCAGGGTGAGGGTGTATCGGAATATGATAATAAACTTCTATGACTTCCTTCGGTATACTAAAATGCATGGGAAAAGGGGGAGATGCTGCCATCTAGGGACTTGAAATGTTGTCCCACAACGGAGTGAGACTACGTCTCTGCAAGTTCTACCTCTTGAGACCTGATTAGGAAGCCAATACGCCCTAAGAGCTGCCTAAGCACAACACGGGTCAGAGGACTTACCCTAACCTTAGCTCCATCCTACAAATCAGTATATTCCAAATATATACAAATCACATCAATTCACCTAATCATATCGAATTATCGATCAATTGACTCATCGATTATAAGTCACCATGACCTTCCTTCGATTGGTACATTCAATACTATCTATAAAGTCCTATTAATTCAGGACTGCTCACCCAAAGTTGAAAATAGATAGTATAACTCGTCCAAAGCTGATAATATAGTATATTGTATATATGCTTGCTCAAAGCTGATAGATTAGGGCCCTCATGCCATCATAGTATACTATATATGCTCACCCAAAGCTAATAATAAGGTATACTACTTACCCAAAGCTGGCATATCGCTCGTAGGTTGATATAATATACTAGTATACTATTCGCCCAAAACTAACATATCGCCCATTGGTCGATATAGTATACCACTCCAATCATATAGTCAATTCATCATTTTTATCATATCTGATAAAAATAACCGTGTGTGAGTACACGGTCGGCTTTAGTCAAAATATCATAATTTCACTTCCACAATTCTCACTATTTTATATAGTCTACCAAAATATTTGTGGCGTTGCAAACCAACGCTTGGTTAATTTCCAATCAATTACTGAAATAATTAATTTAGGAATAAAATCCTAAAATCACAATTAAATCAATTCAATCCAATTTAGAACTTAAATAAATAAAAAGACTACACCACAATAATCAGCATAAAATTTTGGTCGTCGGCTATCCTAGCCTAATTTTCGGAAAATAATTAATTAATTAAATAATTACTGAAAATAGTAAATAAATGCAATAAATCCAACTTAGGCCTATTATAGCCTAATTGGAAGTTGAAACGGACTCGGAAACATTCCAAGATTCCTTCAATAAATAATAGCACGAGTCTACTTGCTATTGCCACTAACTAACTACATAACATGCATCGGCAGATAATTAAATTAACTAATCTAATCTAATATATCCACCTAAACCATGCTTAATTAATCTAATCAACCCATAAGTATAATTAACTGACTAGGCGGGGCTTAGTGAGTTCAACTCACTTGATTCGCGATCCGTCTGGTTCAAAACGTCGGGAATGCAACGGGGATCGGCTTTCTCCAAAGTGGGCCAAACTTTCGAGGCCCGGAACCACCTCAAAACAGGTCTACAAGCTTGCTGGAAACCCACAAAAATGCTCTCTATTTTAGCTGCAAGACAGAGGAAACAAAGCTACTTCGGTGAGGTAAGGGCAACGGTGGACCGGTGGGGGCTTTGGTGGCTTGGGGGGGCGGTGGTAGTGGTTCATGGTGGCGGCAGGAGCTCTGGTAGTGGTCCACAAGCTTCGAAGGACAACGAGCAAGGCTGGAACGCACTCAGGCTAGGAGGTGGTGCACGCGACACGCGAACGAGGGCGGAAGTAGCAAACGGCGGTGGCTTTCCGGCGTGTGACGGCGGCTTTGATGGCGTGAGGTTGCTCTTGGCTTGTTGCTGGCATCTGAACTAGCTAGGAGGAGGGGAATGGAGTGCTGGTCGGCAGCCTCGGAGAGGAAGAAGGAGATGAGGGGGACAAGGGGTCCACTTGGCCAATTTCTTCTCTTCCATGGTCTCCTTGACCATTCCCAACCAACAGCTCCTCCTTGGCTGCAATTCAGTCACCCATGCCCATCCTACAACCCTGATTGGTTCAAAATGGTTAGACAAATGGGGACATACTAATTTGACACGAATCTCTCTCAATTGGACACTCGTTCGTGCTTAATTCAATTCAATTCGGCCTTAACAAATCTCGTTGTCAAGTCCTCGATCAAATCAATATTTTTCCTTACTAGTACAACTCACTTGCTTCCCAAATTTGCAATAAAAAAAGATCCTTGACTTTTTCTGGACAAAAACGGTCCTATGCTGACTTTTTCCCAAAAAGTCTCGGGTTGTAGAAAAATCTTCCGACACGGAGTTGACGCTCCTAAAATTTATTGTGACATGACAGAACTTTCAATTTTAAAAATTGGATTCAAATTCGTGGTTAATTTTAATCTAGCGTGTTTTTAGCGTGACCTAAGCTACCGAGTAAGTTTTAGAAATTTTCAGTGTAAATGACCTGTGGTCGATTTTCTTCGAGCCACAATAAACCCACTCGACACATTGGTGACTCTCGGTTGTCGTGAAAATCTCAATAATTCAAATACGGACATAGGATACCAAAACGATATAAAAATCGTCTAGTGTCGCCCAATGAGAATTTTCCAATTTAGTATGTCACCCACGATTAGCCACACATCTCGTTGAGTCGACTGTCTTTGATTTCAAATCGATTTGTAATCGAGTCATAATGGCCTCTAAAGATGAGTACGGTTGGTGTTCGATTCCTAATTGAATTCTTAGGTTTATCGCATTAAAATTCCTTAATGGCTTCCATAGATAGTCTAGTTATCTTGAGAGTGATAAGCTCTGAGAATAGCCCAATAGGGGTATCAATGAAATGCTCGATTTATTCAATACAAAACAAGATTGAAAATCTGGGATGTCACATGAGCGTTACTTTCATCTAACTTCACTGTTATGGTGACTTTACTATCGCCTAGCTTGGCTGTGTGCATGAGACCTTGGTGGTGGTTGCATGAGAGAGGGAGGTGAGCCTGCCAAACACAAGAAAGGGAGGCGAGGGGCATTGATTGTCGAGCGTGAGAAAGGGTGGTGGGAAGTTGAGGTATAAAAGAAAGAGAAAGAGCTCTAATTTTTATTGAGGTTAACCTTTGGCAAGTTTCGTTGGTTTGGTTCAATTCAACATGAGTGTGACATCTAGATTTTTCAACCCTATCTTCTACTGAATAAATCGGACATTTCATTGACGCGCATATAGGGTTATTCTCAAAGTCGGTCACTCTTGAGATAACTAGGCTAATTTGCTTTGGATATACTATTAAAGAATTTTAAGGCAATAGACTTGAGAATTCAATCGGGTTTTGGCTTCCGACCGTGTTCATCTTTAGAGGTCATTACGGCACGTTAAAAATTGAATTGAGATCGAGATAGGTTGGCTCGGCGAGATGTGTGGCCGATCGTGTGTGACTCCACTAAATTGGAAAATTCTCGTCGACCGACACTAATTTGATTTTTCTGTCGTTTTGGTACCCTGTGTTCGTAATTGAATCATCGAGATTTTCACGAAAATCAAGAGTCGCCAATGAGTCGAGTGGGTTCATAATGGCTCGAAGAAAATCGACCACGAGTCAATTGCCCTGAAAAGTTCTGAAAACTACCCGGTAGTCTAGGTCACGCTAAGCGCGCAAGTGTGAAATTAACCGTAAATTTGAGTCGATTTCAGAAATCGAAAGTTCGGTGGTGTCACAAGCTATTTTAGGAATGTCAACTCGTCTCAGAAGATTTTCGGAGGTATCAAGATTTTTACGGAAATTGGGTTCGGACGTTGCGAAAAATTAACAGAAATTCAGATTGGCTAAATTAATGGAAAATTGGACTCTCAGGCCGAGCCTTTGTGTGTTGTGGATTTGTAGAAAATCCTTTGGAATTTTTCTTCGTTGAAATCGGGCCTCAATTTGGGAAATTGAGTGAGGAGATTGAATTTAATTGGTGAAATTCGGAATTATGCTTGGACATCATTTTTTGACATCAAAATTGGATTGTTTTAGTGGAATTTTAGTTGGAAAGTAATGAGAGGGGACAAGCATTAAATGGATTGGCTAAGTCCTTGACTTTTGGCCCCATTCTTAGCTTCTTGAACAAGAATTTCCAGCTTCCCTCCAATTGCTTGCCGTCCCTATCCCCTCTTGCGCACGTCTCCATTTTATTTTTCAATTCCACGGAGCTCCTTCGAAACAACCCAGCGAGGACTCCATCTTCATCCACGGAGCTCCACTTCTTTGCCAAATTCGGTCCACAAAAGAGTCCAACAAAGCCAAGTTGTTTACTCATTGATGTGTTGTCCTTCATCCACACAGCCATCTTCACATCCTTGCATGCCCAGAGGAGTCCATTGAAGATTGGACCGAAGAACAGTTGCACCGAAGATCAAAGCCGCATCCTCCACTAGGCTTTGTCAGCAGCAATTTGATTTCAGCTTCACCAGTTTGCGCGCCTTCAACCCCACTCGGTCAACACTCAATTGAAGCCCTCCCCTCGTCTTAGACCACTGCAATTTCAGTGTTCCGCCAGCAGCAACACCGAAATTCCCAGCTCGCCACATGTCCAATGGATTGCTGCTCCGTGTCTTCTCGCAAGTTGCCAACAACGCCGAAGCTGCTCCATCTTGATTTTGCTTCTCCACTGAATTGAAGACTGAAGCAACTCCACGCCAGCGTCTTCAGCATCCACGCGTCCCTGGCCGAAGCTGCTTTGGTCAACAGAAGCCAGCTACTGAAGCTGGGTTGATTTTCGTCTTCTTCGTCCAGCAGCAAACGAAGCACTTGCAGCACGCCACATCCGAGTTTCTCTCCCAGCTCGTCAGTCCACGCGCCTTCAATTTCAATAGCCCAGTGACCGAAGCTGCTTCCGTCCTCTCCGTGGCCCATCTCTTCGCTTTCGGGCCCAACCAAATTCAGTCCAAAGTGCAGTCCAGTTCAGCCTTTGTAGGTCATTTGGGCCGCAAATCAGGCCCAGCAAATTCAGCTCCGAAGCCCAGCAAAGCCAGCAGTTTTCAGCCCAAGAGATCAGCCCATTTTCAGCTTAGTTCAAGTCCAGCAGCCCGCGAAGCTCAATCCAGAATTTTCTTTGGGCTTGCGAAGTTCTTGGCCTGGCCCAAGTTCGGCCGCCGTTGCGTCGTCGTCTCGGTGTCCCGGCCTTCGTTTAGTGCAAGTGAGTTTTACTCACTAATGCTTTCTTAGTAGACTAATATGCCTAAGGGTTAATTAGATTTAATTAATTACAATTAGGTGGATAGATTATATTAAAATAATTAAATTAGAGACTCGTCGATGCATGTTAGTTAAATTGATGGTGTAATTAGTAGGTAGACATGTCCTATTAATTATTGAATGCATCTTGATATTTTTCCCGTCCCTTATTGGGTATTATTTAAGCAATTCAGGCCTAGAAGGAATTTTTAAGAATTTAATATTAATTTTCGAAATTAATTAATTTAATTATTTATTTCCCAGAAATTCAACTGGGATGGCCAGTGATCGGTATTTTATGTTGATGATCGTGGTGTTGTCAGTTTATTTAATTGAGCTTTATATTGTGCTAAATTGAATTTATCATATTTATTTATTTATTTATTTTTCGAAATGAATTAATTAATTATTTACTTTTCCGGAAATTCGCCCGGGATGGCCGGTGACCGGAATTTCGTTCTGATTATCGTGGTGCAATCCATTTATTTATTTGAGCTCTAGATTGCGCGGAACTGAATTGATTGTGCAAATTAGGGACTTATCCCAAATTGAATGAAATTGAGTGATTGATTGGTTGATGGTCGAGTATGACTATTTAGCATTGATGAGCTGTAAAGCAGAGGGAACTATGAAAGTGAATTGGGGAAATTCTCGGCTGAAACCAATCAAGACCGATGTAATGAGACATACGTGGTTCGGTGATTAAAGGATATTACTAGTGAAAACGGCACCTTAAAGAACGCACGAGTGCTGTCTATTACATGCAGCAGTATAGACATACGTGGTTCGGTGATGGAGAGTATCACTGGTGAAAACGGCACCTTAAAGAACGCATGAGTGTTGTCCATTATACACGTAACCTTGGCAGAAGTAACGCCCGAGAGCACTAATGAAGCTCTGTGACTAAGTGTACTGCTGGGGGTGTGATGATGGGAAGTGAAGTGACCCAAAGATGGTCTGACTGACATGTGAATCGACTAGGTCGATTGATCAATGAATTGATCCAGAGGTTGTGAATTGATTGAATGTTTTAATGCAATATATGAGGCATATGTGCATAACCTTAAATTTTAGGTCGGAAACTGATGCCAAGGTAAGTCATCTGACTCGTGTTGTGCTAGGTAACTTGGTGGTGTATTGGTTTCCTAATCGAGTCTTAAGGGGTAGAACTCGCTGAGACATAGTCTCATTAATTGTTGTAAAAAACCAATTTCAGGCCCTTAAGTGGAAGATCTTCAAGAGGAGGATTCCAGGAAAAGCCTGGCGAGGAATCAGAGGAGGGTGAAGAGGATGATTTTGAGTACAACTTGCAGAAGGATTGAGACCTCCCTCATTCTGAAAACCTTGTGAATATTTGTAGATTTGTTAAATCAGACCTTGGTGAATAGTACTGTGAAGTATAATGAAAGCCTGTTATGCTATGTATAAAAGTTTGGTTATGCATTTTCAATATGAAAATATAGCCTTACTTTTCTATCCCATTGTTTTATTGTCTAGGGATTTATAACTGCTTCCGCATGTGCTTAATAAAAGAAAGGGTTGGCGATACATAGTCCTGGGATATCGCATTCTAAAATCGACCAAGTAGAAGGATGTGTGCGCGTCCGAGGATCGGGGCGTGACAATGAGGAACTGGGAATCGGGTTGGTATTGGGTTGGATTAGACCGATGCACACTACTAGGGCTTGTGTGGGCTTAACCTTGAAAGTTTAGCAAGTTCAGGGCCCAAATTCAATGTGGGATCACATATTGGGCCAATTCAATGCAATTCAATGGAAACACGTTATTCACAAATAAAAATGTTCCAAATTTTTAAATATAGACGAATATATTAGAGAATGAAAATGTAAGACAGTGCCCAAAGTGATGGGGCAGCGCTATTTCCAACCTCATTTTGGTTAAGAAACTATTTTTTTTTTCAATTAACCAGCCAAATTAACCTTCTTTTTCTCTTCAATTTACTGTTTTTTAATCATGCTAAAAAAAACTACATTTATCCCTATCATCTCTCTCATCAATTTCTTAATATAAATGTCCAATTACATCCAACAAGATATCATATTATCTTATATCCTATTATCACTTTGTCTAGAGAAGATTGTTAATTTTAATTCATGGTATCATATTTAATTCACAAAAGCCACAGAGAAGATGTTAAATTTATATTTCTAATGACTTATGAATACACAATTAATTGCTTATTTTTAATCAAATAGTTTGAGCAAACCTTTGTTTCAAAGTTGAGAATTAAAATTCAATCTAATTATCTAGCTGATCTTGGCCTTGTGGCTATTTTTCCGGAATAATATCTTCTAAAGTTAAACTTTGTTTATTTTGTGCTTTCTTTTGAGTTTTTCACATTTTAATCTAAATTGCAAGATGGAAGTTGAAAGTCTTGTTACACATTCTTCACTTTCAAAGTCACATTAGATTATTTAAGAGAAAAGTTTTAAGCATAATTTATACTTTTGATCCACTTGTTATGAGATTGAATCTACAATCTGTAATATTTGGCTGGTGGGCCCAAAAGAAGAAAACAAAAGAAGGGTTGAAAAGTCAAAAGAAAAAAAAAAGAAAAAAGAAAGGAAAGAGAAAAAGGGGTGAGCAGTGGTTGCTCACTTTAAAGAGCCAAACTACTTCGGGAGAAAGAGAAAAGAAAGAAAAGAAAGAGAAAAGAACAAGAAGAAGAAGAAAGAAGAAAATGAAAAAAAAAAAAAGGAAGAAAGGAAAGGGATTTTGGCACGTGCACGATGCGGATGCCTCACCAAGCTGACTTGACTCCATAACGCAGTGCCCGGTAAAGATTTGGCCCCTCGTTCGTCCAATAGAAGTAATTTACGGGTTTAGAGCTCAAATTCAGAAATTTTGGAAAATCAAGCGGCGAAATCTGATTTTGGAGTTGTTAAGCCGCATATTTCATAGAAATCATAGTTTAGGATGTTGTGGAGCAATAGGATATTACAGATCACGATTTGAGCTTATGGTTTGTTCGAAACAAAATTTTGAAGTTTCTCGCGCACAGTGAACAATACCCGTCCAGCAGTTTTGGGCCCGTATTTTGTCATTTTTTGGCTTGATTTTGGGACAGTCAAGTTGAGATTCTTATAGTATGTTTGAAGGGCTTTCTTTTGACTAGAAATATGTTCGAAATGGGGTTCGGAGGAGGAAGTTATAGTGTAGCTAAGTTTTGCGCTTAAACTCTGTGTTACGAACAACTTGAACAAATGCTTTGGTTATGTGATTCGTTAGTGCGTAGGAGTTCTTTTGTTAGAGTTAAGGTATAATTTAGTCTTTTTGTAGTTGAGATAGAGTTTTATTTGATTTTAACATTATTCATCGGTTATTTGATAGGGTTGTGAGTTCGACAATACAAGTATCGTTTGTCATTTGGTCATAAAAAACGAGTGAGTTGTACTATATCTTCTTTAGTTTTGTAAAACCATGTCTTGGAGTATATATATTGAATTGAGGAGCATTTTTATTGCATAAAAGCTGGATTGAGCATTTGCTACTATTGGAAGTGCTATTTTTGGGTATGGTTTAAGGAAATTGTGTACATAGTTATTGCTAGTGGTTGGATTGGCTGAGTTCTAATTGTATATATATATATATATATATTTTGGTGGAGTGTAGAAACTCTAATGTTGCAACCAACCTGTTAGTTTATTTGATATGTATATATATGGTTTGAGATATATATATATATATATATATATATATATATATATATATATATGTTGATATTAGTTTGTTGGTTGTATTTGAGGCTGCATCCTTCGTGTGGAAAGATGGCTGAGTTATCCCCATTCTTTATAGTTTTGGGGTGTGACACAATTCATATTAATTACTTTCTTTATTGTAGGAGTCAAACGACAAGAAATTCCTTTCATTTTTTTTCCTTTTTTGCTTATCTTTTGTTAATATCTAGATATAAATTAATATGTTTAACATTTGATCATTTTTTCTCTTCCAAATTTGATCAAAAAAGTCCTAAATCTTTTGTTTTTGTGCCAATTTAGTCCTAAACCTTTTTTCTTTGGTACCGATTTAGTCCTAAACATTTTTACGTTGTGCCAATTCAGTTCTTTTCGGCCAACTTTGGCCAGATTTTGCTTAATGGACACCAGCAGGCTAACGTGGCCTGATCGGCACTAACGTGGACAACTTTTAATAATACTTATTTTTTATTTTTTATTTTTTTCTTTCTCTTTATTTTTCTCCTCTTCTTCCTCCAGCCGGTCGTCGGACCTCAGCGATCGGCCAAAGGTGACGGTCGGCGAGGTCAAGGTCGACCTGGCTAGCCACCTTGCTAGTGGCCGCGAGGGCGGCTTCGCGTGAGGCAGCAAGGCTCGCCCTTGCCGGATCCGGTGAGGGTCGAGCCTCGACCATGGTTGGGGAGGCTCGACCTCGCTAGATCCAGTGAGGGTGGGCCTCGCTTGCCTGGTGCAAGGCTGCCCTCGAGGCCTGGGCGGCAAGGCTTGCCCTCGCCAGATCTAGCGATGAGTTGGGGTTCGAGTCGAACTCCGTCAACAGCTCGCTCTTCACCTTCTGCAAGCTCGTCTCCAAGGAGTCATTCTTCTCTTCGAAGAAGGCGGGGTACCTCGCCGTGAGGGTGGAATCCGTAGCGAAAGCGAAGTTGCCCCCACCACCGCCAAGGCGAGTGGAGGAGCTCGATGGCTCAGGTCGAGGCGAGCCCGAGGAGCGCCTTGAAGGAATTGGTGCTCTCCGGAGGCGGAGCCATGAGATGCCGAAGATCCTCGAGGAGCATCGGCTCCAGTGCGGCGTCAGTCGATCCGGCTAGGGTTAGAGCTGTCGTCTCCATCAAGAATCAGCTTCAGGAGTTTATTGAATTGAGCTGGCCTCCTCGTGCCGAGCTAGCGGGGCTCGCCCTCGCTGGCCATGAGCGAAGCTTGACCCTCGCCGCCTCATGCGAGGCCGCCCTCGTGGCCACTGGTGAGGTGGCCGGCGAGGTCGACCTTGACCTCGCCGGCCATTGCCTCTAGCCAGTCGCCAAGGTCCAACGACCGGCTAGAGGAAGAAGAGGAGAAGAAAAAAAGAAAAGGAATAAATAATAAAAGAATAAAAAAATTTAAAAATTTAAAAATTTTAAAAATAAAATATTACTAAAATATTATTAAAAGTTATCAATGTCAGTGCCGATTAGGCCACGTCAGCTGGCCGGCGTCCAGTCAGCAAAATCCGGCCAAAATTGGCTGAAAAAGACTGAATTGGCACGGCGTAAAAATGTTTAGGACTAAATCAGCACCGAAAAAATGTTTATGACTAAATCGGCACACAGACAAAAGGTTTAGGACTTTTTTTGGTACTTTTCCCATACTTTCTTTATTGTATGAGTCAAACGACAAGAAATTCCTTTTTTGCTTATCTTTTGTTAATATCTAGATATAAATTAGAGTTAATACCCTGAAAAACCTCAAACTGGTACACTTGTGACAAATTTACCCCAAACTATTTTTTTGACCACCAAAAACCCCAAACCGGTATACCTTTGACAAATTTACCCCAAACTGGTACACTTGTGACAAATTTACCCTATGTTAGTTTTCGTTAAATTTTATTATCAAATTATTAAGTTAAATGACACGTGACAGTTAACCGATATACCAATTTAGGATTTTATGCTCCGTTTTTCATAGTTTACAATTTTTGTGATTTTTTTGTGGTATTAATCCAGTTTAGCATATGGTATATTTGTCACAAATTTATCAGTTTAGGGTTTTTTGCGGTCATAAATGTACCAGTTTATGGTTTTTTATAGTCAGTCGGGGTAAATTTGTCACAGGTTTACTAGTTTGGGGTTTTTCATGGTCAAACAAATAGTTTGGGGTAAATTTGTCACAAGTGTACCAGTTTGGGGTTTTTCAGGGTATTAACCCTATAAATTAATATGTTTAACATTTGATCATGCTTCTAAAAATCAACCTTTTTCATATTTTGATCATTTTTCCTCTTCCAAATTTGATCAAGATTGACTAGACAATCATATTGAATTTTATTTTTGCACTTTGAAATATAGTTTCTTTCAAACTACTTTATAAATAAAAAGGCAATTAATTGTGTGTTCATAAGCTGTCAAAACTAGAAATTTCTAATTTTTTATGTGGCTTTTGTGATTAAAAATATGCTACCACAAAGTGAAATTAACACTTTTCTAGGCAAAGCGGAAAAAGATGATATCTTGTTGGGTGTAATCGGGTAATTGTATTATGAAACTGATGAGAGAGATGATAGAAAGAAAGACAATTTTGTTGGTTAGCTTATAAAAATCAAGAAAAACTAATTGAATAGAAAGAAAGGGTTGGTTCTTGGTTCAATTCGGTCTTAAACCTTTTAATAATGCTAATTGTGTCCTTAACATTTTCATTATTTCCATTTTTTGTAGACAATTGCTGACATGGATGCTAATTATTTTACATGGGACATTTGAGGTCGATTTTGATAATTTTTACAAATTTTTTTAATTTTTTTTAAATAATTTTTTTATTTCATGTTTCCTTTCCTTTTCGTTTTTCTTCTTCCTTCGCTAGTCACCGTGCCTAGCAATGGCTGGTGACCAGCCACTGGTGATACCTAAATTTTAACTACTCATTTAGTAATAAATTGTATAGAAAATTAGGGGTTAAACTTGAGCCCCTAAACAAAATAGCAAAAGGGGAGGGGAGGGGAGGGGGGTGCTGAGAGAAAGTGAACTTCGTTTTCAGCCGAGCGTTGCCCGGCAATCTCGCCACAAACTGATGACTTCTAGCTGACACCATGTTTGTGGCCTGCTCTTCCACAACACCTAAATTTCCAGTGAGGTTTCTCTGGGTTCGATTCCCTTATATCCCAAGGATACTGGCTCGGAGACATTGAGGTGACTGACCATATCTCGATTTGCTTTGGGTTTGCCTTCCAGCTGTCGTTGCCGAAATGAGTAAGGACCCATGGCCGATCCCTTTAGGTGCTTTCTTCTTCCCCCATCTCGGTCAACTGGGGCCGAGACTCGTCGGCGCCGGCTCATACTTGATTTATAAGCTTGTTCATGTGGGAATTGGTTCTGCAGAAATCAGAGGAATGCTTGACCAGGAAGAGGGTGAAAGAATAACAGGTCATTGAGATCTATCAGTTATCTTGTTCCAATTGAATGAATCATCGATGTGAATTGCAAAGTGTAGCTCTTGCATCTTTTCTTAACCATGAACGTCAATGATGCCACAACGTTTCCAATTGGGACTCTTTACTAAATGTAATGGATCCGTTAACTTTGTAAGAGAAGTTGGTTCATCTCTACTGCATCTATCAGCTTAGTTTTTCTCTTCATCTTTTGCAGTGATCGACAGTGACACGATATACATAACGATGATTATATGCTTCCAGATTCAGAACTCGGTGAATAATCTCTGAAAATCAAACGCAATGAAGTGCGAATAAAACTATTTTGAACGAGACGAGACACAATATGAGATTAAATGAATTACATGCGAAATTATAGAAGATCCCCTTTAAGATCAAACAATTATATCGAATTGAGTATGATTATACGTGTGATAGCATCCACTACACTAGAAATATCAACGAACCCTACCATTGCAAGTGCTCGGAGTATTTTTTTTTTTTTTTTGAAGGTTCAGAATTTAGAGTTTAGGATTTATCAACATAAGAAGGCTCGACAAATTTGAAGCTAAATCCTAAACCATTGATTGTTTCGTGAAAGCAATGTACGAGCGTCTACCAAGTTGATGAACTAGTAGCTCCCAAAATCTGAGTTCTGCTTGCATATACATAGAAAGCACACAAATGAGATCAAGTAGAAGTCCAGCTCTGTCTATTCCAGAGGCCCCTCATTTCAGTGCATTCCTGCCTGAGATCCATATGATCAACCATATTTTTGCATCAGTCTACATAGTTTGAAAAGGGCTTCGGATGTTTTTAGCACATTTCAATCTTTTACGAGGTCCAGTGTCTTCTAAGTCCTAACGACAGTGTTGGACTCATTCTTTCTCGTAAATACTAAAGTGATTAGCAGTTTATAGAAGTACAAGGAGGGCCTTTGTGGGATAGAATGGTTCGGAAGATTAGAGGGAGCCCATGAAGATGGCCAATGATGTTATTCAAGGCCCAGCTTTCAGCTTTTGGGCCGGCCACAAGCAATCTTATTGTTTAGCAATGTAAAACCTACTAAATCAATGATTGTGATTCACATAATTCTAATTTGATTAGGTAAGAAAAATTTCAAGAATCATCCTCCTAAAAAGCAGGATATGTCATCCTACAAGTGCGAACCACGTGAAGGATAGGGTAAAATGACAAATTATATTTGAAGTTTATGTAAATGAATAAACGGGGCTGGCACGGGCCCATGGCTTGGCGCCATGCATGGGCGTAGCCCCATGCACGGGCCTGGCTATGCTCGATCAACTGAAAGGGCAACATGGGCAGGCGAAAGCTAAGAATTCCATTCATGAACCGAGCCCTACCCACTTCAGGCTGCCCAGGCCTGATCAATGTTATGTAGAGTATTGAAAAGCTTTTAATCATTGAGATATGATAGGACGTTGTGTAGTGGGGTGTCCATTGGTCCAGTCCAATTTATGAATTGGATTAGACTGGGCCATGGTTGGTTGTTCTAGGTAGTTCATGTGGGAATTGGTTTGGTTTATGATTCTTAGAAAGGAATTGGACTAATTGATCCGAACCAGCGAAACCGGTCCATAGTGTATCATTAATTTTTTTATTCACTAAGGGAACAAAGTACATGTTATTTGTTGGAGTGATTTTTTTTTATTTACTCGTAACTTCCCATGATTACTAATTTTACCCAACACTATAGTAACTTTCAATATATATATGAACTTTAGAAAGAAAGTAAAAATTCTAAAAAAATAACACTGTTAGTTCTTGGGACAGCTTGGGAACTACACAAAGGCTACCTGGTTTTTAGGGTGGATAGGGTTGGTTCCTAGTTCCATAGACTGAAAACTAATCTTGTCTAGTTTGGTTCTCGATTCTAGAGAGAGATAACCTCTATGGTGTAGTGATTTTCAAGCATCGTGCTACCTATTGATTAAGTCTTGTGTAGTTACTTTTTTTTTCCACAAATTGCGTGGTGTGAAAGTTTATGTAGAAAACATCACAAAGCATGTAATGGAGATTCAAATCTTGTTGACGATTGATTCTATCATTAGATCTACTTGTCCATCATGAGAAAATTATTAAAAATTCCTAAGCTATTATACTTATATCAATTCGGTCTTAAACATTTTAATTGTGTTAATTGAGCCATTAACATTTTCATTATTCTCATTTTTTTGTAGACAATTGCTGACATGGATGCTAATTATTTTACATGACACAATTGACGTTGACGTTGATAATTTTTTAAAATTTTTTAAAATTTTAAAATTTAAATAATATTTTATTTTATTTGTCCTTTCTTTTTCGTTTTTCTTCTTCCTTCACTAGTTAGCGTGCCTTGGCAACGGCAGGTGATCAGCCACTATTGACACTCATTTTAACTACTCATTTAATAATAAATTGTATAAAAATTAGGGGTTAAACTTTAGCCCCTAAAGAAAATAGTAAAAAGGAAAGGAAGAGGGGGATGGGCTGAGAGAAAGTGAAGTGAACTTTGTTTTCGGCTGAGTGTTGCTCGGCAATCTTGCTGCAAACTGACGACTTCTAGTTGACACCAAGTCCGTAGCCTGCTCTTCCACAACGCCTAAATTTCCGATGAGTTTTCTTTGGGTTCGATCCACTTATATCTCAAGGATACTGGTTCGGAGACATCGAGGTGACTGACCATATCTCGATTCGCTTTGGGTTTGCCTTCCGGTTATCGTTGCCGAACCGAGTCAAGACCCACGTCCGGTCCCTTTTAGTTGCTTTGTTCTTCCCCCATCTCAGCCAACTGGGGCCGAGACTTGTCGGCGCCGGCGCATACTTGATTTTGAGCTTTGCAGAGTTGGGGTCGGTCACCGTGGCATGTTGTTACCTACTCTGTGTTGATTGTCGATTTTGACCCTAGCTCTAATCGGCTCCATCTCGCTTTTCCAGTTGGTGCCCGCCATGTGGTTTTTGAAATGCCACAATGACACATAGTTTTAGTTTCCTCATTTTGGATGAAATCAAGTTGGCCGCACATGGCCTCGTTTTGTCAAAGTGTTCCGGTGATGTTTGGTGACCCTAGGCATCGGCCATTTAGTCGTTTGCCACATGTTCCTACTTCTGCCATTGTTTTGTGTCAAGAATATAATGCGAAAACGCTAATGGACTTTGCAAATGAACTAATGTGAAATTACAAGAGAAATAAACAAGAAATAATAAAGACACCAGAGATTTACGTGGTTCGATCTGAGTATTGGCACCTATATTTACGTAAAAGCAAATCGTAATAAGATAATTACAGGACTATAATTGTTTACCTGCTCAAATATTTCCTATGCCTAAATTACATCCAAATTCACATTGTACTCAATTACATATAAGATCATAGTATAAAATCACTGCATGTTCAAGCCCAAAATCAAAACGCTCGTCTATGGCTGGAAACAAGGTGCGTTCCTTTTCTTTCCCTTCGAGCAACCGTGGCTTCTTTATTGTAGCTGTTCAGAACGGGGAGCCCACAGAGTCTTCCGTTTTCCTTTTTGCATGCATGCGGCTACTCAGGCAAAAGAAATAATAAGACCAAACCCTCGTAGGGACCATTTTGCTCCCACAGGTGAAATAGATATGATAAAATAAAGTTTCCCGACCCCAGTAGGTTAATGGCAACTCGTCATTTGAAAATTCTCATAGTATCAGTTTGACTTGACATCGAGTATCTTAATGTTGCGGAATGTATGGGCCTGAGAAAATCCTCACCTAATTGAGGGTTGTAAGCCTGTTTTTTAGGCAGTTCCCTTATACTTATGTAATTTCCGGTCTGGACAGAAAAGTTAAGTCGCGATAACCACATGAGAGAGCCAGCAAGGTTCTACCTCAGCCCAAACCCTGCTAGCTCGAGCCGTGAGCCTCAAGCGAGGCTCCACCTCTCTAGATCAACTGAGGTCAAGCTTGCACAACCCAGCGAGCTCGAGCATTGCCTTGCCTCGCTGGCCTCTGATTCTGAAAGCTCAACCAACAGATTCCCTCGTGCATCACATTCGCATTTGGCTTACTATGGACGCGTGACCCTAAGCTTCTGTGTGAGGACTTTATCAAGAAACGTTCGAATGGTGCATCACTTTCGCATTTGGCTCATTATAGACGCGTTGTCCTAAGCGTCTAGCGAATACTTGATCGAGAGACACTCAAATGGCGCACGGCGGGCCATGTCGTGAAAATCATGGCATGTCTCTTTCACACTCCTCGGATGACTTCTCCGTGGCTGCTGCCTCCAAGTCAACAGGAGGACACGGTAGTGCTAACACTTCCATGTAGTAGTCAGACTCATTCCACTGATGTTGCCATCTTATTTGGAAAGTTTGATGTCATATCTTAAATGCTAAAAGTGATGGGGAAAGAGAAGACGAATGGAGGAGAGGACGATGCGTATTGTTATATTTGTTTCTTATATTTTGTTTAATTCTCTATATCTCTTAGAATTGTGTATATACATAATTGATTTTGATAGATATTTTATTACCCTGATACTTTAGATAGTCTCATCTAATAAAACATACAATGCTTGTATACTTTTTATTGGAACACATTGAAATATACAGAAATTTCACATTTCTCTTCTGCATATAATTAATTAATTAATTATTTATCTTGATATAAGAATTGAGTGATCTTGAGGAAATTGGTGCACCTCGGGTGTGCTTCCAATGCTAATCTCGCATCTCGTCAGTCTTGTTTTGAATAATAACTAATATCCCCATTTTCTTTACGTGGCAAATGATGCGAAATATTCTTAATATCTGTAAGGCATCCTTCTCCTGCGACGGCACGCTCGTATCTAATGGTCGGAACTGGTGGTTGACTGGGGTCGTGCACTGTGCGGCTGTTGGTGGGAGTAGTCTTCGCAGGTCTCATGCTTTTTACTTTGCAAAAATAGCAACAGGAGAGACAGAAAGCTTGCTTGTGAAATCCCAAGTCCTTGGAGATAAGGCCTTTGGTCTGAATGCAAAGTCATCCCCTCAAGCCTCTTCCAAACGCACCATAAATGTGGAAACAAATATGGAAAAGTATACTAAATTAGTTGACAACTTATCTTTAAGATCAGTGTAGATCAGACAAGGTTAAGATCGGTGCCAAAACGAACTGAATCGATCCAAACAAAAAAATTCAGGTCTTTTTGGTTCGGATAGCAAATAGAAAAGTTTCTACCTTGATTTGGTTTGGTTCAATTTGCGTTGGGTTGGTTGCAGGTGAGCGTGGCCTTGCCCATATCTAGGAAGGGCCTTCATGCCCTTGCCTGTGGTTAGCGAGGCCTTTGCGGGCCCATCGTTCGCTAGCGAAGGCCCTTGCTTGCAATTGGGGATGACCTCATTTGGGGCCTTAGTGGCCACACCAACCGAGGGTGAGGCCTTCGCAGCGGGCAAGCAACCCTCATCGGCATTGAAAAAAGCAAAAACAAAAGGAAAAGAAATATGCAAAATAAAAAATTAAAAAAAATATCAAGAAATAATAAAAAAAATTAAGAAATGTTAAAAAATCCATGTGGAAAGGAAAAATGATTAAAAAATCAACATAGGGTGATTTGTTAGAAATGACACTTAAGTGATTGATTTTACTTTTGATATGGCATTAAAATGAGCGAAAAAAGAAAAAGTTATGACCCTTAAGTAAGCGTCATACAAAAGTTATAGCACTCATCCCATGTTTATCCCAAACAAAATGTGATTAGAGAGAGAGAGAGGAGTGCTCTTGAGTTGAGAATCACTGTGCACATGAAGCTGAAGAAGACGAGGGGAAAAAAACCAGAGAAAGAGAACCAACTAGAACTATAACAAGTTCAGGTTCAGTTCTCGGGTCGGTTTGGGTCAGAGTTTGCGTAAGTCCTTTGTGTTCGGTTCAATTCAGGGAAGTTAAATTTGTAAAGAGATTTGCTAGTATAATATTCTTTGGTCTACTTTGAGAATAATAGCTTGTTGTGAGCCACACATTCTTGAAGGAATGAACCCTATAATATTTTATAAATATTTGTTATTTAGTTTTTGTGTGGTCTAGAATAAATTATTATTCTCACAGCAAATTAAAGGCTGTAACCCAGTCATTTCTCATTTGTAAACTTCTTCTATTGCTACCTAATCAATAAAACTCGAAGCACGCGCTTATGTCCTTCGCTTGAATTAGTAAAGCTTCGACCAGTGATTTGAAAAATGTCGGAGCTTTCCGGAGGATATTTCCAAAGGAGAAAGTTGTCGTATAGGCTTGGTTTCCATTGATCGACCCATCAAAGGCCGAACTCTCTCCCAAAAGGTCACCAATAATGCTGCTTGTCCAATGGAAAGCTCAGCCACTGGGAATTTCAGTGCATCACGTTCTCATTTGGCTTCTCATGCATGTACTGTTCGAAGTTTCAGATCGATTGAATGAGAAGAGATATTCAAATGGTGCACGGCGGCGCAAAGTGGAGTTACATCAAGGATTTGCCAAGTTCATGAGGGCGTCATTAGGGTGACAAAATATCCCGATCTACTGCACTAGAATCAGATCATCAGCTGAATGTGGCCGTATAACGTGTGGCTCAGCAATGCAATGAATCAGTAGGTCCCCTGACGTTTGTTAGTTTCCAGGCTGCTACAATCGCTTAAACATCAATGGACAAGCATCTTCTTGAAAGGGGTAACCTCAATGCCCATCGCAATCCAATGTTGGATCGCTGAGCACGTGTTAGCGTGGCACATCGCTCTCACGCTCCTTGGATGACTTTTCACAATCCTAGGGTGACTTTTCTACACTAGCTTTGGAACTTCCATGTGAAGCACTAAGACTTTCATGTGATGCACGGATTCATTTCAACTTTATTGGCATATTTTCGAGATTGAATATGTAGCCCTTTATTATATAAAAAATAAGCATGTTCGCTTTCATTGTTTAGAGTGTTAGTTTCTATTGTATGTCCAAATTTATGGGGGAAAATTTTGAGAAATTTCGAAAGAAACGAAAACAGTTCAATGTTTTGTGTCTTGGAAATGTTTGGGAACATAAATTGACTCTGTACCTCAAGTATTGAAATGATAGGGAAAAAGGGAACATGATGAATGCACCTCTTTTTGAATGAAGAGTGTGATGGAAATGACACGTGAATTGATAAATGAGAAATCATCCATGTGAGATAAATTTAAGACGGAACGTCGCACTGAGACTATATTATTATATGTTGATTCGAAATGATTGAGCTTTTACTTGGAATGGATGGCGATGCATGCAATGGCTCATTCATAATCTTGTAAATAAGTAATATCGCGATCATGTTTTGATTAGAGAGAATTCCCATTTTGGCAATGCTTTAATTTTCCAGTTGAGACAATTAATCATCGACCGCCCCAAAAGTCAAAAGACAGAAACTCGTTTTATATCATTATTTATTTATTTATTTATTGCTAGGAATCGTTTTATATCATTATTGGCATGAAAATGGTTGAACTCTTGGGAGTACGGGATAAAAAATCTCTTGCGCGGTCAGCGCGTGGTCATCGACTCAAATTGCCATCGATCGATTGAAAAATCACTGTCGACACGTGACTAACGCTTAGCAGCAAACATGACCTCGTAAGATTATAATTTGTAGCTTCCGCACTATCTTATTGTTCTCTTTAACTCTAGCCATCTCTTCCTTATATGAGCGAATGGACATTGGCATGCAATCATGCAAGTATTTGCACATGAGATGCATATTGATGTTTGAAGTAGTACTTTGCTCCAAATTCATTTGTAACATTACAATGCATGTACCTATTAAATGTAGCAAGCAATGTTCGAGTTTTTGTTAGTGTTATGATATGTATTGGCCATCACATCCAAACTTGATTTATAGCTATCATATCATGTACCAAAACCAATTCATATAGCTCTACATATGCATGTACTAAAACAAAAACATCTAGGCATTGCTCTATAGATTGCATTATCTAAGGCCTTTTCAAGGTAGATTTTGATCTAACAAATATGACTCAATTTTGCAGAAAGAAGGAATCAAGGAACGGATGGAAGGGCTCGTGGAGGAAGTAAAGCCAATGTTATCGGAAGTAGTCGATTCACTTGCCAAGTTAGAGTTAATTGACAGCATGACCAAACTGGGGTTGTCCAATCTTTTTGAAAATGAAATGAAAGAAGCTCTTGAAACAGTTGCATCCATCAACAATGGTGCTTTCACTATGGAAGAACATCTCTATGCCAGTGCACTTCGGTTTAGACTCCTTAGACAACATGGCCATATCATTTCGCAAAGTGAGTTTCAAATATGGACCGTGTGAATTTGTAGGTGTAAGATGTTACTATCAAATCACAAAAAAATAAAAAAAAAATCCTACATATACTAAAGATTACTATACAAAACTTGGTTCTTTTGGAGATATCATTGAAAAGTTGACACATATCAACTTCAATATCACTTGTTGAGATTATCATTGAATTTTTTATTCATCATATTGGAAAAGTCATGAAACCGACATACCTATATGGACTTGGGATATATTTAGTTCAGCATTTGAAGAAAGTCTTTAAGAAAATACAAAAACTTTGATGCTAGCAGCCCGTTGCGCGACCTGGAGAAAGGACAAAGAAAATGTAGTTGTAGATTAGACAGTGAAGAAAGTGTAGTCCCCATAGTGGTACGATGAAATTGGGTGCACATAAGCCACTCAAAGCTCATCGTCGTTATTCACTCCTTTACGATAAGATCTTCTGAGTCATCAGTCATCGTGGTTCTAATATTGAGTATTATCAGCAATTATTCTCGGTTCTGTCCGGTCATAAATCTGACTTTCAATCTGTAATCAGATGAATTAAGGAGCTTCAAAGAAGGAAGCATCTTATTCAACAGAAGCTATTGCGAAGATGTTGAAGCTATGATAGAGCTTCTTGAGGCTTCACATCTGGCTTTGGAAGGTGAAAACATTTTGCATGAAGCGAAAGCCTTCTCAACTGGGATTCTCCACGAGAGAGTCTCTGGTTTGGACAGTCAGCTCTTTAAATGCGCCGTCCACGCTTTGGAGCTTCCGTTGCATTGGAGGGTTCAGTGGTTCGACATCAAATGGCAAATAAGCTTGTACGAGCAACGGGAGGACAAGCAAAGCAATCTGCTTGAGCTTGCCAAGCTCAATTTCAACACGGTCCAAGCCACACACCAAAGAGATCTTAGAGAGATATCCAGGTAATTTTATATGTAGTCACAAGTGATGTAGAAAATGTAGCGATTCATTCGACCAAGGTCATCTGTTTAAAGGATGTCATGTTCTATTTTCAACTCATCTCAGGATGAAAACTCAACAAACTCGGTCGTGACATTATGTGATTTTCCTAGCTTTTGATTCTGATTAGTCGCTTCGGTAAATTCAGGTGGTGGAGGGATCTGGGACTCATGGAGCACGTGGACTTCACGAGGGATCGGCTGGTCGAGAGTTTCTTGTGTGCCCTTGGACTCTCTCAGGAAACACGGCTCAGCTCGCTCCGCAAATCTCTCACCAAAGTCGTCATCTTGATACTGGTGATCGACGATGTCTACGACCTTTATGGTTCGTTGGAAGAGTTGGAATGCTTTACCAGCGCCATTACCAGGTTGTCCACGATGCCTCCCAATCTCTTCCTTTCGTTTCTGTTGAGTTTATTTTCTCTAACTGGAATATCTGATGCTTCTAGATGGGACTCGGGCAGATTCAACAGCTTCCCGAGTGCATGAAGGTGTGTTTCCGAGCGCTTAACGATGTTATTCACGAGATCGCTTATGATATTGGCAAAGATGAAGATTGGCATCGAGTGCTACCACATCTTGCGAAAGCCGTAAGTGAAAAACTTGTGGATAATTCCATATGCACATGCCACCCCAAATTTTTTTTATCCTTACATTATTGATCATCTCTGAATTTGTATTTTTTTTTCCTTATTTTTTTACAGTGGGCAGACTTTTGCAAAGCCCTACTTACTGAAGCAAAGTGGGACAACATGGGCTACACACCATCGCTGAAAGAGTACTTGAGCAATGCGTGGACATCATCTTCTGGACCACTGATCATGTCTCACGCTAGTTTCTTTGTGGGACATATGAATTTGGAGGATGTAGCAGATTTGCTGGAGAGAAACAAGGATCTGATTTATAATGTGTCCATGATAATTAGACTCTGCAACGACCTTGGAACGTCAACGGTAATTATCAAATTTCTGCGCTGAAGTTATAAACCAACTGAATTTGACATGATGTTAAGAATACTTAGCCTGAGAAAAAAAAACTCGGCATATGGTGTAATTGAATCAAGGATCGAATCTGATAAGCACATTAAATTGATTTACTTGTTCAATTAGGCCGAAAGAGACAGAGGAGATGCTCCATCGTCGGTGGTGTGTTACATGCGAGAAGCGAATGTTCCGGAAGACATCGCTAGGAAGCACATCAAGGAATTGATAAACCAGGAATGGAAAAGCATCAATGCTTATTGCTTCAGCAATGCCGAGACGCCCTTTGTCCGAACCTTCATTGATGTCACCATGAACGCGGCTCGCGTTGCGCATATGCTTTACCAGTTTGGAGATGGGTTTGGCGTCCAGGACGGTGATATTAGGCGGCAAATTTTATCTGCAGTGATCCACCCTCTCGCTCTTAACTGAGATAGCGCAAGTGTAATCACAAAGCAAGTGCGTAAGCTAGACTAGCTGCTGCCGGTCGAAGGATTTGAGTACTCCACGCAAATTGTATCCTATGCTGCATATTCATTTACTTGGGTTTACAATGGTCAAATCTCTGAAAGATGTCCATGTTACGATATGGCACAAAGTAATCATATGCGTAGTCAGCCTGATCCACAGATATCACACTATGAAAAGAAATACTCGAGATCGTAATAATCTGACCCTTCTCATCTTATGCAACATTGAATGTTGTAAATGGCCAGTAATGGTACATTATTTTTTTGCTAGGATAACAGTCTTTGGTTTACTTTGAAAATAATAACTTGTTGCGAGCTATAAATTTTTGATGGAGTGAATTTTATAATATTTTATAATTATTTGTTATTTGATCTTTTGTGGTTCATAATAGATTGTTATTCTCACAGCCGTCACCAAATCATTTCTCATTTGTAAACTTCTTCTATTGCCACCTAATCAATAAAACTCGAAGCACACGCTTATGTCCTTCTCTTGAATTAGTAAAGCCTCGACCATGCGTTATTTGAAAAATCTTGGTGCTCTCCGGAGGTTATTTCCCAAGGAGAAAGTTCTTGTGAAGGCGATAGAGTATCTCGATCTACTGTACTAGAATTGGATCATCAGCTGAATGTGGCCATGTGACGTGTGGCCCGGCAATGCAATGAATCGGTAGGTCCCCTGACTTTTCTTCATTTTCAGGCCGTTGCAGTCGCTTAGCCATCAGTGGACATGTATCTTCTTGAAAGGGGTAACCTGGACGCCCGTCGCAATCCAACGTCAGATCGATGTGCAAATGTTAGTGTGGCACGTCTCTCTCATGCTCCTAGGACGATTTTTTTACTTTAGTGCCGACACTCCCACGTGATGCCCAGACTCATTCCAACATTATCGGCATGCATTCGAGATTAATTGCATAACCCCATTATTCTAACAATGAGCATGCTCTCTATCATTGTTTAGAGTGTTAGTTTCTATCGTACGTCCAAATCTATGGGGGTAAAACTTTGAGAAATTTTGAAAGAAACGAAAACGGTTCCCCGTATTGTGTCTTGGAAACATTTGAGAGCATAAATTGACATTGTATCTCAAATGCTGAAATGAAAGGGGAAAAAAGGGAATGGGATGAATGCGGAATCAACACCTCATTTTTAAATGAAGAGTGTGATGAAGATGGCATGTGAATCGATAAATGAGGAATCATCCACATGAAATAAATTTAAGATGGAATACTGCACCGAAACCATGTTATTATATGTTGAATTGAAAAGATTGAGCTTTTACTTAAAGTGAGATGATAAGGCATGCAAAGATTCATTCATAATCCCATAAATGAGTGATATCACGATCATGTTTCGATTAGAGAGATTCCCATTATTTTGGTAGTGCTTTAATTTTTCAGTTGAGACAATTAATGATCGATCGAGAAAAGTCAAAACTGACAAACTCGTTTTATATCATCGTTGGTATGAAAATGATTGAACTCTTGGAGTACGGTATTTGCTTTAATTGCGTACATCAATGGTCAGCGCGTGGTCATCGACTCAAATCGCCATCCATCGAATGAAAAATCACTATAGACAAGTGACTAACATTGCTCGTACGAGGTACGAGGTTAAAAGAGCATAAACACCTGGATAAGGTCTCCCGTCGGTGAAAAATCACTATCCACTTGTGACATGTCTCACTTACTTTTTTGTTCCATGCATTTATTCATCTTGTTTATTTAGCCTAATAAGGTTTGACTAATGTTATAGCCTTCTAAGTTTAGCATAATTAATCATAGGTGTTGCGCCAGTAGCCACTTTTCTCACATGAAAGAAGAGAGGTGGGAAGTTTTTAGGGGGCTGGGGATGTGAGCCTTTAGTTTCAAGTGTGGAATTCGACTCCCACACTCTATAAAAAGACATGACAAAAGTCTGAGAGTGTGTTGAGAGTTAGAATATGAGATATAAGAAAAAAGTTTAGCATAATCAACAAACCAAAAAAAAATCATCATTAATTCCATTAATACACACTAACTTGTCATGAAGAAAATCCATATGTATGTGTGCGTATGTGGAAGGTAGATTGAGTTATTTTTGTATGAAAACAAAGTTAGATTAAAGATTTTGAA
The DNA here is from genome assembly GCA_014182385.1 of Eucalyptus viminalis. Taxonomy (NCBI): domain Eukaryota; kingdom Viridiplantae; phylum Streptophyta; class Magnoliopsida; order Myrtales; family Myrtaceae; genus Eucalyptus; species Eucalyptus viminalis. Next base: position 13,951,703 of record CM024529.1, on the reverse strand, counting down.
TAATTCAACTAGAGGGAACATATGCACATAAATCACAACAAATTTGGCATTTAATATCATAGAGTAAAGCATAGAAACTAATTTTTCAATCTAGTGGGAGGCACGGATCCTCTACTAGTTTCATATTGAATCATGCCAAGAAATTAATGAATGACCACCTCTTCTCTTGAGTTTACTTCGCTTCGGGTAGACTAAGAGCTCTTTCTTTAGGCTTTACAAGTGCAATTTCTTGTGAAAAAACATGAGATCAGACAATAATAATCTAGAAAATTGAAAGGTAAATGAGACATACATAATTCGGGGGTGTGAATTACTTTTGGAAGAGAAATATCGAATTTCATTATAGATCTAGTGAAAGAATGGACATTACAAACACATTTGAGTTACTCAAACGTTTCTAGTAGCTTGTATAGTGTTTAGCCCTCACAATTCTTAACAAAACAATCTCTCGATCTTACAAAAGAATACACAAAACTTGTCACGCGCCGATCCTCTGAGCGCGCGAACATCCCACTCTGGTCGATGAAACGACTTCCCAGGACACGTCGCCGACCCATTTATTTTTATTACGCATGCGGAAGCGAAACAAATCCCCTGACAACATTTAACTTGGGATAGAAAAGCAGGCAATCAATCACAACCAAACAAGCTTTCTTATAAACACATAGGTTTATATACAACACTGGATTGTCTACAAAATAGACAGGCTCAACAACTAGGGAACCGTCCACATGACCAACTTGTCGACACGTTCGCCGATTCTTCAGCCTCCACCTTCCGAACTCCGAACTTCCGGTCCTCCACGACCGTCATCTAGGGACCTGAAATATTATCCCACAAGGGATGAGACTACGTCTCGGCGAGTCCTACCATCTAAAACTCATTAGGAAGAAAATACGCCTCGGGGGCGCTCTTAGCCACACAAATAGGATAGAGGGCTTACCTCGCCTCAGTCCTTTTCCTGCACGTCAGTACAATTCATATTCAACAATACTTGCACAAGCTGAAACTACTGACATACCCATTGGTCTATCAATTCAGTCAATCCAATTGATATCATACGATCCACATATCTATCAATTCATACCATCTATTAAACCATACCATCTATTCATCCATCAATACATTCACGGCTCACACAAGCTGAAATGGATGCAATGCTCTCACAAGCTGATATAGATGGTAGCTCGCACAAGCTGATAGATACATAGATGGTAGCTCGCACAAGCCGATATATGGATCGTGCTCGCACAAGCTGATAAAACGATCTTAGCTCACCAGAAGCTGCCGCAATATATGTATATTATAATTGCTCGCCCAAGCTGATACATATATATATATATATATATATATATATATATATATATATATATATATAAACAAATGCTCGCCAAAGCTTATCATTCAATAATAAACCAACTCATATCTCAATTCAATCAATCAATCAATCAATCCAATCGATTCAAACTGGTCATACAAACCAATTACGGTGCTAAAAGCCAACACCGGGTATTTTCAAGTTAAATACCACAACTTCATCAATATCACTCAATTCCACACTTTTGGAATAATTAACCATAATCACCAATCACTCAATTTCTCAATTTAAACATACAATTAACACAAACCGACCGCTCTTTGCGATCGCGAAATTCTAACGACCTCCCCATCCCGGCATAATTTTCGAAATTATTAAATAATTAAATTTAATTCCGAAAATTAAATATTTAAATATTATATTTTAATAAAATAATTTAATAAAATAATATTTATAAATTCGAAATAATTAATTAATTGAAAATAATTAATTATGGCTTAAACAAGATTGCACTAATTTAATCATACAATTAGCCCTAATTAAACATCCATTAAACTAATCATACAAATAATCTAATTTACATTAAAATAATATAATTTAATCACATAAACCTAATTAGACTAATCTAAACACCCCTTAAGCGTCATTAACTCACTAAGCAAGAATTAGAGGATAAACTCACCGGATTAACATTCCGGCGAGTCCACGGCGAAGGCAACGCCAAGGCGGCTGATAAACCCCAAAGCGGCGACACCAACGGAGGCCGGGAAGACACTGAAAACGGGCCTTGAAGACCTCATGGCTTTCTGGTTTTCTGCTTCTGATCTGGGCTGAACTGCAGAGAAGAAACCAGCAACTTCAACGGCAAAAACGGGCCGATCGGAGCTCCGGCAAACGGGTGGTTGGCAACCGGCGGCTCCCAAGGGTCTTGGGGATCTTATACGAGGTTGGGATGGGCAAAGGAAGGGTCGGAAAGGGGCGAAACAGCAAGAAAACGCGAAACAGGCGGAACCGGGCGGGTCCAGACGGTCCGGCGAGCGGCGGCTTCGGGCGGCCGTACGGGACGGCCGGAGAATCGTTCTGGCGAGCATCGAGGTGCTCCGAAACGGTTTGGATGTCTTCTTCGTGGTGATGGGTGGCTCGTTCGCTGATTCGACCGGGAAGTTAACTTTTTACTCGGATCTTTGGCGAAAGGTCGTCTGGAGCAGAAACTGGAACGAGGGGAAAACAAGGGAGGAAAACGGCCGACGGTGGCCTTCCGGGCGTGCGACGATGGAGGGGCTGGTGAGCTCGGTTTCCTCTGGTTCTCTTGAGCTTTTCCTAAGCCTCAACCATGGAGAAAGCCATGAATGAAGGAAGAAGATGGTCTGCTGAAGAGGGGGCCTCCTTATGGCTCACCAGAGCTCAACACTTGTCTAAACCTCATTTGCTTTCTTTGTGCCACCACGACATCACACGACATCATCCACTCTCTCTCTCCTCAATCTTCCTCCACAACCTCGCCAATAGGTCGAAAATAGCTTCCCCCCACATGGTATACGAATTTCATACATTTGTACATCAAATTCAATCAATTCTCACTCAATTCCATCCATTCGCTCAATTAAATCAACCCATGTGTCTCGGCCTTCTCACGACGTTTCCGTCAAATTATCCAACTTGCATCCCAAAGCATTCGATTAAAAACTACCCTCCGACAATCCCGAACAAAAACGGCATTACTTTGCTTTTCCGTCAAAAATCTCGGTTTGTAGAAAAATCTTATGGAGATGAGTCGACATTCCTAAAATGAATTGTGACTTGACAGAACTTCCAATTTCTGTAATCGGGTTCAATTTCTCTGTTGATTTCAATCTGGCGCGACTTTAGCGCGTCCTAATCTACTGGGTAGCTTTTAGGAATTTTATGTGCAATTGACCTATGGTTGATTATTTTTAAGCCACAAAGTGCCTCTTCGACACATTGGCGACTCTCGATTGTCGTAGAAATCTTGAGGTTTCAAATACGGACACAGGGTATCCAAAACGATAGAGAAATCGATGCTTGTGCCGATCAACAAGAATTGTGCAATTAAGTGGAATCACCCATACTGAATTACATGGTTCTGTTGAATCGACCTATCTCCGATCTCTAATCGGTGGCCGTGCCAGAATGGAGCCTCATAGACAAGACGGTTGAAGCAAATCGTTTCCGGGTCGAATTCTCAAAAGTTATCATTGCGTTTAGATTCCTTAACAGCTTCACCGATAGGACTAGTTATCTCAATGGAAAGTGGCCAACTCAGAGAAGAAAGCTAAGACGCGAAGATGAAATGCCCGACTTATTTAATCAAAAAAGAATTGGAAAATCGGGATGTCACAAAACTGATCAATGACAAAAGGTTTCTCCAATTTAGGTGCAAAAGTCAACAAAACTCACGAGAAGAATTTTTCTACACATTCTTGGCACAAACCAAGGCACAAAGCCCAAAAAAAAACAACAACCTAATTAGAGAACCTATATTAATCCCAGGAGACCGACTCCAATACGAACTCAGGTTTCGTTCAATGATTTCAATCTCGAGACATATTTATCAACACAAACAATGATTAATTGTGCACCCACTTTATTCCCAACTGATTTCTTGAATTCGATTTTTTAGCTAGACGAATGTGGCTTGCGTTTTGCCAGATAAGCATTTGTAGACATATCTAGTTTGGTTTGGCCTTACCCCGAACAAGCTTCCAAGATTTGGTTTCAAGATATTTTGACGTGCTCTCAACATGTGGCCGGAGGCAGGAACCGGTAACGAGGTTGCCGTGTGGGGCTCGTCGTGAGAACTAAATTGAAACAGTTGCTCTCAAGCCCCATCAACACTCCCCCTCGAACTTGCCTATATAAATCGAAGGATTGTGCTTAACAATACTCATGCTCATTCCATAAAAAAAGACTTGTAGAAATTCGTGATCTCACCATTCTTCTCAACTTTCACTCACGCGTCATGGAGTACACAACAGAACAAGCCCAAATCCAAACATGCCCAGCGAATCAGCCGGAAGTCGTGGGCACGATGCATCAAAGAAGATCGGCCAATTATAAGCCTAACATTTGGAATTACGATTTCCTGCAGTCACTTAGCAGCAAACACGACCTCGTAAGATTATAATTTGTAGCTTCCGCACTATTTTATTGTCCTTTTAAACTCTAGCCATGTCTTCCTCATACGAGTGAATGGACGTTGGCATGCAATCATGCAAGTATTTGCACATGAGACGCATATTGATGTTTGAAATAGTACTTTGCTCCAAATTAGAGTTTTGGTCAGTGTTATCATATGCATCAACCATCGCATCCAGACTTGAGCTATCATATGATGTATCAAAACCAATTCATATAGCTCTACATATGCATATACTAAAGTAAAAATATCTTGGCATTGCTGTATAGATTGAATTATCTGAAGCCTTTTCAAGGTAGATTTTGATCTAACAAATACGGCTCAATTCTGCAGAAAGAAGGAATAAAGGAATGGATGGAAGGGCTCGTGGAGGAAGTAAAGCCAATGTTATCAAAATCAGTCGATTCACTTGCCAAGTTAGAGTTAATTGACAGCATGACCAAATTGGGGTTGTCCAACCTTTTTCAAAATGAAATAAAAGAAGCTCTTGAAAGAGTTGCGTCCAACAACAATGGCGTTTTCACCATGGTAGAACATCTCTATGCCACTGCACTTCAGTTTAGACTCCTTAGACAGCATGGCCATATCATTTCACAAAGTGAGTTCAAAATATGGATATGTATGAATTTGTAGGTGTAAGATGTTACTATCAAATCACAACAGAAATTTAAAAAAAAAAACAATAGATAATCCTACAAATACTAAAGATTACTATACAAAAGTTGGTTCTTTTTAGAGATATCATTGAAAAGTTGACACACATCGGCATCAATATTAGTTGTTGAGATTACAATTGAATTGTTTATTCATCGTATTGTAAAAGTCCAGCAATCAACATACCTATATGGACTTAGGGTGCATTTGGTTTTGCTTTTGGAGAAAGTTTTTTAGAAAATGCCAAAGCCTTTACATTAAAGGGTTTTTCGAAATGCAAGTAGTGTTTCGTCAATTGTAATTTAAAAGTGCATTGGAGAACAACCTTGGTTTAAATAGTGTTTGGAAAAATCACAATTTGTAAAGTACTTTTGCATATTTTTTCAAAAAAAAAAATTCAAAACTGGCAAAGGACTTAGCAGCCAGCAGGCAGCCTGCAAGGCCAAATCTGGCTACTGACGAGCCAGATCTGGTGTTCGCAGCCCGTTGCGTGATATGGAGAAAGGACAAAGAAAATGTAAATGTAGATTACACGGTGAAGAAAGTGTCGTCCCCATAGAGGTACTATGAAATTCGATGCATATAAGCCACTCAAAGCTCATGTGTCATTATTCCTTGACGGTAATATCTTCTGAATCATCAGTTATCGTAGTTCTAATCTTGAGTATTATCAGCAATTATTCTCGGTTCCGTCCGGTCATAAATCTTTGACTTTCAATCTGTAATCAGATGAATTAAGACGCTTCAAAAAAGGAAGCATCTTATTCAATAGAAGCAATTGCGAAGATGTTGAAGCTATGATAGAGCTTCTTGAGGCTTCACATCTGGCTTTGGAAGGCGAAAACATTTTGCATGAAGCGAAAGCCTTCTCAACTGGATTCTCCGCGAGAGAGTCTCCAGTTTGGATGGTCGGCTCTTCAAATGCACCGTCCATGCTTTGGAGCTTCCGTTGCATTGGAGGGTCCAGTGGTTCGACATCAAATGGCAAATAAGCTTGTACGAGCAACGGGAGGACAAGCAAAGCAATCTGCTTGAGCTTGCCAAGCTCAATTTCAACACGGTCCAGGCCACACACCAAAGAGATCTTAGAGAGATATCCAGGTAATTTATATGTATATTCACAAATGATGTAGAATATGTAGCGATTCATTTGACCAAGGTCATCTATTTAAAGGATGTCATGTTCTATTTTCGGCTTATCTCAGGATGAAAAGTCAACAGACTCGGTCGAGATATATATGGTCTAAATTCACCCTGGGAACGTGCCTATTTTGATGATATCTCTACCAGACATGATGTGATTTTCCTAGCTTTTGATTCCGATTAGTCGCTTCGGTAAATTCAGGTTGTGGAGGGATCTGGGACTCATGGAGCACGTGGACTTCACGAGGGATCGGCTGGTCGAGAGTTTCTTGTGTGCCCTTGGACTCTCTCAGGAAACACGGCTCAGCTCGCTCCGCAAATCTCTCACCAAAGTCGTCATCTTGATACTGGTGATCGACGATGTCTACGACCTTTATGGTTCGTTGGAAGAGTTGGAATGCTTTACCAGCGCCATTACCAGGTTGTCCACGATGCCTCCCAATCTCTTCCTTTCGTCTCTGTTGAGTTTATTTTCTCTAACTGGAATATCTGATGCTTCTAGATGGGACTCGGAGCAGATTCAACAGCTTCCCGAGTGCATGAAGGTGTGTTTCCGAGCGCTTAACGATGTTATTCACGAGATCGCTTATGATATTGGCAAAGATGAAGATTGGCATCTAGTGCTACCACATCTCGCGAAAGCCGTAAGAGAAAAACTTGTGGATAATTCCATACATATGCACGTCACCCCAATTTTTTTTTATCCTTGCATAACTAATCATCTCTGAATAAGTATTTTTTTTTTCCCTGATCTTTTTACAGTGGGCAGACTTCTGCAAAGCCTTACTTACTGAAGCAAAGTGGGACAATATGGGCTACACACCATCGCTGGAAGAGTACTTGAGCAATGCGTGGACATCATCTTCAGGACCTTTGATCATGTCTCACGCTAGTTTCTTTGTGGGACATATGAATTTGGAGGATGTAGCAGATTTGTTGAGAGAAACAAGGATCTGATTTACAATGTGTCCATGATAATTCGCCTCTGCAATGACCTTGGAACGTCAACGGTAATTATCAAACTTCTGTGCCGAAGTTATTTACCAACTGAATTTGACATGATGTTAAGAATTCGTAGGCAGGGAAAAGAATCTTGTACTAACAACGCATATGGTGTAATTGAATCAAGGAGATCGAATCTGATAAGCACATTAAATTGATTTACTTGTTCAATTAGGCCGAAAGAGACAGAGGAGATGCTCCATCGTCAGTGGTGTGTTACATGCGAGAAGCGAATGTTCCGGAAGACGTCGCTAGGAAGCACATCAAGGAACTGATAAACCAGGCATGGAAGAGCATCAATGCTCATTGCTTTGGCAATGTCGAGACGCCCTTTGTCCGAACCTTCATTGATGTCACCGTGAACGCGTCTCGTGTTGCACATATGCTTTACCAGTTCGGAGATGGGTTTGGCGTCCAGGATGGTGATATTAGGCGGCAAATCTTATCTGCAGTGATTCACCCTGTCGCTCTTAACTGAGATAAAGCGCAAATGTAATCACATAGCAAGTGCATAAGGTAGACTAGCTGCTGCCAGTCAAAAGATTGAGTACTACGCGCAAATTGTATCCTAAGCTGCATAATCATCTACTTGGGTTTAAAATGGTCAAATATCTGCAAGATGTCCATCTTACAATATCGCACAGGGTAACTATATGCCTACATCTCCGAATGTCGTTTTTTTTTACTCCTTAAATGCTGGCCGAATCTCTCGTCTTGTCGAGCTTTCTCTCGTCTTGTCGAGCTTTCTCTGCTTTTCTTCTTCGTCCTCTTCCTTTCCCCTCAGTTTTCTTCGCCTAATTTTCTGGTTATGCGAATGGCAACCCTTCCCACTTTTGTCTTCCTTCCTTCTTCCACAGATCTGGATCAGTAACCCCTCCTCGCTTTACTTTTGCCCACTTTTCTCTCATTCCAGTCTTTTCTTCCCTCCCTTAACCTTCCTCCTTTTTTTCTCCATCTGCATGTCGATGATTCTGATGACTTCGACATTCTTCTGTTAAGCTGTCCATTTCTTTCGTCCATGGCTACTGACGATGATCCTGATGCATCACGGATTGCAACAATTTGTCAAAAACTGGGTCGCTTATCTACAGAAAAAGAAATCGAAGAATTGCGAGTTGAACCCTCACCTGCTGCACTAGAGGAATGCAAGCTACTGTTGGTTGGTAAAGTTCACTCAAACCCTTCCTTTAATTTCCAAGCTTTTCAGTCAGTCTTGAAGCGTGCCTAGCGTTTGGACCAAGCTGAAATCATTCAGAGAGAAACCGGAATTTATTTAGCCAAATTTAAAACCCCAGCTGACAAACAGAGAATTCTTGATACCGGACCTTGGCAATTTTCGGGACATCTCATCAACTTCAAACCATGGCTAGCCACTACCCCTCTACATCGCTACGACTTTACTACCTGTGCATTCTGGGTCCAGGTTATTGGGTTACCTTTGGAATGTTGTACTGCTGAAATGATCCGCAAGGCTGTGAGCAAGGTCGGCACTGTATTGCAAGTAAAATCTGAGTTCGCTTCTGGTTCCACTCTGAAAGCCTGTCGAGCTCGTGTTGAGTTAGATTTATCTGCCCCATTACAAGTAGGTCGACTAATCAAACTCACTAATCGAACCCTGTGGCTGGATTTTCGGTACGAAAGATTACCTCATTATTGCTATTCTTGCGGACGACTAGGACACTATATTGATTCTTGTCCATCTACCCCTTTTGAGGAGAAAATGACCACGGAACCTGACTCTACCCCTTACGGTACCTGGTTAAAAGCCGAAGTTCAGAAGTATAGTCCTTATTTGCAGTGTTATTATGGCCAACCAAAGTTGGATGAGGACAGAGAAGAAACTGTACCCGAAACTCCTCCATCTGAGATCCGCACTCTTCCTCTTCTTCTACCACCAATCCCTGTATCAACATCTCAGCCACAAGTTATTGCTCCCATCTCTACACAGACACTAACTGCTACACCTACCATACCTATATCCGAACCACATACCTTAACAACAGCTTTAATCCCCGCTACAGCAAAGATGAAAGGAGTGCAATTGCCAACTTCACCCAACCAGGTCAGAAAAAGCCTCAAGATTTCGACCGCAGTAAGTAAGATAAGTCCCGAAGAAACCAAAGCGCTATAATCCCTATGACTTACCAGGAGGATATCCGGGGGCTTATGATGATTCCCTCTTGTTGGATGCGCCAATTATGGAGGCGTCAGAAGTAACTCTTCGGGCGACGGTGGCTGGCCCTAAACAGCCACCAAACCAAAGATGAAGATCATAGGATGGAACCGTCGTGGTTTGGGCAATCCCCGACAGCCCTATCTTTAAAAGCCCTCTTGGCTAAAGAAAAGCCTGACTGTGTTTTTTGATGGAGACGAAGAATGTCGATGCTCTTCTCCTCGGTTGAAACGGTCCTCTTGGTTTTTTACATCACGACTAGTCACCCCGTTGGTTCCTCGGTGGCTTAGCTCTTTTTTGGCATGCCGGTTTCTCTCTGTCTGACTTCTCCTCCTCTCCGCATCTCTTGGACTTTACCTGCCTTGACATCTCAGAGTCCAGATCCATGCGGATCTCTTGCATTCATGCTCCTGCAGTTTATCATGATCGTCAGCTTTTTTGGCAAACTATGCGTCATATTAGTAATCTTAATGCCTTACCTTGGTTATGCTTCGGCGACTTTAATGAGATTTTGCACCGATGGGAAAAAGTAGGCTCTCGTCCAGCGGACTCTTATCGGCTATCTTCTTTCAGAGAAGTTCTCAATGATTGCAGTTTGATGGATCTTCCCTCCCATGGCTGCGCCTATACATGGTCCAATAACAGAGAGGCTGAAGCTTTGGTGAAGGAGCGTTTGGATCGGGCTGTTTGCACTGCTGAATGGCGTATCTCCTACCCCAGAGCTCAAGTGATAGCTCTACCTGCAGTTGGTTCCGATCATAGTCCACTAGTTATTCATACAAATCCCCCCCTTGGCTCATCAAAAGAGATGCTTTACCTTTGAAGCTTTCTGGAACCAAGAACCTGGCTGTCAATCCGTGATAGAGTCTTCCTGGAACTCAGCCTCGCGACGGGACTCCCCTCTCTCGGTCAAGCTTCGAGCAGTAGCCATTGCTTTATCGAATTGGAGTCGCCAGGTTTTCTCGCATAACAGACACAAGGCACTGGAATCAGAACACAAGCTGACCATTTTATCCAACCAGTTTCCTACTTCTCTAAACATATCACAGCAACAGAGAATTAAAGCAGAACTTCACCAAGCATGGCAGAGGGAAGAGCAATATTGGGCAATGCGCTCTAGAATCAACTGGCTTCAGTGGGGCGACCGAAACACAAAATTTTTCCATGCAACCACTCTCCAAAGACGTCAACGTAATCAGATCACTCTCTTACGAGATGAAAATCAGCAATGGGTTAGGGATCCGGACCAAATAAAACAAATGATTTCTACCTACTACTATCGGCTCTACTCTACTTCAGGGCCTAGACATTATGAGCAGATATTAGAGCAGTGTCCTCAGCTAGTGAATGCAGATATGAATGCAGACCTCCTTGCTCAACCCACTCTTGAAGAAGTTCGCGCTGCCACTTTCCAACTCGGTGCGTCAAAGGCACCAGGAACCGACGGTTTGAATGGCTTGTTTTATAGAGCGCATTGGGAGATCATTAAAGTGGATGTTCACCGAGCTGTACAGCACTTTTTTCAGCATGGAATATTACCCCCCTCTCTCAACAAAGACCTTTGCTATTACTCTAATTCCCAAATCCCTAACCAGAAAGCTTGGACCGTATCGCCCAATCAGCTTATGCAACTTTGGCTATAAAATTTTTGCTAAAGTGCTTGCTAACCGTTTGAAACCCTTATTGCCTAATCGATTCGAGGAGCAGAGTGCCTTTGTTGCTGGTAGACAAATTCAGGACAATGTCCTAGTTGTACAGGAGATCATTCACCAACTCAGAACAAGGAAACGGAAAAGGCATTTTCAGGCTATTCTCAAGATCGATATGCAGAAAGCCTATGACTGTGTAGAGTGGGACTTTCTACGCGACTACTTACTCCGCTTGGGTTTTCACTCTCATTGGGTCCATCTAATCATGCAGTGCGTCTCAACACCATCTTTCTCTATTAAAATGAATGGCCAATTGTTACCATCTTTCCACCCTACTCGTGGCCTAAGGCAGGGAGATCCATTATCCCCCTACCTGTTTATCATCATTGCAAATCTATTATCCCTTCAACTGAGAAACGCTCTGCACATGGGCTCTATCAAAGGTATCCAGCTGAACCCTAGATGTCCTACTCTATCGCATCTATTTTTCGCCGACGATGCAGTATTCTTTCTGAATGGTACCTTATTGGAGTGTCAGAATCTGTCTAACATTCTAAATCAATATTGCTTAGCATCAGGACAAAAAATTAATCGTAACAAATCAGGAATTTTCTTTAGTTCCTCTTGTCCTATTGCACTTCAGGAAAATTTAGGCGCTGAATTACGGGTACCAGTTTTAAATCGTTGTGGGAAGTATCGGGGATACCTACTGAATGGGGAAGATCAAAAAAGATATGTTTTCATGGCTGCTGACTAGAGTTCAATCGAAACTAGAAGGTTGGAAGGAGAAAATGATCTCTAAGGGAGGGAAAGAAGTTCTATTAAAGGCGGTTATCCAATCTATCCTCGGTATGCAATGTCCGTATTTAAAATCCCTATCTCTTTATGCAAGTCTATTGAAAAAGAATGGCCAAATTCTGGTGGAACAACGATACAAGCAGATCTGGTGTACATTGGCGTAGCCGTGGGAAACCTACGTAACCGAAAGAATCGGGGAGGATTGGGTTTTAGGAATTTAGTCACTTTTAATCATGCCATGCTCGGTAAGCAAGCCAGGCGCCTTCTAACTCAGCCATTATCTTTGTGGAGCAAGCTTTTCAAGGGCCTTTATTTCCCTTCTTCTACATTTTTACAAGCTAACAACGGCTCTCGCCCGTCATGGGGCTGGCAGAGCTTACTTTGTGGAAGAAATTCAATTGAAACACATGTCAGTTGGTCAGTAGGAAATGGAAAGAGCATCAACATAAGACAAGACAGATGGCTTCCCATGGGTATTCTATCTGGACCTAAAGCTCCCGAAGAACCTACACTAGTAGCTGATCTTATTGACCCTGCTACTAGTTCATGGAGAGTTGAATTATTATCCAGGTTTTTCGAAATCCCAATCATTCAACAGATCACAAGCATACAACTCAGACCAAATTACACCATAGATGCACTTATCTGGACAGCTACCAAACATGGCACATTTACAGTCAAGTCTGCATATCAAGCAATTATGCAATCACAATCACACACCTCGGACCCCAACCGCATCATCCTCATATCAAATTCCTACCTGGTTATGGAGTTCTATCTGGAAAATGCCTGCTGCTCCTAAAATCCGCGCCTTCCTTTGGTCTATCTGCAACAACGCCTTGGCTACGAGAGCGAATCTGCACAGAAGACACATATTAGACAGCCCTTGCTGTTCTTTGTGTGAAAAAACAGTCCCAGAATCTTTAGAGCACTTATTCTTACTTTGCTCATGGACTCGGGAAGTTTGGACACATCCCCGCATTCGTGTCTCGATTGATCCCACCCACATCCATCGCCCTGGATTCATGGATCTCCTCTATGATCGAGACAGAGCCTCGATTACCTCGTCTGGCCTTAGTCTCCCATCTCCTATGGCAGATCTGGAAGGCTCGGAATGCCTTCGTCTTCCGCGGATCATCTCCTAATCCAGAACAGGTAGTAGACCAAGCACTGACTGGCGTCCAAGCAGATCGGGTATCTTCCCCCACTAACCTGCATCAGAACAGCTCTGTCACCAATAGATCCCACCTATGGCGTCCTCCAGATCCCGGGATTTTGAAAGTTAACGTCGATGGCTCTTATCATCCAGGTAGCAACACCGGAACAATCGCTTGTATTTGTAGAGACCATCAAGGCCGACTTACCGATGGGTTTTCGGTAAACTATATGCCTACTATATGGTCTGATCCACATGAATCGCACTCTCAAAAGAGATACTCGAGATCATAATAATCTGATTGTTCTCATTTGATGTGACATTGAATGTTGTAATGGGCAGTGGCGGTACATTATTTTCTCAATAGAATCGAAATTATGATGAAACTTATTCTATTGAATCAAGTTAATTGCACGTAAAAAAATAGTTGGACCGCGATGGGTTTGGGAAAATGAATGCGTTTCTCATAATTTCTCATCTTGTTGTAGGACGATTTGTGGGGTTTTATTGGTGGCATCCGTTATCCACTAACACGCAACCTTATCAAATGTCAATGCATTTTCCCCTTGAAAGTTTGTCATCTGGTCTCTGTCCATAGAAAATGCTTCTTCAAGTTAGTAGATTTGAATTTTATGTCGTATTGACATGGTGAAAACGACAAAATTTGCAACTTGCGTCAACTAAATATGTTAAGAAATCAACCTCCGTCGTACTTGAATTGATTTTAAAGAGTATCCTTTCCATTATATTATGACACTTAATTTATGGTGACCCATTAATAGAAAAATTAGGGATTGATTTTGACCCCTAAATAAAAAATAATAATTAAATTGCATATAGGTGTTAAGAACATTTTTAGCATTAAACCCACATAAACTGCATTGAACTTGAATTTCAATCATGCCCATCAAATTTCGTGATGTGGCCGAAAATTTTACATGTGCATTGCACATAAGGTGTTCTTAACTAAGAGGGTTGGTTCTTTGATCCCGAGGGCATATTCTTAATAATGAAAAGGGTAGACGCCGCAAATATATTCAATATCTGCTAGATATGTGTGATTTTTTGCAAGAAAGGAGAAACGGGCGGAAAGATATGGCCACTCATGGCAGAGTGAAACATGATCAAGCCAAGTGTATAGTCGGAAAGCAAAATACAAAACGTATGGATGTGATCTTTGGAATGAGCAGATTGGCCATTATTCGACCCGTAACCAATTAGTGGCGGCTCTAAAAGGTAAGAAAAATTGCATAATTAAATCAAATATCATGTTGCATTTGATAGGATTTAGGAGAGGCCGTGCTAAGTAACATGCTTAGTAATCCATTAAATTTCTCTGGGTAGTTCATCTCTAGAAAAGTTGTGACATATATTAAACTTGAAGTTCAATGAAAGGCCGTGTCGATTTGACTCAACTTAGTCATAATTGTAGTTTCCTATTTTTCAAAAATACAAATTTATTAATGTGTGTGGTAGGGACTTTATCCCGAACTCATCACTTTGTGTTTGTCACTGTAAATAAGACACGCCCGCACAAATAAGAGAGACCATACTTCTCTGTAAATAAGACACGCCCACTACAACCATGCTTCTTTGTTCCCTCCATGTCCATTTATTTGTTATGACCCATGTTGTAAATTTAATGTGGAAAATATAGGATTTTTCAATTAAATCAACATGAAAGCATCAAAGAAATAAATGAGAACAATAAAGGACAATAAGTGGTTTGGTCCGAATATCAATATCTACTATATGGGAGAGTCAGTGACAAATAAGTCATTAATAATTGGAGAATCAAAGTTACAATTACTTTTATGCTCTTAAAATAGATCTAAATTCACAGTATTTATAAATAAGCAACTCAATATGGATCTAAAGCTCACGGCAAACAAATCTTCGTGTTCTAACACATTGGCCAAGAGAGAACTTCCCTATGCGTCTCTTTTTATACTTGAAGTCTTGACCAGAAAATCTCAACAAGGCCACGAAGTCCATCTTGGTCAACCCTTTTTCTTGTAAAGGAAAATCCTTTTTTTTTTTTTGTGTGCCCTTCCCTTTATGCAATTTATGGCGCTTTTGGTAACGATTCTATTCCCGGGAGTAGATTTTGATCAGAAATTATTCTTTTTTATTCTGTTCCCGGGAATATATTATAAGCATTTTAAGCCGTTTGTTAACTGTCCAAAATTTATGATTCTGGAATAGAATTGCGTTTGGTACCATGCTCATTGATTATGTTCAAAATCAATTTCTATTAATTTTTAATATTTTAATATTTTACTTTTTTTACTTTTTTCTTTTTTTTTTTCTTTTTTTTTTCTTTTTTTTTCTTTTTCTCCTGTTCTTCTTATTCTTCTTGTGGCCGGTCATTGACGACCTCACCGGAGTGTCGCCGGCCATCGTCGACCAAGCCTCATCGGTGGCCAAGCGGGCCTCGTCGGGGCTAGGTGAGGCTGCTTGGCCATCGGCGGGACTAGGTGTCGCGAGGCTTACCTAGCCTCATCGGTGGCTTGGCGGCCCTTGCCGATGTTGGGCGAGGCCCGCCTAGCCCTAGTGAGGCTCGTCTAGCCCCGCCGGTGGCCAGGCGAGCCTTGTTGGTGGTTGGGCTTGCCTCCGGCGAGCTCGCTAGACCTCGCCCTAGGCTAGCGAGCCTTCGGCGAGCTCACTGGACTAGTTGCCAGCGACTAGCGACGGTGGGCGGTGGGTCGCCACTCACTGGCGACCACTGGCGGCAGTGGATGGTGGCGGACGGCTGTCGCAAGATGGCAGTTGATGAAGAAGAAGAAAAGTTGGTTTTGATTCTCAGATTTGTTCTCGGAACAAGAATCAATTTTTTTTTTTTTTTTTGATGACCTGGGAACCGCCGTTGGCCGGTAGCCTAGATGTAAACCCGGGGCGGACTGAGCTACCACCACAGACCTAGCTGCATTTGAGTCGCGCGAACGTGACGCCTCTAGAATTTGAACTCCTCCCCTTCGTGAGGGGGAGGGAGCTCGAAGCGAGCTGTGCCACCGTGGGCGGTGGTAGAATCAAATTTTTTTTTTTAATTCTTTGATTCTAGTCCAAATCTATTCCCAGGATCAAATTTGTGACAACCTGAATTTTCAGATTTCATTTTTGATTAAATAAAGTGGGTCTTTTATCGATGCACCAATAGTGTTATTTTCTAAGCCGATCACTCACGAGATAACTAGACTATATGGGGAAGCAATTAAGGAATCTAAATGCAATGGATTTGAGAATTTGACCATAAATCGACTGCTCGACCGTGTCAATCTGTAAGGATCATTACGGCACCGTCAAAAATCGATCAGAGACCGGAGATATGTCGATTCGATTGAAATATGTGAATAGTGTGTGGGTGATTCCACCTAATTGCAAAATTCTCGTCGAACGACACTAGACCAATTTTCTATCATTTCTGAACTAGGTGTCCGTATTTGAAACCTCGAGATATTCACGACAATCGAGAGTCCCCGATGTGTCGAAGATGCACGTTGTGACTTGAGAGAAATCGATCACGGGTCAATTGCACTAAAAATTCCTAAAAGTTACCCGGTAGACTAAATCACACTAAAAGCGCGCTGGAATGAAATTAACCGCGAATTTGAATCAAATTTCAGAAATTGAGACTTCTGTTGTGTCACAATCTATTTTATGAACGTCAACTCATCCTCTGAAGAATTTTTTGAGATTCCGAGATTTTTACGAAAAAATCGTTCGGACGTTGCGGAAAATTAACGGAAATTTGGACGGCCCAATTTAAAGGAAATTTGGACTTCCAAGCCAAGCCTTTGGGTATTGGGGACTTACAAAAAATTGTACAGGATTTTTCTTCAGTGAAATCGAACCCCAATTTGGAGAATCAGTGAAGAAATTTAAGAGAAATTGAGTGAAATTCGGATTTGGAAAATGGCAGCAAATTTGGGCTTCAAAATTTGGTTTATTTGTGAAGATAATGCAAGAAAATATTAAGAGACATAGGGATAAGTTTGAGGGCTAATTGAGGGATCATGCATTTAAGAATTTGGATGATCTTTATTGACTTTGTCTTCTCTTCTTCAAAGCTTCCATTTCACGCCTTGTCTGCCGCCGCCTCTCCCTCTACACGAGCTCCTGTCTTTGCTTCACTTTCACTCTCCTTCGCATTTCGTTCCTTCAGCCACAATTTCTCTTCATTTCTGCCACCCACATAGTCATCATCATTTCTACCATCTCACATCTGAAACTCCATCCCTCTTCTCCACCGAAAGTCAACTCTAGCAGCTTCACATTTGATGCCTTCTGCTGTTGCCACGTCCAGCATCAAACCAATTCCAGCTGCTCCACCACCGAGTCAACCAGCAAAGCTAGTGTTGACCCCATAAATCCCACCGTTCTCCTTTAGCAGCCAGCTACACAAAGCCCTTACCGAAGCAGCTCACGCCGTCTTGCCTCAAACCAAAGTAGCTGCCACGAAGACCGAGTAGTCCAGCAACTTCTTCATTTCATCCCTCCATCCACCACTTCGCTTCTCTACAACCGAAGACCCACGCTTCTCCGCCACGTTCCAGTCAAAAGCCAGCATTCTGTCCACCAAGGTTGACCGAGACAGCCCCACCGATCCTCTTCCATTTTCGAGTGGCCCATCTTCGGTCTTCATTCAGCCCGGTGAATTTTCACCGAGCCCATTTAGCCGCTTGCATTTCGGCCTAGCTTCCTCAACATTGGAGATGAGCCCAATAATTCAGCCCATTCAAGTGCAGCTCAGGCCAGGTTCAGCAGCCCACGGATCCAGCAAATTTTTGGCCTAGCATCTCCATCAAGTCCAGCCCAAATCCATAACAAATCTCAGCTTGGGCTGAGATTTGTTGGGCCAAGTTTAGGCCTGGTCCAAGCCCGTGGGTGTCGTCACGAGCCCAAGTTTGGCTGCCGTCGTGTCGTCGTCGCAGTGAACCAATTTCCGCAATAAATTGGTGAGTTTACGCACTAAACTCTTCTTAATAGGCTAATGACGTCTAAGAGGTGTTTAGTTTAATTTAATTAGGAATTAGGTGGTTAGTTAGATTAAATTAGTGATTTAATTAGTTAATTGTGCATGTTAGGTGGTTAGATTAAATTAATCAAGGCCTAGATAGGAGGTGCTATTTATCTAGAAGGGTTTGAGAATTTTCCGAGCTTGTATCGATATTTAATTTAGTGATTCTGGCCTAGGTTAGTATTTTTAGAAATTAAATTGATTTATTTAATTAATTTCAGTAATTATTTAATTATTAATTATTTTTTCGGAAATTAAGCTAGGGTAGTCGGTGACCAAAATTTTGTGTTGATTGCAATGGTGTGATTAATTTCTGTAATTGAATGTTAAATTTTGAAAATTGAGTGCTGATTGAAAATTTGGTTAATTATTCCAAAATTCGTGAATTTTGATATTTATTTGGAAAATCATGGGTGTCGGGTTTAAGCACTGAAAATGGTTTTATATACTATATAAACCAGTGGGATTTTAAAAAGAATGTCATGAATTTTTAGGTCTAATCTGACCGTGTACCCACACACGACTATTTTCATAGGGTGTTTTTAATGCGAAGAAAATATGCCCGGATCACTATTTTAATCGAGGCATTTGAGTGCAATGCACGGTGTCTTGAGCTGAGATTGATTGGTTGTGTGTTGGTTAAAAGAACCCATCCCCGAACTGTGTCGGATGGACGTTACCCTTTATGGATACCCATTTATTGAGATTTGGGTCAGGTAGAGGTTGGACCTATACTCTTTCAAGAAAGTCGTCTTTGAGAGATGTAACCGTGCTCAATGGGGGTGAGACGATGCCTGGCTATGCCAGTAGACTGCTGAACTTCTAGTAGGCCGTACCCTAAAGTGGGTGAAATTATCAATTGGAACGCATGTTGAGTGGAATAGATGTGCCGGATTATGGGACAAAATTGTGTGACATGGTATGAGACGTGTCATAATGATTTGACCCTATAATCTAGACCCCTGTGATTTATTGAGTTGAGTAATGCGTTTCAATTGTTGTGTGCATCGATTTTATGCATAAGGTGTATAAACTGTGTTGACTTGTAGGGTGTAACTGAGGCGAGGTAAGTCCTCTATGCTAAATGCGTGGTTGTGTGGTTAGGAGGCCCCTGGGCGTATTTCCCTCCTAATTGGGGTTTAGAGTGTGAACTTGTTGAGATTTATATCTCACCTCGTTGTGGGCCAAATTTTCAGGGTCGTTGAATGGAGGACCTAGAGCCGAGAGAAGGTGATTGAAAGTGTAGGTTAGCTAGGACCGTCTCTTTTTGGAATTCAGTTTTTGTAGTCTTTTGGTCATAGATCTTGTACATAACTCTATGTGAATATAAAAACATGTTTGTTTGTGAATATGTTGTCCTGCTTTTCTATCCCAAGATGGTTATTGTTAGGGGATTTATTTTAGCTTCCGCATGTGCAATAAAACGAAATGGGTCGGTAACTCATCCTGAGAAATCGCAAAATTTTATCAACCAGAGAGGGATGGACATGTGCTTGGGGTTCGGAGTGTGAAAAATTTGTACCTGGGAACAAAAATTTTACCAAACGCAATTATGTTCCAAAACTACTCCTAGAAACAAAAAATTAGAATTGGGTACTATTTGGCATGTTGCCAAACAACCCCTTAGTACACTCTTGCAACGGAGAGATTCTAAAACCGTTTTGAGATTTTTTTTCCTCAACAAACTCAGTTTATCGTATGGATTGCATCCTCCAATTGGATCGAATATCATATAGGGCTCAAACTCGATATGTTTTTTAATAACTTCTTAGGTCATAATGGACTTTTGACCAAGCATAAAAGTCAGAATCTCTAGCCTCTTTCTCTGTTCCCACTGACCTCCCCGTATCGAGTTACTTAGTCCAACTCTTCACTTATTTCCCTCGTGGGAAAGATCCCAAAAGTCCTACCGTTTTCATATGCAATTTTTTTTTTTCCGAGAAGCAGTGTAGTTTTATCTCTAAAGGTGTTTTTGGCTTGCAGTCTTCTTCTCCAACAATTTTTAAGTATGTTGCATTCATGAAGTAGATGTCAATGGCTTTGAGACTTTCTTGGTGGACTAGGTAATTACTTGCTCTGGCTTTGTGGTTTATTAATTTCTAAATTGGCGCAATACATCTTTAGCACATGCTAATTTTAGACAAATGAAGGGAAAATGGAATTTTGCCAAATTCCTTAAACATGCTCAACTCGCTCAACTTGTTAAGAGTGATTGATTTCTGGGTGAGTTGGTCTTGGCCTAGAACCACGAATTGATCCTATGGCTCTCAATTCCAAAATTTTGGAAGCGGGAGTCAGCTTGGAGGGTTTTGGAATCATGAATTGGGATAAAATACAACGGTCCGAAACTATATTTTATGTTCTTTTTAAAATAATTTATTAATTTAACCAAATAATTAAAAAGAAAGATATCTCATTACTTTTTGAGTCTTAGTGGGACAAAAAAACATTTTCCCCAGGCAAGTGTGCGGAGAGGGAACTAACACACACCACAAGGAAAATATTTTTGGCAGCTTTCCTTTTCTTTTTATTATTAAAACACCCACATCTCACTCTCTTCGTTTCTCTCTACTTTCTCTCAGCTGCATTAAGCACCCAGTGGTTCCTCCATTGATGAACCTCTTTCATCTTTCTCTTTCACCCTCAGTTTTCACATGATGAACTGTCACGCCCTGATCCTTGAGCATGTGCCCATCTCTCATTGGTTGATTTAATAGCGATGTCCCATGACACATCGCCGACCCATTCATTTTAATATATGCATACGGAAGTAGATATAAATCCTCAGATAATAAAACAATGGGATAGGAAAGCATGGCCATAAAATTTCAAACCACACAACCATGCTTATATACATACATACATACATACATACATAGAAGACTATGTCATATATTATACAAGTTGGTCTAGGTATATAAAAACATATACATTACGGTAGGTTCTCAAACAGGGGGAGGGGGTCTAATAACTACAACTATTCATCATCGCTAAATTCTTCCTCCTCCACCTCCTCGTCCTCATCGATCTCCCCTTCTTCCTTGCTCCAGTTAGTGGCTTTGGCTGAGTATATTGGAGAATCAGAATCGCCTTCGAGTTTGGGATCCTTAGCATCCACTGTTGATCCACCCTCAGGATTTGCTGTGCCTTTCCCGAGCGCAACCTCCAAGACATATCGAGGTACATCAGATTCTGGCACAAGTCTCTTCCTTCGCCTGTGATGATAGTGACCATACCATGACCGGTATCTATGATGGTGGATTTTACCATTACATACTCTAATCCTTCAGGGTAAGGGTGTATCGGAATATGATAACCTACTTCTATGACTTCCTTTGGTATACCAAAATGCACGGGAGGAGGGGGAGATGCTGCCATCTAGGGACTTGAAATGTTGTTCCACAATAGGGTAAGACTACGTCTTAGCAAGTTCTACCTCCTAAGACCCGATTAGGAAGCCAATACATCCTAAGAGCTGCCTAAGCACAAAACAGGTCATAGAACTTACCCTAACCTTAGTTCCATCCTACAAATCAATATATTCCAAATATACACAAATCACATCAATTCACCCAATCATATTGAATTATCGATCAATCGACTCATCAATTATATGTCACCATGACCTTTATTCGGTTGGTACATTCAATACTATCTATAAAGTCCTATTAATTCAGGACTGCTCACTCAAAGTTGAAAATAGATAGTATAGCTCGCCCAAAGCTGATAATATAGTATATTGTATATATGCTCGCCTAAAGCTGATAGATTAGGGCCCTCAGGCCATCATAGTATATTATATATGCTCACCCAAAGCTAATAATAAGGTATACTATTTACCAAAAACTGGCATATCGCTCGTAGGCTGATATAATATACTGGTATATTATTTGCCCAAAACTAACATATCGCCCATAGGTCGATATAGTATACCACTCCAATCATATAGTCAATTCATCATTTTTATCATACCCGATAAAAATAGTTGTGTGTGAGTATACGATCGGCTTTAGCCAAAATATCATAATTTTACTTCCACAATTCTCACTATTTTATATAGTCTACCAAAATGTTTGTGGCGTTGCAAACCAACGCTTGGTTAATTTCCAATCAATTACTGAAATAATTAATTTAAGAATAAAATCCTAAAATCACAATTAAATCAATTCAGTCCAATTTAGAACTTAAATAAATAAAAAGACTACACCACAATAATCATCATAAAATTTTGGTCGTCGGCTATCCTAACATAATTTTCAGAAAATAATTAAATAATTAAATAATTAAATAATTACGGAAAATAATAAATAAATGCAATAAATCCAACTTAGGCCCATTATAGCCTAATTGGAAGCTGAAACGGACCCGGAAACATTCCAAGATTCGTTCAATAAATAATAGCACAAGTCTATTTGCTAATGTCACTAACTAACTACCTAACATGCATTGGCAGATAATTAAATTAACTAATCTAATCTAATATATCTACCTAAACCATGCTTAATTAATCTAATCAACTCACTTGATTTCTGATCCGTCTAGTTCAAAACGTCGGGAACGCAAGGGGGATCGGCTTTCTTTAAAGTGGGCCAAACTTTCGAGGCCCGGAACCACCTTAAAACGGGCTTACAAGCTTGCTGGAAACCCACAAAAATGCTATCTATTTTAGCTGCAAGACAGAGGAAACAAAGCTGGTTCGGTGAGGTAAGGGCAACGGTGGACCGTTGGGGGCTTTGGTGGCTTGGAGGGGTGGTGGCAGTGGCTCATGGCGGCGGCAGGAGCTGGTAGTGGTTCACGAGCTTCGAAGGACAACGAGCAAGGCTGGAACATGCTCGGGCTAGGCAGTGGTGTGCGTGACACGCGAACGAGGGCGAAAGTAGTGAACGGGGGTTGGCGGTGGCTTTTCGATGTGCCATGGCCGCTTTGATGGCGTGAGGCCGCTCTTGGCTTGCTGTTGGCGTCCAAACTGGCTGGGAGGATGGGAATGGAGTGTTGGTCGGCAGCCTCGGAGAGAAAGAAGGAGATGAGGGGGACAAGGGGTCCACTTGGCTGATTTCTTCTCTTCCATGGTCTCCTTGACCATTCCCAGCCAACAGCTCCTCCTTGGTTGCAATTCAGCCACCCATACCCATCCAATAACCCTTGAATTAGTTCAAAATGGTTAGGCAAAGGGGGACATACGAATTTGACACAAATCTCTCTCAATTGGACACCTCGTTCAAGTGCTTAATTCAATCCAATTCAGCCTCAACAAATCCCGTTGTCAAGTCCTCGATCAACAAAAATTTTCCTCACCAGTATAACTCACTTGCTTCCCAAATTTGCGATAAAAAACGATCCCCGACTTTTTATGGACAAAAACGGCCCTATGCCGACTTTTTCCCAAAAAGTCTCGGGTTATAGAAAAATCTTATGAAACTAAATCGACGCTCCTAAAATTTATTGTGACATGACAGAACTTTCAATTTCTAAAATCGGATTCAAATTCGTGGTTGATTTTAATCTAGCGTGTTTTTAGCGTGACCTAAACTACCGAGTAAGTTTTAGAAATTTTTGTGCAAATGACCCATGTTCAATTTTCTTCGAGCCACAATGAACCCACTCGACACATTGGCGACTTTTGGTTGTCGTGAAAATCTCGAGAATTCAAATACGGACATAGGATACCAAAACAATATAAAAATCAGTCTAGTGTCAGCCGATGAGAATTTTCCAATTTAGTAGTGTCACCCACGATTAGCTATACATCTCAATTGAGTCGACCTATTTTTGATTTCAAATCGATTTTTAACTAAGTCATAATTGCCTCTAAAGATGAGTACGGTCGAGAAGCCGATTCCTAATCGAATTCTCAGGTTTATCGTATTAAAATTCCTATAGCATTAAAATTCCTTAATGGCTCCCTGGATAGTCTAGTTATCTTGAGAGTGATCAGCTCTGAGAACAGCCGAATAGGGGCATCGATGAAATGCCCGATTTATTCAATAGAAAACAGGATTGAAAATCTGGGATGTCACATGAGCTTTACTTTCATCTAACTTCAATGTTATGGTGACTTTACTTTCACCTAGCTTGGCTGCGTGCATGAGACCTTGGTGGTGGTTGCATGAGAGAGGGAGGTGAGCATGCCAAACACAAGAAAGGGAGGTGAGGGGCGTTGATTGTCAAGCGTGAGAAAGGGTGGTGGGAAATTTAGGTATAAAAGAAAGAGAAAGAGCTCTAATTTTTATTGAGGTTAACCTTTAGCATGTTTCGTTGGTTTGGTTCAATTCAGCATGAGAAACTGGGAATCGGGTTGGTATTGGGTTGGATTAGACCGATGCACACTACTAGGGCTTGTGTGGGCTTAACCTTGAAAGTTTAGCAAGTTCAGGGCCCAAATTCAATGTGGGATCACATATTGGGCCAATTCAATGCGCTTCAATGGAAACACGTTATTCACAAATAAAAGTGTTCCAAATTTTTAAATATAGATGAATATATTAGAGAATGAAAATGTAAGACAATGCAAAAAGTAATGGGGCAGCGCTATTTCCACCCTCATTTTGGTTAAGAAACTATTTTTTTTTTCAATTAACCAGCCAAATTAACCTTCTTTTTCTCTTCAATTTACTTTTTTTTTTATCATGCTAATAAAAAAAAACTGCATTTATCCCTATCATCTCTCTCATCAATTTCTTAATATAAATGTCCAATTACATCCAACAAGATATCATATTATCTTATATCCTATTATCACTTTGTCAAGAGAAGATTGTTAATTGCATATTTAATTCACAAAAGCCACATAGAAGATGTTATATTTATATTTCTAATGACTTATGAATACACAATTAATTGCTTATTTTTAATCAAATAGTTTGAGCAAACCTTTGTTTCAAAGTTGAGAATTAAAATTCAATATAATTATCTAGCTGATCTTGACCTTGTGGCTGTTTTTTCCGGAATAATATCTTCTAAAGTTAAACTTTGTTTATTTTGTGCTTTCTTTTGAGTTTTTCACATTTTAATCTAAATTGCAAGATGGAGGTTGAAAGTCTTGTTACACATTCTTCACATTCAAACTCACATTAGATTATTTAATAGAAAAGTTTTAAGCATAATTTATACTTTTGATCCACTTGTTATGAGATTGAATCTACAATCTGTAATATTTGGCTGGTGGGCCCAAAAGAAGAAATTAAAGAAGGGTTGAAAAGTCAAAAGAAAAAAAAAAAAAGAAAGGAAAGAGAAAAAGGGGTGAGCAGTGGTTGCTCACTTTAAAGAGCCAAACTACTTCGGGAGAAAGAAAAAAAAAAGAAAGAAAAAAAAAACAAGAAGAAGAAGAAAGAAGAAAAAAAAAAAAAGAAGAAGAAAGGAAATGGATTTTGGCACATGCATGATGCGGATGCCTCACCAAGCCAACTTTACTCCATAACGCAGTGCCCGGTAAAGAGTTGGACCCTCGTTCGTCCAATAGAAGTAATTTACGGGTTTAGAGCTCAAATTCAGAAATTTTGGAAAATCAAGCGGCGAAATCTGATTTTTGAGTTGTTGAGCCGCGTATTTCATAGAAATCATAGTTTAGGATGTTGTGGAGCAATAGGATTTTACATATCATGATTTGAGCTTATGGTTTGTTCGAAACAAATTTTCGAAGTTTCTCGCGCACAATGAACAGTACCCGTCCAGCAGTTTTGGGCCCGTATTTTGTCATTTTTTGGCTTGATTTTGGGACAGTCAAGTTGAAATTCTTATAGTATGTTTGAAGGGCTTTCTTTTGACTAGAAATATGTTCCGAATGGGGTTCGGAGGAGGAAGTTATAGTGTAACTAAGTTTTGCGTTAAACTTCGTGTTACGAACAACTTGAACAATCGCTTTGGTTATGTGATTTGTTAGCGCGTAGGAGTTCTTTTGTTAGAGTTAAGGTATAATTTAGTCATTTTGTAGTTGAGATAGAGTTTTATTTGATTTTAACATTATTCCTCGGTTATTTGATAGGGTTGTGAGTTCGACGATACAAGTATCGTTTGTCATTTGGTCATAAAAAATGAGTGAGTTGTACTATATCTTCTTTAGTTTTGTAAAACCATGTCTTGGAGTATATATATATTGAATTGAGGAGCATTTTTATTGCATAAAAGCTGGATCGAGCATTTGCTACTATTTGGAAGTGCTATTTTTGGGTATGGTTTAAAGAAATGGTGTACATAGTTATTGCTAGTGGTTGGATTGGCCAAGTTCTAATTGTATATATATATTTTTGGTGGAGTATAGAAACTCTAATGTTGCAACCAACATGTTGGTTTATTTGATATGTATATATATGGTTTGAGATATATATATATATATATATATATATATATATATATATGTTGATATTAGTTTGTTGGTTGTATTTGAGGCTGCATCCTTCGTGTGGAAGGATGGCTGAGTTATCCCCATTCTTTGTAGTTTTGGGGTGTGACACAATTCATATTAATTGCTTTCTTTATTGTAGGAGTCAAACGATAAGAAATTCCTTTCATTTTTTTTCCTTTTTTGCTTATCTTTTGTTAATATCTAGATATAAATTAATATGTTTAACATTTGATCATGCTTCTAAAAATCAACATTTTTCATATTTTTATCATTTTTTCTCTTCCAAATTTGATCAAAAAAGTCCTAAACCTTTTTTTTGATGCCGATTTAGTCCTAAACCTTTTTACGTTGTGCCAGTTCAGTTCTTTTCGGCCAATTTTGACCGAATTTTGTTGATTGGACACCAGCTGGCTAACGTGGCCTGATCGGCACTGATGTTGAAATTTTTTAATAATAATTTAATATTTTTTATTTTTCGATTTTTTATTTTTTTTTTATTTTTTTCTTTTTTTCTTTCTCTTTATTTTTCTCCTCTTCTTCCTCCAGCTGGTTGTCGGACCTCGGCGACCGGCCAGAGGTGACAGTCGGCGAGGTTGAGGTCGACCTGGCTGGCCACCTTGCTAGTGGCCGCGAGGGCGGCCTCGCGAGAGGCAGCAAGGCTCGCCCTTGTCGGATCCGGCGAGGGTCGAGCCTCGACCATGGTCGGGGAGGCTCCACCTCGCCAGATCCAGCAAGGGTGAGCCTCGCCCACCTGGCGCAAGGCTGCCCTCAAGGCTTGGGTAGCAAGGCTTGCCCTCGCCAAATCTAGCAACGAGTTGGGATTCAAGTCGAACTCCGTCAACATCTCGCTCTTCACCTTCTGCGAGCTCGTCTCCAGGGAGTCATTCTTCTCTTCGAAGAAGGCGGGGTACCTTGCCGTGAGGTTGGAATCCGCGGCGAAAGTGAAGTTGCCCCCACCACCGCCAAGGCGAGTGGAGGAGCTCGATGGCTCAGGTCGAGGCGAGCCCGAGGAGTGCCGTGAAGGAATTGACACTCTCTGAGGTGGAGCCATCAAGTGCCAAAGATCCTCGAGGAGCATCGGCTCCAGCGCGGCGTCAGTTGATCCGGCTAGGGTTAGAGCTGTCGGCTCCATCAGGAATCGGCTTTGGGAGCTGATCGAATTGAGCTGGCCTCCTCGCGCCGAGCTAGCGGGGCTCGCCCTTGCTGGCCATGAGCGAAGCTCGACCCTCGCCGGCCATGGGCGAGGCTCACCCTTGGCGGATCTAGTGAGGGTGAGCCACGCCGCCTCGTGCGAGGCTGCCCTCGCGGCCACTAGTGAGGTGGCCGGTGAGGTCAATGTTGACCTCGCTAGCCGTTGCCTTTGGCCAGTCGCCGAGGTCCAATGACCGGCTAGAGGAAGAAGAGGAGAAGAAAAAAAGAAAAAAGAATAAAGAAAAAAGAATAAAAGAATAAAAAATTAAAATATTAAAATATTACTAAAATATTATTAAAAGTTATCCACATCAACGCCGATTAGGCCACGTTAGTTGGCCGGCGTCCAGTCAGCAAAATCCGGCCAAAATTGACCGAAAATGACTGAATTGACATGACGTAAAAAATTTTAGGATTAAATCGGCACAGAGACAAAATGTTTATGACTTTTTTTGACACTTTTCCCATACTTTCTTTATTGTATGAGTCAAATTACAAGAAATTCCTTTCATTTTTTTTTTTTTTGCTTATCTTTTGTTAATATCTAGATATAAATTAATATGTTTAACATTGATCATGCTTCTAAAAATCAACCTTTTTCATATTTTGATCATTTTTCCTCTTCCAAATTTGATCAAGATTGACTAGACAATTATATTGAATTTTATTCTTGCACTTTGAAATATAGTTTCTCTCAAACTACTTTATAAATAAAAAGGCAATTAATTGTGTGTTCATAAGCCGTCAAAACTAGAAATTTCTAATTTTTTATGTGGCTTTTGTGATTAAAAATATGCTACCACAAAGTGAAATTAACAACTTTTTCTAGGCAAAGCGGAAAAAAGATGATATCTTGTTGGGTATAATTGGGCATTTGTATTATGAAACTGATGAGAGAGATGATAGAAAGAAAGACAATTTTGTTGGTTAGCTTATAAAAATCAAGAAAAAAATAATTGAACAGAAAGAAATGGTCGGTTCTTGGTTCAATTTGGTCTTAAACCTTTTAATAATACTAATTGAGTCCTTAACATTTTCATTATTTCCATTTTTTGAAGACAATTGCTGACATGGATGCTAATTATTTTACGTGGCACATTTGAGGTCGATTTTGATAATTTTTACAAATTTTTTTTTTTAAATTTTGCATTTTAAATAATTTTTTATTTCATTTTTCCTTTCCTTTTTGTTTTTCTTCTTCCTTCGCTAGTCACCGTGCCTTAGCAATGGCTGGCGACCAGCCACTGGTGATACCTAAATTTTAACTACTCATTTAGTAATAAATTGTATAGAAATTAGGGGTTAAACTTTAGCCCCTAAACAAAATAGCAAAAGGGGAGGGGGGTGCTGAGAGAAAGTGAACTTCGTTTTCAGCCAAGCATTGCCCGGCAATCTCGCCACAAACTGACGACTTCTAGCTGACACCACGTTTGTGGCCTGCACTTCCACAACACCTAAATTTCCAGTGAGGTTTCTCTGGGTTCGATTCCCTTATATCTCAGGGATACTGGCTCGGAGACATTGAGGTGACTGACCATATCTCGATTTGCTTTGGGTTTGCCTTCCAGCTATCGTTGCCGAAATGAGTAAGGACCTATGGCCGATCCCTTTTAGGTGCTTTCTTCTTCCCCCATCTCGGTCAACTGGGGCCGAGACTCGTCGGCGCCGGCTCATACTTGATTTATAAGCTTGTTCATGTGGGAATTGGTTCTGCAGAAATCAGAGGAATGCTTGACCAGGAAGAGGGTGAAAGAATAACAAATCATTGAGATCTATCAGTTATCTTGTTCCAATTGAATGATTCATCGATGTGAATTGAAAAGTGTAGCTCTTGCATCTTTTCTTAACCATGAACGTCAATGATGCCACAACGTTTCCAATTGGGACTCTTTACTAAATGTAATGGATCCGTTAACTTTGTAAGAGAAGTTGGTTCACCTCTACTGCATCTATCAGCTTAGTTTTTTCTCTTCATCTTTTGCAGTGATCGACAGTGACACGATATACATAACCATGATTATATGCTTCCAGATTCAGAACTCGGTGAATAACCTCTGAAAATCAAACACAATGAAGTGCAAATAAAACTATTTTGAACGAGACGAGACACAATATGAAATTAAATGAATTACATACGAAATTATAGAAGATCCCCTTTAAGATCAAACAATTATATCGAATTGAGTATGATTATATGTGTGATAGCATCCACTACACTAGAAATATCAACGAACCCTACCATTGCAAGTGCTCGGAGTATTTTTTTTTTTTTTTTTTTTAAGGTTCAGAATTTAGAGTTTAGGATTTATCAACATAAGAAGGCTCGACAAATTTGAAGCTAAATCCTAAACCATTGATTGTTTCGTGAAAGCAATGTACGAGCGTCTACCAAGTTGATGAACTAGTAGCTCCCAAAATCTGAGTTCTGCTTGCATATACATAGAAAGCACAAAAATGAGATCAAGTAGAAGTCCAGCTTTGTCTATTCCAGAGGCCCCTCCTTTCAGTGCATTCTTGCCTGAGATCCATATAATCAACCATATTATTTTGCATCAGTCTACATAGTTTGAAAAGGGCTTCGGACGTTTTTAGCACATTTCAATCTTTTATGAGGTCCGGTGTCTTCTAAGTCCTAACGACAGTGCTGGACTCATTGTTTCTCGTAAATACTAAAGTGATTAGCAGTTTATAGAAGTATAAGGAGGGCCTTCGTGGGATAGAATGGTTCATAAGATTAGAGGGAGCCCATGAAGATGACTAATGATGTTATTCAAGGCCCAGCTTTCAGCTTTTGGGCCGGCCACAAGCAATCTTATTGTTTAGCAATGTAAAACCTACTAAATCAATGATTGTGATTCACATAATTCTAATTCGATTAGGTAAGAAATATTTAAAGAATCATCCTCCTAAAAAGCAGGATATGTCATCCTACAAGTGTGAACCACGTGAAGGATAGGGTAAAATGACAAATTATATTTGAAGTTTATGTAAATGAATAAACAGGGCTGGCACGGGCCATGGCTTGGCGCCATGCATGGGCCTAGCCCCATGCATGGGCCTGGCTATGCTCGATCAACTGAAAGGGCAACATGGGCAGGCGAAAGCTAAGAATTCCATTCATGAACCAAGCCCTACCCACTTCAGGCTGCCCAGGCCTGATCAATGTTATGTAGGGTATTGAAAAGCTTTTAATCTTTGAGATATGATAGGACGTCGTGTAGTGGGGGTGTCCATTGGTCCAGTCCAATTTGTGAATTGGATTAGACTGGGCCATGGTTGGTTGTTCTAGGTAGTTCATGTGGGAATTGGTTTGGTTTCTGATTCCTAGAAAGGAATTGGACTAATTGATCCGAACCAGGGAAACCGGTCCATAGTGTATCATTAATTTTTTTATTCACTAAGGGAACAAAGTACATGTTATTTGTTGGAGTGATTTTTTTATTTACTCGCAACTTCCCATAATTACTAATTTTACCCAACACTATAGTAACTTTCAATATATATATGAACTTTAGAAAGAAAGTAAAAATTCTAAAAAAGTAACACCGTTAGTTCTTGGGACAGCTTGGGAACTACACAGAGGCTACCTGGTTTTTAGGGTGGATAGGGTTGGTTCCTAGTTCCATAGACTGAAAACTAATCTTGTCTAGTTTGGTTCTCGATTCTAGAGAGAGATAACCTCTATGGTGTAGTGATTTTCAAGCATCGTGCTACCTATTGATTAAGTCTTGTGTAGTTACTTTTTTTTTCCACAAATTGCGTGGTGTGAAAGTTTATGTAGAAAACATCACAAAGCATGTAATGGAGATTCAAATCTTGTTGACGATTGATTCTATCATTAGATCTACTTGTCCATCATGAGAAAATTATTAAAAAGTCCTAAGCTCATTATACTTATATCAATTCGGTCTTAAACATTTTAATTGTGTTAATTGAGCCATTAACATTTTCATTATTCTCATTTTTTGTAGACAATTGCTGACATGGATGCTGATTATTTTACATGACACAATTGACGTTGACGTTGATAAATTTTTATAATTTTTTTTAAAATTTTAAAATTTAAATAATATTTTATTTTTTGTCCTTTCTTTTTCGTTTTTCTTCTTCCTTCACTAGTTAGCGTGCCTTGGCAACGGCAGGTGATCAGCCACTATTGACACTCATTTTAACTATTCATTAAATAATAAATTGTATAGAAAACTGGGGGTTAAACTTTAGCCCCTAAAGAAAATAGTAAAAAGGAAAGGAAGAGGGGGATGGGCTGAGAGAAAGTGAAGTGAACTTTGTTTTCGGCTGAGTGTTGCTCGGCTATCTCGCTGCAAACTGACGACTTCTAGTTGACACCAAGTCTGTAGCCTGCTCTTCCACAACGCCTAAATTTCCGATGAGTTTTCTTTGGGTTCGATCCACTTATATCTCAAGGATACTGGTTCGGAGACATCGAGGTGACTGACCATATCTCGATTCGCTTTGGGTTTGCCTTCCGGCTATCGTTGCCGAACCGAGTCAAGACCCACGGCCGATCCCTTTTAGTTGCTTTGTTTTCCCCATCTCAGCCGACTGGGGCCGAGACTCGTCGACGCCGGCGCATACTTGATTTTGAGCTTTGCAGAGTTGGGGTCGGTCACCGTGGCATGTTGTTACCTACTCTGTGTTGATTGTCGATTTTGACCCTAGCTCTAATCGGCTCCATCTCGCTTTTCCAGTTGGCGCCCGCCATGTGTTTTTTGAAATGCCACAATGACACATAGTTTTAGTTTCCTCATTTTGGATGAAATCGAGTTGGCCGCACATGGCCTCGTTTTGTCAAAGTGTTCCGGTGATGTTTGGTGACCCTAGGCATCGGCCATTTAGTCGTTCGCCACATGCCCCTACTTCTGCCGTTGTTTCGTGTCAAGAATATAATGCGAAAATGGTAATGGACTTAGCAAATGAACCAATGTGAAATTACCAAAGAAATAAACAAAAAATAATAAAGACATCAGAGATTTACGTGGTTCGGTCTGAGTATTGGCACATATATTTACGTAAAGAGTTAGAGCAAATCGTAATAAGATAATTACAGGACTATAATTGTTTACCTGCTCAAATATTTCCTATGCCTAAATTACATCCAAATTCACATTGTACTCAATTACATATAAGATCATAGTATAAAATCACTGCATGTTCAAGCCCAAAATCAAAACGCTCGTCTATGGCTGGAAACAAGGTGCGTTCCTTTTCTTTCCCTTCGAGCAACCGTGGCTTCTTCATTGTAGCTGTTCAGAACGGGGAGCCCACACAGTCTTCTGTTTTCCTTTTTGCATGCATGCGGCTACTCAGGCAAAAGAAATAATAAGACCAAACCCTCGTAGGGACCATTTTGCTCCCACAGGTGAAATAGATATGATAAAATAAAGTTTCCCGACCCCAGTAGGTTAATGGCAACTCGTCATTTGAAAATTCTCATAGTATCAGTTTGACTTGACATCGAATATCTTAATGTTGCACAATGTATGGGCCTGAGAAAACCCGCACCTAATTGAGGGTTGTAAGCCTGTTTTTTAGGCAGTTCCCTTATACTTATGTAATTTCCGGTCTGGACAGAAAAGTTAAGTCGCGATAACCACATGAGAGAGCCAGCAAGGTTCTACCTCAGCCCAAACCCTGCTAGCTCGAGCTGAGCCTCAGGCGAGGCTCCATCTCTCTAGATCAACTGAGGTCAAGCTTGCACACCCCAGCGAGCTCGAGCATTGCCTTGCCTCGCTGGCCTCTGATTCTGAAAGCTCAACCAACAGATTCCCTCGTGCATCACATTCGCATTTGGCTTACTGTGGACGCGTGACCCTAAGCTTCTGTGTGAGGACTTTATCAAGAAACGTTCGAATGGTGCATCACTTTCGCATTTGGCTCATTATAGACGCGTTGTCCTAAGCGTCTAGCGAATACTTGATCGAGAGACACTCAAATGGCGCACGGCGGGCCATGTCGTGAAAATCATGGCATGTCTCTTTCACACTCCTCGGATGACTTCTCCGTGGCTGCTGCCTCCAAGTCAACAGGAGGACACGGTAGTGCTAACACTTCCATGTAGTAGTCAGACTCATTCCACTGATGTTGCCATCTTATTTGGAAAGTTTGATGTCATATCTTAAATGCTAAAAGTGATGGGGAAAGAGAAGACGAATGGAGGAGAGGACGATGCGTATTGTTATATTTGTTTCTTATATTTTGTTTAATTCTCTATATCTCTTAGAATTGTGTATATCCATAATTGATTTTGATTGATATTTTATGACCCTGATACTTTAGATAGTCTCATCTAATAAAACATACAATGCTCGTATACTTTTTATTGGAACACATTGAAATATACAGAAATTTCACATTTCTCTTCTGCATATAATTAATTAATTATTTATTTATCTTGATATAAGAATTGAGTGATCTTGAGGAAATTGGTGCACCTCGGGTGTGCTTCCAATGCTAATCTCGCATCTCGTCAGTCTTGTTTTGAATAACAACTAATATCCCCATTTTCTTTACGTGGCAAATGATGCGAAATATTCTTAATATCTGTAAGGCATCCTTCTCCTGCGACGGCACGCTCGTATCTAATGGTCGGAACTGGTGGTTGACTGGGGGTCGTGCACTGTGCGGCTGTTGGTGGGAGTAGTCTTCGCAGGTCTCATGCTTTTTACTTTGCAAAATAGCAACAGGAGAGACAGAAAGCTTGCTTGTGAAATCCCAAGTCCTTGGAGACAAGGCCTTTGGTCTGAATGTAAAGTCATCCCCTCAAGCCTCTTCCAAACGCACCATAAATGTGGAAACAAATATGGAAAAGTATACTAAATTAGTTGACAACTTATCTTTAAGATTAGTGTAGATCAGACAAGGTTAAGATCGGTGCCAAAACGAACTGAATCGATCTAAACAAAAAAATTCAGGTCTTTTTGGTTCGGATAGCAAATAGAAAAGTTTCTACCTTGATTTGGTTTGGTTCAATTTGGGTTGGGTTGGTTGCGGGTGAGCGTGGCCTTGCCCATATCTAGGAAGGGCCTTCATGCCCTTTCTTGTGGTTAGCGAGGCCTTTGCGAGATCATCGTTCGCTAGTGAAGGCCCTTGCTTGCAATTGGGGATGACCTCATTTGGGGCCTTCATGGCCACACCAACCGAGGGTGAGGCCTTCGCAGCGGGCAAGCAACCCTCACCAGCATTGAAAAAAAGCAAAGACAAAAGGAAAAGAAATATGCAAAATAAAAAATTCAAAATAAATAAATAAAATATCAAGAAATAATAAAAAAATGAAGAAATGTTAAAAAAAAAATCCATGTGGAAAGGAAAATTGATTAAAAAATCAACATAGGATGATTTGCTCGAAATGATACTTAAATAATTAATTTTACTTTGATGTGGCATTAAAATGAGCGAAAAAAAAGTTATGACACTCAAGTAAGAATTGTATACAAAAGTTATAGCACTCTTCCTATTCTTATCCTAGACAAAATATGATTAGAGAGAGAGGGGACTTCTCTTGGGTTGAGAATCATTGTGCACCGTGCAGTGAAGCTGAAGAAGACAAGGGGAAAAAACCTATAAAAAAGAGAATTGACTAGAACTGTAACCGGTTTAGATTCAGTTCTTGGGTCAGTTTGGGTCACGGTTTGCTTAAGTCCTTTGTATTTGGTTCAGTTCGGGTATCATGGATATCATAACCGAACTGAACCGTTCCCTAGTTAAGACATGGCTCAACTAATTAATCACCTTTTCTGAACATGTTTATTACCAAAATATTAAGATATTTAGTTTATTAAAAACTTGGTTAGATACATGTGAAATCCTCTATGTGACTTTACCATTTGTTAAATAAGCAGTAACTGAATTTTCGAGATAGTGAACGCAAACTTAGGTTCCTACAAGGACCGATTGAATATGGAAACGAGAGTATTGAAGTTTTACAAAGTTAAATTTGTAAAAGGTTTTGCTAGTATAATAGTTTTTGGTCTACATTGGGAATAATAATTTATTGTGAGTCACATTCTTGAAGGAATGAACTCTATAATATTTTATAATTATTTATTATTTGATTTTTTTATGGTCCATAATAGATTGTTATTTTCACAATAAATTAAAGGTTGTAAATCAATCATTTCTCATTTGTAAACTTCTTCTAATGCGACATAATCAATAAAACTCGAAGCGCGCGCTTATGTCCTTCTCTTGAATGAGTAAAGCCTCGACCATGAGTGATTTGAAAAGTGTCGGAGATTCCCGAAGGATATTTCCAAAGGAGAAAGTTGTCGTATAGACTTGGTTTCCGTTGATCGACATGTCAGGGGCCGGACTCTCTGCTTGTCCAATGGAAAGCTCAGGGAATTTCAGTACATCAGGTTCTCATTTGGATTCTCATGCATGTACGGTTCGAAGTTTCAGATCGACTGATTGAGAAAGAGATATTCAAATGGTGCACGGCGGCGCAAAGTGGAGTCACATCAAGGATATGCCAAGTTCATGAGGGCGTTATTAGGGTGATAAAATATCGGGAAAAGTACCAAAGTAATCCTAAACCTTTTGTATTAGTATCAATTCAATCCTAAATTTTTTAATTGGACAAATTTAGTCATAAACCTTTTCACATTGGTACTAATTCAGTCCATTTCGGCAAATTTAAGTTTTGGAAAATGCTAACATAACCGTCGGTCTTATGTGGCACCGTGGACAAATATTATAATTTTTTATATATATTTTTCTTTTTTTCCTTTTCTTCTCTTTTCTCTTTTCTCATTACCCTTGGTCGGCGAGGTCACCGGCCACAAGTTGGTTGGCGAGGTCACCGGCCACAAGTTGGTCGGGGCGAGGGGCCCCGCGCCCTCGCCGGCCACAGGCGAGGGCATCGGCCCCTGCCTAGATCCAAGCGAGGGCGTGGCAACGAGGCGTCTCGTCTCCTCTAGCTACGAAGCGTCTCTTCCTTCTCTCTCAATCAAGCTCAACGGTATTCTCTCTCTCTCCTGCCTGCACGCACGCATGCACGCTTCCTTCCGCGAGCAGTTGTGTCTTGCACGAGACATCTTTGTGAGAATGCCGACACGAGCTTCGACCACCACCGCTTCCTTCGCCGATAGCTACAAGGCTTGAAATCGCGGAGGGCCGGGCCCTCGCCTGGATTTGGGCGAGGGCCGCCACACCCTCGCCCGCCACGAGCGAGGGCTACCGCGCCCTCGCCTAGATTTGGCGCGGGCCGACGCCCTCGCCGTGGCCGGTGAGGGCGTGGCAGCCCTCGCCAGTGGCCGGTGAGGGCGCGGGGCCCTCGCCTCGGCGGCCTGTGGTCGGCGATGGTCGGCCAGCCCGGCGACCTCATCGGCCTCATCGGCCAAGGGTAAAAGAAAAGAGAAAAAAAAAAAAGAGAAGAAAAGGAAAAAAAAAAAAAAAGAATTTAAAAAAATCTAAAAAAATATATAAAAAATTATAATATTTGTTCACGTGGCACCATATAAGATCGCCAGTGGCCATGTTAGTATTCTCCACTTAAATTGAATGAATGACTAACTGGACGTGTGAAAAAAGGTTTGGGACTAAATTGATCAATTAAAAAGTTTAGGGAGTGATTGATGCCAAATACAAAAAAGTTTTGGACTATTTTTGATACTTTTCCCTAAAATATCTCGATCGACTACACTAGAATCAGATCATCAGCTGAATGTGGCCATATAATGTGTGGCCCAGCAATGCAATGAATCGGTAGGTCCCCTAACGTTTGTTCGTTTTCAGGCTGCCACAATCGCTTAACCATCAATTAACAAGCATCTTCTTGGAAGGGGTAACCCCGATGCCCATCGCAATCCAACATTGGATCGGTGCGCACGTGTTAGCGTGGTACATGTCTCTCATGCTCCGAGGATGACTTTTCTACAATAGTGCTCGTGCTCACATGTGAGGCGCTAGCACTCCCACCTGACGCACGGGCTCAGTCCAACGTTATTGGCATGCTTTCGAGATTGAATGCATAACCCATTAATTATAAAAATGAGCATGTGTGCTTTCATTGTTTAGAGTGTTAGTTTCCATCGTACGCCCAATTTTATTTTACGTTGGGGGGAGGAACTTTGAGAAATTTCGAAAGAAATGAAAATAGTTCCATGTTTTGTGTCTTGGAAATGTTTGAGAACATAAATTGACACCGTACCTCAAGTGCTGAAATGATAGGGAAAAATGGAACACAATGAATGTAGGCTTGGTTTCCGTTGATCGACATGTCAGGGGCCGGACTCTCTGCTTGTCCAATGGAAAGCTCAGGGAATTTCAGTACATCAGGTTCTCATTTGGCTTCTCATGCATGTACGGTTCGAAGTTTCAGATCGACTGATTGAGAAAGAGATATTCAAATGGTGCACCGCGGAGCAAAGTGGAGTCACATCAAGGATATGCCAAGTTCTTGAGGGCGTTATTAGGGTGATAAAATATCGGGAAAAGTACCAAAGTAATCCTAAACCTTTTGTATTAGTACAAATTAAATCCTAAATTTTTTAATTGGACAAATTTAGTCATAAACCTTTTCACATTGGTACTAATTCAGTCCATTCGGCAAATTTAAGCTGGAAAATGCTAACATGGCAACCGTCGGTCTTATGTGGCACCACATGGACAAATATTATAATTTTTATATATATTTTTCTTTTTTTTTCCTTTTCTTCTCTTTTTCTCTTTTCTCATTACCCTTGGTCGGCGAGGTCGCCGGCCGGCTGACCATCACCAGCCACAAGCTGGTCGGGGCGAGGGGCCCCGTGCCCTCGCCGGCCACAGGCGAGGGCATCGGCCCCTGCCTAGATCCAAGCGAGGGCGTGGCAACGAGGCGTCTCGTCTCCTCTAGCTACGAAGCGTCTCT
This sequence comes from Eucalyptus viminalis, assembly GCA_014182385.1. Lineage (NCBI taxonomy): Eukaryota > Viridiplantae > Streptophyta > Magnoliopsida > Myrtales > Myrtaceae > Eucalyptus > Eucalyptus viminalis. The sequence goes on along the minus strand of CM024529.1, from coordinate 13,913,237 downwards.
TCCTTTTCTCTCAATCAAGCTCAACGGTACTCTCTCTCTCTCTCTCTCTCTCTCTCTCTCTCTCTCTCTCTCTCTCTCTCTCTCTCTCTCTCTCCTGCCCGCACGCACGCATGCACGCTTCCTTCCACGAGCAGTTGTGTCTTGCACGAGACATCTTTGTGAGAATGCCGACACAAGCTTCGACCACCACCGCTTCCTTCGCCGATAGCTACAAGGCTTGAAATCGCGGAGGGCCGGGCCCTCGCTTGGATTTGGGCGAGGGCCGACGCCCTCGCCTGTGGCCGGTGAGGGCGTGGTAGCCCTCGCCAGTGGCCGGTGAGGGCGCGGGGCCCCTCGCCTCGACTAGCCTGTGGTCGGCGATGGTCGGCCAGCCGGCGACCTCATCGGCCTCATCGGCCAAGGGTAAAGAGAAAAGAGAAAAAATAAAAAAAGAGAAGAAAAGAAGACAAGGGGAAAAAAACCAGAGAAAGAGAACCAACTAGAACTGTAACCAATTCAGGTTCAGTTCTCGGGTCGGTTTGGGTCACAGTTTGCTTAAGTCCTTTGTGTTCGGTTCAATTTAGGTATCACGGATATCTGAACTGAACTAAACTTCACCCCCCTAGTTAAGACATGGCTCAACTAATTAATCACCTTTTTTTTTTTACCATGTTTATCCCAATTTAGAATTAAAATTAAGAGATTTAATTTATTAAAAACTTGGTTGAATCCACGTGAAATCCTCTATGTGACATTACAATTTGTTAAATAAGCAGTAATTGAATTGTCGAGATAGTGAACGCAAACTTAGGTTCTTATGAGGACCGATTGAATATGGAAACAAGAGTATTAAAGTCTTACAAAGTTAAATTTGTAAAGGGTTTTGCTAGTATAATATTCTTTGGTCTATTTTGAGAATAATAGCTTGTTGTGAGCCACACATTCTTGAAGGAAAGAACCCTATAATATTTTATAAATATTTGTTATTTAGTTTTTGTGTGGTCTAGAATAAATTGTTATTCTCACAGCAAATTAAAGGCTGTAACCCAATCATTTCTCATTTTTAAACTTCTTCTATTGCTACCTAATCAATAAAACTAGAAGCACGCGCTTATGTCCTTCGCTTGAATTAGTAAAGCTTCGACCATGAGTGATTTGAAAAATGTCGGAGCTTTCCGGAGGATATTTCCAAAGGAGAAAGTTATCGTATAGGCTTGGTTTCCATTGATCGACAGGCCGAACTCTCTCCCAAAAGGTCACCAATAGTGCTGCTTGTCCAATGGAAAGCTCAGCCGCTGGGAATTTCAGTGCATCACGTTCTCATTTGGCTTCTCATGCATGTATGGTTCGAAGTTTCAGATCGATTGATTGAGCAAGAGATATTCAAATGGTGCACGGCGGAGCAAAGTGGAGTTACATCAAGGATTTGCCAAGTTCATGAGGGCGTCATTACGGTGACAAAATATCCCGATCTACTGCACTAGAATCAGATCATCAGCTGAATGTGGCCATATAACGTGTGGCTCAGCAATGCAATGAATCAGTAGGTCCCCTGACGTTTGTTAGTTTCCAGGCTGCTACAATCGCTTAACCATCAATGGACAAGCATCTTCTTGGAAGGGGTAACCCTGATGCCCATCGCAATCCAATGTTGGATCGGTACGCACGTGTTAGCGTGACACATCTCTCTCACGCTCCTAGGATGACTTTTCTACACTAGCTTTGGCACTTCCATGTGAAGCACTAAGACTTTCATGTGATGCATAGATTCATTTAAACTTTATTGGCATATTTTCGAAATTGAATACGTAACCCGTTTATTATAAAAATAAGCATGTTCGCTTTCATTGTTTAGAGTGTTAGTTTCTATTGTATGTCCAAATTTATGGGGGAAATTTTTCGAAATTTTGAGAAATTTCGAAAGAAACGAAATCAGTTCCATGTTTTGTGTCTTAAAAATGTTTGGGAACATAAATTGACGCTGTACCTCAAGTGTTGAAATGATAGGGAAAAAGGGACTATGATGAATGCACCTCTTTTTGAATGAAGAGTGTGATGGAGATGACACGTGAATTGATAAATGAGAAATCATCCGTATGAGATAAATTTAAGACGGAACGTCGCACTGAGACTATATTATTATATGTTGATTCAAAATGATTGAGCTTTTACTTGGAATGAGATGGCGGTGCATGCAATGGCTCATTCATAATCTCGTAAACAAGTAATATTGCGATCATGTTTTGATTAGAGAGAATTTCCATTTTGGCAATGCTTTAATTTTCCAGTTGAGACAATTAATCGTCGACCGCCCCAAAAGTCAAAACACAGAAACTCGTTTTATATCATTATTTATTTATTTATTTATTGCTAGGAATCGTTTTATATCATTATTGGTATGAAAATGGTTGAACTCTTGGGAGTACGGGATAAAAAATCTCTTGCGCGGTCAGCGCGTGGTCATCGACTCAAATTGCCATCGATCGAATGAAAAATCACTGTAGACACGTGACTAACGGTGCTCGCATGAGGTTAAAAGAGCATAGACGCCTAAGGAAGGTCTCCCATCGTTGAAAAATCACCACCCAAATGTGACGTTGTCCCACGTGCTTTTTAGTTCTAAAATTTATTCAACTTGTTTATTTAGCCTAATAAGGTTTGACTAACCGTATAGCCTTCTAAGTTTAGCATAATTAATTACGGGAGTTGCGCCAGGTGGCCACTGTTCCCACACGAAAAATGGGAGGTGAGAATTTCGATTCCTCAATTTTTTAGAGCGGTTGGGGGTGATAACATTTAGTTTTAAGTGTGGAGTTTGACTTATACACTATACAAAGAGATAGGGTAAAAATCTGAGGGTGAGTTAAAAGTTAAAGTAGGACATACAAAAAGAAGTTTGATCATTAATTCCATTAATACACACTAACTTATTGCGAAGAAAATCCATATATACATATATGTGTGTATGTGAAAGGTAGATTGAGTTGTTTTTGTATGAAAACAAAGTTAGATTAAAGATTTTGAATAATTCACCTAAAGGGAACATAGTCACAGAAATCACAACAAATTTGGTATTTAATATCATAAAGCATAGAAACTAATTTTTCAAATCTTGTGGGAGGCACGGATCCTCTACTAGTTTTATATTGAATCACTCAAGAAGCTAATAACTGAACAAGTGCAATCTGTTGTGAAAAACATGAGATTGGACAGCAATATACTAGAAAATTGAAAGGTAAACTTGATATCAAATTTACATAATTCGGGGTGTGAATTACTCTAGGAAGAGAAGTATCGTATTTCATTATAGATCTAATGAAAAATGGATATTACAAAGACATTCAAGTTACTCGAATGTTTCTAGTAACTTGTATTCACAATTGTTAAGGAAGCAATTTCTCAATCGCAAAAGAAAATACACAAAATTGATCAATGACAAAGGTTTCTTCAATTTAGGTGCAAAGTGAACAAAACTCATGAGAATAATTTTTCTACACATTCTCGGCACACCAAGGCACAAAGCCAAAAAAAAAAAAAAACCCTAATTAGAAAACTTATATTAATCCCATCAGACTGACTCTAATACGAACTTGGGTTTCGTTCAATTGTTTCAATCTAGAGACATATCTATCAACACAAACAATGATTAATTGCGCACCCTGGTCAACATGTACAGATTGCGCACCCACTTTATTCCCAACTGATTTCTCAAATCTGATGTTTGGGCAAGATGAATGTGGTTGCGTTTTGCCAGATAGGCGTGCGTAGATTCGTCTAGTTTGGTTTGGCCTTACCATGAACAAGCCCTCTAAGCTTTGGTTTCAAGAGATCGTGTCGTGTTCTCAACGTGTGGCCGGAGATGGGACCCTGTACCGAGGTTGCCGTGCGGGGCTTGTCGTGAGGACCAAATTGAAACATTTGCTCTCAAGTCCCATCAACACTCCCGCTGAGACTCGCCTATATAAATCAAAGGATTGTGCTCAACAATACTCACACTCATTTCATCATAGAACTAGTAGAAATCCGCGCTCACCAATCTTCTCAACTTTCACTCACGCGTCATGGAGTACGCAACAGAACAAGCCCAGTTCCAACCATGCCAAGCGAATTTGCAACAAGTTGTGGGCACGATGCACCAAAGAAGATCGGCCAATTATAAGCCTAGCATTTGGAATTACGATTTCTTGCAGTCGCTTAGCAGCAAACATGACCTCGTAAGATTATAATTTGTAGCTTCCGCACTATCTTATTGTTCTCTTTAACTCTAGCCATCTCTTCCTTATATGAGCGAATGGACATTGGCATGCAATCATGCAAGTATTTGCACATGAGATGCATATTGATGTTTGAAGTAGTACTTTGCTCCAAATTCATTTGTAACATTACAATGCATGTACCTATTAAATGTAGCAAGCAATGTTCGAGTTTTTGTTAGTGTTATGATATGTATTGGCCATCACATCCAAACTTGATTTATAGCTATCATATCATGTACCAAAACCAATTCATATAGCTCTACATATGCATGTACTAAAACAAAAACATCTAGGCATTGCTCTATAGATTGCATTATCTAAGGCCTTTTCAAGGTAGATTTTGATCTAACAAATATGACTCAATTTTGCAGAAAGAAGGAATCAAGGAACGGATGGAAGGGCTCGTGGAGGAAGTAAAGCCAATGTTATCGGAAGTAGTCGATTCACTTGCCAAGTTAGAGTTAATTGACAGCATGACCAAACTGGGGTTGTCCAATCTTTTTGAAAATGAAATGAAAGAAGCTCTTGAAACAGTTGCATCCATCAACAATGGTGCTTTCACTATGGAAGAACATCTCTATGCCAGTGCACTTCGGTTTAGACTCCTTAGACAACATGGCCATATCATTTCGCAAAGTGAGTTTCAAATATGGACCGTGTGAATTTGTAGGTGTAAGATGTTACTATCAAATCACAAAAAAATAAAATAAAAAATCCTACATATACTAAAGATTACTATACAAAACTTGGTTCTTTTTGGAGATATCATTGAAAAGTTGACACATATCAACTTCAATATCACTTGTTGAGATTATCATTGAATTTTTTTATTCATCATATTGGAAAAGTCATGAAACCGACATACCTATATGGACTTGGGATATATTTAGTTCAGCATTTGAAGAAAGTCTTTAAGAAAATACAAAAACTTTGATGCTAGCAGCCCGTTGCGCGACCTGGAGAAAGGACAAAGAAAATGTAGTTGTAGATTAGACAGTGAAGAAAGTGTAGTCCCCATAGTGGTATGATGAAATTGGGTGCACATAAGCCACTCAAAGCTCATCGTCGTTATTCACTCCTTTACGATAAGATCTTCTGAGTCATCAGTCATCGTGGTTCTAATGTTGAGTATTATCAGCAATTATTCTCGGTTCTGTCCGGTCATAAATCTGACTTTCAATCTGTAATCAGATGAATTAAGGAGCTTCAAAGAAGGAAGCATCTTATTCAACAGAAGCTATTGCGAAGATGTTGAAGCTATGATAGAGCTTCTTGAGGCTTCACATCTGGCTTTGGAAGGTGAAAACATTTTGCATGAAGCGAAAGCCTTCTCAACTGGGATTCTCCACGAGAGAGTCTCTGGTTTGGACAGTCAGCTCTTTAAATGCACCGTCCACGCTTTGGAGCTTCCGTTGCATTGGAGGGTTCAGTGGTTCGACATCAAATGGCAAATAAGCTTGTACGAGCAACGGGAGGACAAGCAAAGCAATCTGCTTGAGCTTGCCAAGCTCAATTTCAACACTGTCCAAGCCACACACCAAAGAGATCTTAGAGAGATATCCAGGTAATTTTATATGTAGTCACAAATGATGTAGAAAATGTAGCGATTCATTCGACCAAGGTCATCTGTTTAAAGGATGTCATGTTCTATTTTCAACTCATCTCAGGATGAAAACTCAACAAACTCGGTCGTGATATATATATATGCTCTAAATTCACCCTGGGAACGTGCCTATTTTGAAGATATCTCTACCAGACATTATGTGATTTTCCTAGCTTTTGATTCTGATTAGTTGCTTCGGTAAATTCAGATGGTGGAGGGATCTGGGACTTATGGAGCACGTGGACTTCACGAGGATCGGCTGGTCGAGAGTTTCTTGTGTGCCCTTGGACTCTCTCAGGAACCACGGCTCAGCTCGCTCCGCAAATCTCTCACCAAAGTCGTCATCTTGATACTGGTGATCGACGATGTCTACGACCTTTATGGTTCGTTGGAAGAGTTGGAATGCTTTACCAGCGCCATTACCAGGTTGTCCACGATGCCTCCCAATCTCTTCCTTTCGTCTCTGTTGAGTTTATTTTCTCTAACTGGAATATCTGATGCTTCTAGGCGGGACTCGGAGCAGATTCAACAGCTTCCCGAGTGCATGAAGGTGTGTTTCCGAGCGCTTAACGATGTTATTCACGAGATCGCTTATGATATTGGCAAAGATGAAGATTGGCATCGAGTGCTACAACATCTTGCGAAAGCCGTAAGTGAAAAACTTGTGGATAATTCCATATGCACATGCCACCCCAAATTTTTTTTTATCCTTACATTATTGATCATCTCTGATTTGTATTTTTTTCCTTATTTTTTTTACAGTGGGCAGACTTTTGCAAAGCCCTACTTACTGAAGCAAAGTGGGAAAACATGGGCTACACCATCGCTGGAAGAGTACTTGAGCAATGCGTGGACATCATCTTCAGGACCGCTGATCATGTCTCACGCTAGTTTCTTTGTGGGACATATGAATTTGGAGGATGTAGCAGATTTGCTGGAGAGAAACAAGGATCTGATTTATAATGTGTCCATGATAATTAGACTCTGCAACGACCTTGGAACGTCAACGGTAATTATCAAATTTCTGCGCTGAAGTTACAAACCAACAGAATTTGACATGATTTTAAGAATTCTTAGCCTGCGAAAAAAACATGGCATATGGAGTGATTGAATCAAGGAGATCGAATCTGATAAGCACATTAAATTGATTTACTTGTTCAATTAGGCCGAAAGAGACAGAGGAGATGCTCCATCGTCGGTGGTGTGTTACATGCGAGAAGCGAATGTTCCGGAAGACATCGCTAGGAAGCACATCAAGGAATTGATAAACCAGGAATGGAAAAGCATCAATGCTTATTGCTTCAGCAATGCCGATACGCCCTTTGTCCGAACCTTCATTGATGTCACCGTGAACGCGGCTCGCGTTGCGCATATGCTTTACCAGTTCGGAGATGGGTTTGGCGTCCAGGACGGTGATATTAGGCGGCAAATTTTATCTTCAGTGATCCACCCTCTCGCTCTTAACTGAGATAGCGCAAGTGTAATCACAAAGCAAGTGCGTAAGCTAGACTAGCTGCTGCCGGTCGAAGGATTTGAGTACTCCACGCAAATTGTATCCTATGCTGCATATTCATTTACTTGGGTTTACAATGGTCAAATCTCTTAAAGATGTCCATGTTACAATATCGCACAAAGTAACCATGTGCGTAGTCGGCCTGATCCACATATATCGCACTATGAAAAGAAATACTCGAGATCGTAATAATCTGACCCTTCTCATCTTATGCAACATTGAATGTTGTAAATGGCCAGTAATGGTACATTATTTTTTTGCTAGGATAACAGTCTTTGGTTACTTTGAAAATAATAACTTGTGAGCTACAAATTTTTGATGGAGTGAATTTTACAACATTTTTATAATTATTTGTTATTTGATTTTGTGGTTCGAATAGACTGTTATTCTCACAGGCTGTCACCAAATCATTTCTCGTTTGTAAACTTCTTCTATTGCCACCTAATCAATAAAACTCGAAGCACACGCTTATGTCCTTCTCTTGAATTAGTAAAGCCTCGACCATGCGTGATTTGAAAAATCTTGGTGCTCTCCGGAGGTTATTTCCCAAGGAGAAAGTTCTTGTGAAGGCGATAGAGTATCTCGATCTACTGTACTAGAATTGGATCATCAGCTGAATGTGGCCATGTAACGTGTGGCCCGGCAATGCAATGAATCGGTAGGTCCCGACTTTTCTTCATTTTCAGGCCGTTGCAGTCGCTTAGCCATCAGTGGACATGTATCTTCTTGAAAGGGGTAACCTGGACGCCCGTCGCAATCCAACGTCAGATCGATGTGCAAATGTTAGTGTGGCAAGTCTCTCTCATGCTCCTAGGACGATTTTTTACTTTAGTGCCGACACTCCCACGTGATGCCCAGACTCATTCCAACATTATCGGCATGCATTCGAGATTAATTGCATAACCCCATTATTCTAACAATGAGCATGCTCTCTTTCATTGTTTAGAGTGTTAGTTTCTATCGTACGTCCAAATCTATGGGGGTAAAACTTTGAGAAATTTTGAAAGAATCGAAAACAGTTCCCCGTATTGTGTCTTGGAAACATTTGAGAACATAAATTGACATCGTATCTCAACTGCTGAAATGAAAGGGGAAAAAGGGAATGGGACGAATGCGGAATCAACACCTCATTTTTAAATGAAGAGTGTGATGAAGATGGCATGTGAATGAGGAATCATCCACATGAAATAAATTTAAGATGGAATACTGCACCAAAACCATGTTATTATATGCCGAATTGAAAAGATTGAGCTTTTACTTAAAGTGCGATGATAAGGCATGCAAAGATTCATTCATAATCCCATAAATGAGTGATATCACGATCATGTTTTGATTAGAGAGATTTCCATTATTTTGGCAGTGCTTTAATTTTTCAGTTGAGACAATTAATGATCGATCGAGAAAAGTCAAAACTGACAAACTCGTTTTATATCATGGTTGGCATGAAAATGATTGGACTCTTGGAGTTCGGTATTTGCTTTAATTGCGTACATCAATGGTCAGCGCGTGGTCATCGACTCAAATCGCCATCCATCGAATGAAAAATCACTATAGACAAGTGACTAACATTGCTCGTACGAGGTACGAGGTTAAAAGAGCATATAAACACCTGGAGAAGGTCTCCCGTCGGTGAAAAATCACTATCCACTTGAGACATGTCTCACGTACTTTTTTGTTCCATGCATTTATTCATCTTGTTTACTTAGCCTAATAAGGTTTGACTAACGTTATAGCCTTCTAAGTTTAGCATAATTAATCACAGGTGTTGCGCTAGTAGCCACTTTTCTCACATGAAAAAAGAAAGGTGGGAAGTTTTTAGGGGGCTGGGATGTGAACCTTTAGTTTCAAGTGTGGAATTCGACTCCCACACTCTATAAAAAGACATGACAAAAGTCTGAGAGTATGTTGAGAGTTAGAATATGACATATAAGAAAAAAGTTTAGCATAATCAATAAACCAAAAAAATCATCATTAATTCCATTAATACACACTAACTTGTCATGAAGAAAATCCATATGTATGTGTGCGTATGTGGAAGGTAGATTGAGTTATTTTTGTATGAAAACAAAGTTAGATTAAAGATTTTGAATAATTCAACTAGAGGGAACATAGGCACATAAATCACAACAAATTTGGCATTTAATATCATAGAGTAAAGCATAGAAACTAATTTTTCAATCTAGTGGGAGGCACGGATCCTCTACTAGTTTCATATTGCATCATGCCAAGAAATTAATGAATGAATAAGTGCAATTTCTTGTGAAAAAACATGAGATCAGACAATAATAATCTAGAAAATTGAAAGGTAAATGAGACATCGAATTTACATAATTCGGGGTGTGAATTACTTTTGGAAGAGAAGTATCGAATTTCATTATAGATAGTGAAAAGAATGGACATTACAAACACATTTGAGTTACTCAAACGTTTCTAGTAGCTTGTATAGTGTTTAGCCCTCACAATTCTTAACGAAACAATCTCTCAATCTTACAAAATAATACACAAAACTGATCAATGACAAAAGGTTTCTCCAATTTAGGTGCAAAAGTGAACAAAACTCACGAGAAGAATTTTTCTACACATTCTTGGCACAAACCAAGGCACAAACCCCAAAAAAAAAAAAAAAAAAAAACAACCTAATTAGAGAACCTATATTAATCCCAGTAGACCGACTCCAATACGAACTCAGGTTTCGTTCAATGATTTCAATCTCGAGACATATTTATCAACACAAACAATGATTAATTGTGCACCCACTTTATTCCCAACTGATTTCTTAAATTCGATTTTTTAGTTAACTGTGGCTTGCGTTTTGCCAGATAGGCATTTGTAGACATATCTAGTTTGGTTTGGCCTTACCCCGAACAAGCTTCTAAGATTTGGTTTCAAGATATTTTGACGTGCTCTCAACATGTGGCCGGAGGCAGGAACCGGTACCGAGGTTGCCGTGTGGGGCTCGTCGTGAGAACTAAATTGAAACAGTTGCTCTCAAGCCCCATCAACACTCCCCCTCGAACTTGCCTATATAAATCGAAGGATTGTGCTTAACAATACTCATGCTCATTCCATTAAAAAAAAAAAAATTGTAGAAATTCTTGATCTCACCATTCTTCTCAACTTCCACTCACGCGTCATGGAGTACACAACAGAACAAGCCCAATTCCAAACATGCCCAGCGAATCAGCCGGAAGTCGTGGGCACGATGCATCAAGAAGATCGGCCAATTATAAGCCTAACATTTGGAATTACGATTTCCTGCAGTCACTTAGCAGCAAACACGACCTCGTAAGATTATAATTTGTAGCTTTCGCACTATTTTATTGTCCTTTTTAACTCTAGCCATGTCTTCCTCATACGAGTGAATGGACGTTGGCATGCAATCATGCAAGTATTTGCACATGAGACGCATATTGATGTTTGAAATAGTACTTTGCTCCAAATTTATTTGTAACATCACGATGCATGTATCTCTTTGATGTAAAAAGCAATATTAGAGTTTTGGTCAGTGTTATCATATGCATCATCCATCGCATCCAGACTTGAGCTATTATATGATGTATCAAAACCAATTCATATAGCTCTACATATGCATATACTAAAGTAAAAACATCTTGGCATTGCTGTATAGATTGAATTATCTGAAGCATTTTCAAGGTAGATTTTGATCTAACAAATACGGCTCAATTCTGCAGATAGAAGGAATAAAGGAACGGATGGAAGGGCTTGTGGAGGAAGTAAAGCCAATGTTATCAAAATCAGTCGATTCACTTGCCACGTTAGAGTTAATTGACAGCATGACCAAATTGGGGTTGTCCAATCTTTTGAAAATGAAATGAAAGAAGCTCTTGAAAGAGTTGCATCCATCAACAATGGCGTTTTCACCATGGAACAACATCTCTATGCCAATGCACTTCGGTTTAGACTCCTTAGATAGCATGGCCATATCGTTTCGCAAAGTGAGTTCAAAATATGGATCTGTATGAATTTGTAGGTGTAAGATGTTACTATCAACTCACAACAGAAAAAAAAGAAGAAGAAGAAAACAATAGATAATCCTACAAATACTAAAGATTACTATACAAAAGTTGGTTCTTTTTAGAGATATCATTGAAAAGTTGACACACATGGGCTTCAATATTAGTTGTTGAGATTACAATTGAATTTTTTATTCATCGTATTGTAAAAGTCCAGCAATCGACATACCTATATGGACTTAGGGTGCATTTGGTTTTGCTTTTGGAGAAAGTTTTTGAGAAAATGCCAAAGCCTTTACATTAAAGGGTTTTTAGAAATCCAAGTAGTGTTTCGTCAATTGTAATTTAAAAGTGCATTGAAAAACAACCTTGGTTTAAATAGTGTTTGGAAAAATCACAATTTGTAAAGTACTTCTGCTTTTTTTCAAAAAAAAATTCAAAACTGGCAAAGGACTTAGCAGCCAGCAGGCAGCCGGCAAGGCCAAATCTGGCTACTGACGAGCCAGATCTGGTGTTCGCAGCCCGTTGCGTGATATGGACAAAGGACAAAGAAAATGTAAATGTAGATTACACGGTGAAGAAAGTGTCGCCCCCATAGAGGTACTATGAAATTGGATGCACATAAGCCACTCAAAGCTCATGTGTCATTATTCCTTGACGGTAATATCTTCTGAGTCATCAGTCATCGTAGTTCTAATATTGAGTATTATCAGCAATTATTCTCGGTTCCGTCCGGTCATAAATCTTTGACTTTCAATCTAAAATCAGATGAATTAAGACGCTTAAAAAAAGGAAGCATCTTATTCAATAGGAGCAATTGCGAAGATGTTGAAGCTATGATAGAGCTTCTCGAGGCTTCACATCTGGCTTTGGAAGGCGAAAACATTTTGCATGAAGCGGAAGCCTTCTCAACTGGGATTCTCCGCGAGAGAGTCTCCAGTTTGGATGGTCGGCTCTTCAAATGCACCGTCCATGCTTTGGAGCTTCCCTTGCATTGGAGGGTTCAGTGGTTCGACATCAAATGGCAAATAAGCTTGTACGAGCAACGGGAGGACAAGCAAAGCAATCTGCTTGAGCTTGCCAAGCTCAATTTCAACACGGTCCAAGCCACACACCAAAGAGATCTTAGAGAAATATCCAGGTAATTTATATGTATATTCAAAAATGATGTAGAATATGTAGCGATTCATTTGACCAAGGTCATCTATTTAAAGGATGTCATTTTCTATTTTCGGCTTATTTCATGATGAAAAGTCAACAGACTCGGTCGAGATATATATGGTCTAAATTCACCCTGGGAACGTGCCTATTTTGATGATATCTCTACCAGACATGATGTCATTTTCCTAGCTTTTGATTCTGATTAGTCGCTTCGGTAAATTCAGGTGGTGGAGGGATCTGGGACTCATGGAGCACGTGGACTTCACGAGGGATCGGCTGGTCGAGAGTTTCTTGTGTGCCCTTGGACTCTCTCAGGAAACACGGCTCAGCTCGCTCCGCAAATCTCTCACCAAAGTCGTCATCTTGATACTGGTGATCGACGATGTCTACGACCTTTATGGTTCGTTGGAAGAGTTGGAATGCTTTACCAGCGCCATTACCAGGTTGTCCACGATGCCTCCCAATCTCTTCCTTTCTTCTCTGTTGAGTTTATTTTCTCTAACTGGAATATCTGATGCTTCTAGATGGGACTCGGAGCAGATTCAACAGCTTCCCGAGTGCATGAAGGTGTGTTTCCGAGCGCTTAACGATGTTATTCACGAGATCGCTTATGATATTGGCAAAGATGAAGATTGGCATCTAGTGCTACCACATCTCGCGAAAGCCGTAAGAGAAAAACTTGTGGATAATTCCATACATATGCACATGTCACCCCAAATTTTTGTTATCCTTACATAACTAATCATCTCTGAATCAGTATATATATTTTGTTTTTTGCTTATTTTATTTTATTTTTTTTACAGTGGGCAGACTTTTGCAAAGCCTTACTTACTGAAGCAAAGTGGGACAATATGGGCTACACACCATCGCTGGAAGAGTACTTGAGCAATGCGTGGACATCATCTTCAGGACCATTGATCATGTCTCACGCTAGTTTCTTCGTGGGACATATGAATTTGGAGGATGTAGCAGATTTGCTGGAGAGAAACAAGGATCTGATTTACAATGTGTCCATGATAATTCGCCTCTGCAGTGACCTTGGAACGTCAACGGTAATTATCAAACTTCTGCGCCGAAGTTATAAACCAACTGAATTTGACATGATGTTAAGAATTCTTAGCCTGCGAAAAAAAACACGGCATATGGTGTAATTGAATCAAGGAGATCGAATCCGATAAGCACATTAAATTAATTTACTTGTTCAATTTGGCCGAAAGAGACAGAGGAGATGCTCCATCGTCAGTGGTGTGTTACATGCGAGAAGCGAATGTTCCGGAAGACGTCGCTAGGAAGCACATCAAGGAATTGATAAACCAGGCATGGAAGAGCATCAATGCTCATTGCTTTGGCAATGTCGAGACGCCCTTTTTCCGAACCTTCATTGATGTCACCGTGAACGCGTCTCGTGTTGCACATATGCTTTACCAGTTCGGAGATGGGTTTGGCGTCCAGGATGGTGATATTAGGCGGCAAATCTTATCTGTAGTGATCCACCCTATCGCTCTTAACTGAGATAAAGCGCAAATGCAATCACATGGCAAGTGCATAAGGTAGACTAGCTGCTGCCAGTCAAAAGATTGAGTACTACGCGCAAATTGTATCCTAAGCTGCATAATCATCTACTTGGGTTTAAAATGGTCAAATATCTGCAAGATGTCCATCTTACAATATCGCACAGAGTAACTATATGCCTACTCGGTCTGATCCACATGAATCGCACTCTCAAAAGAGATACTCGAGATCATAATAATCTGATTGTTCTCATCTGATGTGACATTGAACGTTGTAATGGCCAGTGGCGGTACATTATTTTCTCAATAGAATCGAAATTATGATGAAACTTATTCTATTGAATCAAGTAAATTGCACGTAAAAAAAATAGTTGGACCGCAATGGGTATGGGAAAATGAATGCGTTTCTCATAATTTCTCATCTTGTTATAGGACGATTTGTGAGGTTTTATTGGTGACATCCGTTATCCACTAACACGCAGCCTTATCAAATGTCAATGCATTTTCCCCTTGAAAGTTTGTCATCTGGTCTCTGTCCATAGAAATGCTTCTTCAAGTTAGTAGATTGGAATTTTATGTTGTATTGACATGGTGAAAACGACAAAATTTGCAACTTGCGGGTCAACTAAATATGTTAAGAAATCAACCTCCGTCGTACTTGAATTGATTTTAAATAGTATCCTTTCCATTATATTATGACACCTAATTTATGGTGACCATTAATAATTCATTGCGTAGAAAAATTAGGGATTGATTTCGACCCCTAAATAAAAATTATTATTAAATTGCAAATAGGTGTTAAGTGTTATGAAATACATGAATGAATAGAATACATGAATGAATATTCATTATATTCATCTTATCCAATGTACTTATTATGGTATATTTGTATCAAATGTTCTAAGTACATCTCCCTATACAATGAACGTTCGTCTCCCTTATCCTGTACATGTATCATTCGATACATTGATATTAATGATAAGTACATTCTTATTCTCCTATAAATAGGAGTTTAGTTTTGATGTACAAAACACAACAACAGAAAACACGGTGAGATACTAGAAATAAAGCTCTCTCATCTTGCTTTCTCTACTATTTAATGGTGTTCACTTGCTTTCTCTTCTCAATCTCTTCTCTATTATATATTCGCAACACAATATTTTACAACACGTTATCAGCACGAGGATCTACCGACGAGTAAGTAATTTTTGTAAGGTGGGTATTATTTTTATTAATCAACTTATACTTCATCTTCTTCTATCAATTCTTCATTTTTATTTTCTTGGCCCGAAGCCATATTTCAAATCTAAAAGTATCATTCTGCTCCTAAAGTAGCGGTGGATATTTGGAAATCCTTTTAATTAATTTATGGATTTATTTTTGCAAGGATTATGGCAAATATTGAAAAGCCCAAATTCCACATCCTGGAAGTGAGTGGAAATAATTATCTATCCTGGTGCCTTGACATGGAAATGCACCTCCAAGGGCAATGTCTCGCCAATACAATTATAGAGGATGGAACCTCAAATGAAAAGGATAAAGCAAATGCGTTGATTTTTATTCGCTGTCATTTGCATGAGAGCCTGCAGACTCAATATTTATCTGTTCGAGATCCTCATATCTTGTGGAGGAGGTTGAAGGATAGGCATGATCATACCAAAACTATTATCCTCCCTCAAGCACAATATGATTGGCAAAATCTTAGACTGCAAGATTTTAAATCAGTGTCGACTATAATTCTGCTTTATTTGATATCGTTTCTCGGCTTGAGTTATGCGGTATCAAACTTGTGACATCCCAAATTTTCAACCCTGTCTTCTACTGAATAAATCGGGTATTTCATTGACGCGTCTATAGGGTTATTCTCGAGCCGATCGCTCTCGAGATAACTAGACTATCAGGGGAAATTATTAAGGAATTTTAAGGCAATAGACTTGAGAACTCGATCGGGAATCGGCTTCTCGGCCGTGTCCATCTTTAGAGGTCATTACGGCGCAGATTAAAAATCGATTTGAAATCGAGAGATAGATTGGATCGGCAGAGATGTGTGGCTAATCGTGGGTGACACCACCGAATTAGAAAATTCTCGTCGGCCGACACTAGGCGATTTTCTTATTGTTTTGGTACCCCGTGTCCGTGCTTGAGTCCTCGAGATTTTCACCGACAATCAAGAGTCGCCATTGAGTCGAGTGGGTTTATAGTGGCTCGAAGAAAATCGACCACGGGTCATTTGCCTTAAAAAGTTCTGAAAACTACCCGATAGTCTAGGTCACGCTAAAAAACGCGCCGAATGAAAATTAACCGCCAATTCGAGTCCGATTTCAGAAATTGAAGTTTTGGCCATGTCACAATAAATTTTAGGAGCATCGACTCAGTCTCAGAAGATTTTCGGAGATTCGGGAAATTTTACGGAAATTGGATTCGGACGTCGCGGAAATTTGGCCGAAGTTCAGATTGGCTAAATTAATGGGAAATTTGACTTTTGGGTTGAGCCTGTGTGTATCGGAGATTTATAGAAAATTTCTTGGGATTATCTACGTCGAAATTGGACCTCAATTTGGGAATTTATTGGAGAAATTGAAGTTCAAATGGTGAAATTCGTATCATCCCCCTCACCCCAAAGAATATTGACTACTGCGAGAGGTTATGGAAGTCATTTGGATGGTCTAATGAAAAGTGTTTTTACTTGGCTAAGAGTGATTCATGGAGATATTCTTGCAAAATATCAAGCTAAGGCCCACCTCCTCCCTCATCCTCTCTCTTTAGTTACCGTGAATTGTTTCTCTTCCCTCCATCCCATTTCATGCGACTCAAGCTGAAGAGAAACCGAACAATTCACTAAAGACTCTACCCTTCCTCAACTCTGCTTCGTCCATCACTCCGTTCCACCGCTCGAAGCCAGCATCGAGGAAGCCGCGCCAACTCTCGTCCACCACCTGCAGTTTTCATCAACCGCATCCACCGAAACTGTTTCGGTGTGGAAGCTGCTGCTGCTCGCCTTCAGTTCAACGAACGGAAATCAACAAGTGGTGAAGCCCTCCCCGCCGTTGCCACCTGCCAACTTCTCCTTTTGCTTCGGTCAACAAGCAAACCACCGAAACCTTGGTTGACCGCTTGAAGCCCACGATTCCACCGAGTTTGGTCGGCCACTCACGCCCCACCAACAGAGAAGCCGCGGGAACGGAGGGAGTCAACCTCGATTCTTCACAGGCAGTTTGTTGACCTTGTGGCCGCGTGTCTTCAGCTCCATTGAACTCAACCGAGCGACGTCCAAGCCTCCGCACGTCCGCGCCACTTGTCCCTGCACCGCGATTCTTTAGTCAATAGCCGCAAGCTGCTCCCATTTGGTTGACAACCGAGCGAAGTCGAAGCAGCTCCGTTCTTCACGGCGTCTTCTTCAGCTCGTGCGAAGCGGCCCAGCCCAGCTCCTTCGTGAGTTCAGCCGCAAGCCCATTGGAAGCCCATGATTTCAGCAGTCTTCGGCCCAGCAGATTCTTTTCTGGTTCAAGCCCATTCACAGCAAGCTTCAGTCCATTTGAAGCCCATGTTCAGTCTTGATTCAAGCCCAGTCCAGTGATGTACAGCAAGTTCTTTTGAAGCCCAAGCCCGCGAGGCAAGATCTTTGGGCCCGGCCCGAGTGTCCGTTGACGCCGCCGAAAGTTCGGATTTCGGCCGTCGTCATGTCGCCGTTGCGGTGATTCGATCTCCGCTTTTGATCAAGTGAGTTTTACTCACTAAAGCTTTATTAGTTTGCTAATTATGCCTTAGGGTTGGTTAGATTTAATTACATGCACTTAGGTGGTTAGATTAGGTTAGAACAATTAATTTAGTGACTTAATGATGCATGTTAGGTGGTTAGACCTAGCTATTAGCAAGTAGAAATGTTTTGTTATTTATTGAATGCATCTCGGGATTTTTCCCGACCCGTTTCGGGCTCCAATAAGGCAATATGGGCCTAAATTGGATTTTTAATGTTTATTTATTTATTTTCGAAATTTATTTATTTAATTAATTATTATTCCGGAAATTCAACCGGGATGGCGGTGACCGGAATTTCGTGCTGATTGTCGTGGTGAAGCTCGTTTATTCATTTGAGCTCTACGTTGTGTGGAATTGAATTAATTGTGAAATTTTAGGATTTGTCCTAAATTGTTGGTTATTGAGTATTTGATTGGTAATGGCCGAGCATGAGTATATAGCGCCAGTACGTTGATGGGCTATATAGTAAGGAGAATGGTGAGACCAATCAGGTACGATATTATTGGACATACGTGGTTCGGTAATTGGAAGTATCACTGGCAAAAACGGCGCCTTAAAGAACGCACGTAAATGACTTATAGACAAACGTGGTTCGGTGGTTATGGGAATATCACTGGTGAAAACGGCGCCTTAAAGAACGCATGATATTGTCTATAGCCGATGTCACCTTGGCGAAAACGGCGCCCTTGAAAGGACACGTGGTTCGGTGATCAAGGTTATCACTGAGGTGAAAACGGCGCTTAAGAACGCACGGTGTCGGTGATTGGTATGTCATTGGCGAAAACGACGCCCGAGAAACACATGTGATTTGGTGAATGAGTACACCACTGGAAAATCATGGTATGAGTAGGAATGACCAGGAGAGATTGTGACGTCAGGATTTTGGCCCCAATTTATTTGGATAAATAGGGCATTTTGGTTCGATTGAAGCTAAGGATTGTGGAATTGGGATGCAAGTGGGCTATATTGGTAATGAAAAATACCAATTGGAATGACGAGTGTTAAATGAAATTATGAGTCAATTTAAATTGAATCAAGAGGGATTAAGGTCAATTGGGAAGAGAACTTGGCAAAATTCGCATGCCACCTCTACCCCAAACTTTGGCCTACCTAAATGCTTCTAGAAGGGGCAAAGTTGTCAAGAAATGGTGGGTGGATGACAGCCATAGTGGCCCACGTATGGCTGACCTAAGAGAGAGAGAGAGTGAGGGAAAGAGAAAGAAAATTTGGTTTTCTCTTCTTCTCTTCTCTCTTCCGTCGACACCCTCTCTCCCTCTTCTTGCTGCTCGTGCCATGGCTGTGCGAAGACCAGAGCTGGCGAAGCAGCAACGGCAGCTTCGCCCGTCGCCGCCTCTTGCCGCCGCCGTCGCACGCCCGCAAGCCACCGGAGCTGCTCCCGTGCACCCGAGCCGCCGCCGAGCTGCCGTCCGCGTGCGTCCGCCCCTCTCCTCCCTCGGTTCGAATAGATTCGACTAGCGAAGTAGAAGCAGCGATCGGCGTTGCTTGAAGGAGCTACAATCGCGCCGGAGCTGCCTTCGCCGTCGTGGCCACCGCCACCGTCCGTCTCCGCCCGCCCGCTTGAACGCCGTCCACCCTCTGTCTTCCTCTCCGTTTGCTGCTCGGGGTTCCGGATGCGGGAGGACACCGGAGTTGGGGCGGCTGGCGTTGTTGGACCGGGGCTGCCGCACCGCCGCCCCGCGACGCCGTGCACTCCGCCGCTGCTCCGCTCAGCTCGGTCTCCCTCTCGCCCAACTCGCTGTTCGAGCTGCTGTCCAACCCCTGTTCCGCCTCTGTCCAGCTCGTGCAAGACCCGCCGGAGCTTCCTCCGACCACCTCCGGCCACCGTGAAGACTCGCCTTGGTCTTGTTCAGCTCCTCCGTTCATTCCCGAGCTCAGCCAGCCCCGGATCCGCCCACCTTCGCCTCCAACCAGCAGCGATCAGAGGACTGCAGAAATGGGTTTGCAGCAACCATTTGTTTGGCCCGTTTTGGCCGCCTTCCCGAGCCGGATGCTCGGCCCGCTTTGAGGAAAGTCGATCCTCACGTCGAGCCCGTCGTTTTGAGTGAGTTTTACTCACTAATGCCTCCTTAGTGTGCTAATTACACTTAAAGGTTGATTAGTTTTAATTAAATGTAATTAGGTTGTTATATTAGAATTGATTAGTGATTATTAGTTAATTGCTTTGCATATTAGTTGTGTGATTAGTGTAATTAGATAGAGAATTACTTGTAGTATTTATTGGATGCTTCTTGGGATTTTTCCGTCCCTTATCGGGTGTTAATTAAGCGATTCGGGCCTAGGTGGTATTTTTAGGAATTAAATATTAATTTCGAAATTAATTATTTAATTATTTATTTCCCGGAAATTCAACCGGGGATGGCTAGTGACCGGGATTTTATGCTGATGATGGTGGCGCAGACCGTTTATTTAATTGAGCTTCATATTGTGCTAAATTGGAATTATTATGTTTATTTATTTAATTTTTGAAATTAATTATTTAATTATTTATTTCCGAAAATTCAAGCGGGATGGCTAGTGACCGGGATTTTATGCTGATGATGGTGGTGCAGACCGTTTATTTAATTGAGCTTCATATTGTGCTAAATTGGAATTATTATGTTTATTTATTTAATTTTTGAAATTAATTATTTAATTATTTATTTTAGGAAATTCAAGCAGGATGGCCAGTGGCCGGAATTTCGTGCTGATTGTCGTGGTGCAGTCCGTTTATTTAATTGAACCATACTTCATGATGAATTGAATTATTTGTGAAAGAAGGAACTATTCTTTAATTGAATAATCTTTGGTTATTAATTGAAAAGAATTGGGCTTCAGTTGATAATGCCAAAAAAGATCTGAGTGGGCTACGAGAAAATGATGGAATTTATAAAAAGGAAATTATTATGTTTTGGCTAAGGCCAATCAAGCTCATGACATTTTGTCGGGAATGATAAAATTGGTTATTTGATGGTTTGCTTGGAATGACATGTATACCGGCTCGATGACTCTACGGAGCATCTGGAGACAGGACGGTATGATAAATTGCGTGTATACCGGCTCGATGACTCTACGGAGCATCTGGAGACAGGACGGTATGATAAATTGTGTGTATACCGGCTCGATGACTCTACGGAGCATCTTGAGACGGGGACGGTATGATCTACCGGCTCGATGACTCTACGGAGCATGCGGAGACGGGACGGTATGATAAATTGCGTGTATACCGGCTCGATGACTCTACGGAGCATCGGAGACAGGGACGGTATGATAAATTGTGTGTATACCGGCTCGATGACTCTACGGAGCATCTTGAGACGGGGACGGTATGATCTACCGGCTCGGTGACTCTACAGATTATCTTGAGACAAGATGCGGTATGATATACCGGCTCGATAATCCTATAGATCATCTTGAGACAGTACGGTATGATAAATGGTTGATCAAGAGATAATTTGGATGACATGTAATCGACTAGGTCGATTGATCGATGATTCGATCCAGGTGTGACTTGATGCGATTCATTGCCTTGGGTTGATGTTGTGAATTGAATGATTGAAGGGAGATGATCGTGAGTGGTCTTCCTGATGTGAAATCGACTAAGTCGATTAGATCGATGCTTCGATCTGTGATGTGATTGCTTGTGTGCCTATTCGAACTGTACTAATATGCAGGTGAAATATGAGGCTAAGGTACGTCATCTGACTCATGTTGTGCGTAGGCAGCCCTAAGGTGTATTAGTTTACTAATCGGGTCTTAGGGAGTAGAACTTCTGCTGAGACGTGGTCTCGGTGGTTATTGAATAACCATTTCGGGACTTGGATGAGGAGCCTAAGGAGCATGAATCTGATGAGGAGGTCACGATGAGGAACCCGAAGAGGAGTACGTGGAGGAGGACCCCGAGTACGACCCGGATGAGGGCGAGATCCCGTCCGTCTTGTCGAGTCCTTGTTTGCATGTAAAAAGATGTAGTTGTGAATTTTCAGTATGAGAAATGTATGGCCTGCTTTTCTATCCCATTGCTTTATTGTCAGGGATTTATAATCGCTTCCGCATGTGCATATATACATGAAAGGGTCGGCGATACATAGTCTGGGATATCGCATTTTTAAATCGACCAAAAGTAAGGGATGTGTGCGTGCACGAGGGTCGGGGCGTGACATCCCCTTTTTGTGGTATCGAGCAATGGTTAGGCATTGGAGTGATAAGGTGCGATGACCTATGGGATAATAGTAGGAAAGGCCTTTAAATTCATGAGGTGCATGTGTTTGATAGTTGATTGGTAGAATTGTTTGTCATGTGTGAATCGATTGCTTCTAATCGTTGTGGATTCGGAAGGCGAGTGTTGACTCGGCGTTTGAGTGTAAGAGTGCCACCGCGGGTTGGTACTAGTGTAGCAGCATTGATTGATCTTAAGCTCGATAAGATTGATTTGATGCAAGTGTTTCTTCGGATCTGGATGAGCCAGTGAGATCAGAATCAAGTTGTTGTTGTTGCTATCTTGCTGAGGTTTAACCTGGAAGGATGATCAGGGAATATATTTCGATATCTGAGTCAAGATTCGGTGCAAGCGATTGGGAATTCGGTCGGGGTAAAGGCGATGTTGAGAGAATGATATTCTATTCCACCCAATAGGAAAGGTGGCATAGTCAGGTTAGCATTCAGATTAATGGAACATGTTGTTCTATGGAAGATGATATAGATCAGTCTCGTGTATTCTGAGGGCAAGAAATTGTGGTAAGTGTCGTCAGTACGGGCAGTGATTTATGGTGTATCCACATAAGAAGATGGAATCTTGACAACGGTTACTGCTGTCACTGTTGGTAGGACAGTTCAGGAGAAGTGCACCATAGAACGCACTGTGGAATTTCTGGGATAGGTCTCTAGCACAAGAAGTAGTGCATCCTAGCACTTGACAAGAGGTAAAAGACTCACCAGATAGGTGTCGAAATTGTGGAAGAAAACCTGGATGAATTCAGTATCCAGGTATGGTGAGAAGAGCGGAAATGGAACCGACCTGGCACTAGGCAGAGGAAGAATGTTTTGGGGGAAAATTCTATCAGAGTATCGTAGCAGAGTTTGGATGAAGTTTGGGGAACTTCAGTTTATTGAAATAAGTGGAAGAAAGGGGAATCACCAGTTATTGTTCTTTGGAGTAATAGAACCGAAGGTACGGATGTGAAGATTGATGAATGAGGAATTCATGCATATTAGTGCATCGCTTTAAGGAACATCAGTTTTGTGGAAAGAGAAATGAAAATGGTTCATTGCAATCATGCATCAACCATTGTCAACTTAATTGGGTGACTTGTTATAAAGAGTGTTGATGTCTTCAAGGATCGACTTGAGGACGGGGTTATCTTCAGTTGAGAACCAAGAAAAAGGTTATGCGAAGACAACACTTCGCACTTGATTTAGCCTTGTGAGAATAATGTAAAGCCATTTGATTTGACGAACGCTTCAGCCGCTATCATAGACTTGACAAGCTGAGTATCCAAGGAATATCTAGATCAATGGTGATCGTGTGGTGTAGTGACATTCTAGGGTATTCATTAAGTGATGAGGATCACGAGAGCCCCTAAGAATGGTCATGTGATTACAGGTTAAGGAATCTTCATGGACCCAGCCAAGATTGAATCGGTTGTTTATGGACCAAGATTGACATCAATGTCAGAGATAAGAAGTTGTGGGGATTGGACAGATTACTACAGGAGGCTTGTGAAAGAATTTTCAGCATCAGTACCATCGTGGGCTTGATCTCTTAAGAAGAAGAGAAATTCATCGGCATTGACAAGTATGAGGATAATTTCTAGAGTTTAAAGGATGGGTGCATATTGATGCAACATGAGAAGATTGTTGCATAACCGTTCCACCGGTTGAGACCCAATAAGTGGAATACGAAGCGGTGTCGTGAACCAGAATTTTGGCAGAAATATAATAGTGATATTGGGTATCACCTTGGAGGAACGAAATGAGTCATTAACGTGTTGAGCCGAGAGTCTTCAATTGTGCATAGACGGCTAAAGTGTAGACTTTATGTGAAAAGACTTGAAGCTTGGTTTTCAAAATTGAGGCAGGCTACCATTTGAATTTTATAGCCACCCTCAAGATTGAACCAAATGTTCAAGTTAGAATCGGCGCCTAGTTGGTAGATAAAGATGTGCATAAGATCTTATAAGAGGATACTGGCAAGAAAGGATCTGACTTTAAGATTTCTGAGAATGGAAAGTTCGGGTTCCATGAGTGATTGAATACACTTGACAGTGTAGCACTCAAGGAAAAGATCTTGTCGGAAGTTCATTATAGTATTGCAGTTTTGACCAGATGGTGCAAGTAAATTAGAATCGGCATCGGCTAGATTAGTAAGCTGATATGAAGATAGATATTGCCGAGCAGGTTGCAAGTGTCAGAAGTGGTTGTAAGTGGAAGCTCGGTAATGCGAATAGGGAGAAGTTTTACCATCGCTTGAGAGTCCCAAGTGGGAATGGAAATATATCACAATGGAACATTGTGATAGGCTTACTAAGGATTTGGGGAATTGCGATACCATTTGAGAATAGTGGTTGATCGATAGATGGAGTTGGTCCACTTTGGTACAAAGTGCGAATAGATCTTGTTTTGAGTGTAACATCCAGATTTCGGGCTCTGATTTCGATTAGATAAATTGGGCATTTCATCGACGCGATTACGGTGTTTTTCTCTGAGTTGGCCACTCATGAGATAACTAGACTAGCTGGGTGAGTTATTAAGGACCTTAAGGCAAATAGACTTGAGAATTCGACCATGGATCGACTTCTCGACCGTGCTCATCTTTAGAGATCATTGCGGCACAGTATAAAACCCGATTTGAAATCAAAGATAGATCAGTTCGATTGAGATGAATGACCGATCGTGGGTGACTCCACTAAATTGGAAAATTCTCATCGACCGACACTAATTTGATGTTCTATCGTCTTGGCGCCCTGTGTCCGTATTTGAATCTTTGAGATTTTCACGACAATCGAGAGTCACCAATGGGTCGAATGGGTTTATTGTGGCTCGAAGAAAATCGACCACGGGTCATTTGTCCTAAAAAGCTCTGAACACTATCCAGTAGCCTAGGTCACACTAAAAGCGTGTCGGAGTGAAATTAACCGCCAATCTAAGTTCGATTTCAGAAATTGAAGATCCTATCTTATCAGAGTGGGTATACCGAAGTGTGTGTGCATTAGATAATTCGCCGGCATCGAGTGCCGAGGATGAATTATATTTTGAATATAGCTAAGAGATTATATATTTGGCAAAGTTTTCAGAGGGTTCTTTATTGAGCAATGTATAGCAGATGGTACAGAATTTCAGTGATGAAAAGAAAGTGAAGAAAGATTACAGGCTAGAGTCAGCTCAGAAATCAGTGTTTATAGTTGTCAGATCAATGTCAGAGTAAAGACTGCTCAGAACTGTCAGAAAGCTTGAATCGTTGAGGTTCGAAGGTCTATTAGGGAGTCGAGAAGAAGAGATCAGATGTGAATGATGGAGTGTCATATATGAGAAGCTCGGTTTAGTTGTTGGCTCGAAAGAGCAGAGTTTGTATACCAAGATGATCTCCTTAGTCAAAATGGTCGACAACACCATGGGACCGAAGGATTAGCATGGGAAAAAAGTGAGACTCGATGGGACGACAATACCCCCACCATTTGAATAAGGATTGGTAAAGGTTTAAATTTCGAGGACGAAATTTTTGTAAGAGGGGAAGAGTTGTGACATCCAGATTTTCGGGTCCTAATTTCGACTGGATAAATAGGGCCGCTTTGGTTCAGTTGAAGCTAAGGATTGTGGAATTGGGATGCAAGTGGGCTATATTGGTAATGAAAAATACCAATTGGAATGACGAGGTGTTAGATGAAATTATGGGAGTCAATTTAAATTGAATCAAGAGGGATTAAGGTCCAATTGGGAAGAGAACTTGGCAAAATTCGCATGCCACCTCTACCCCAAACTTTGGCCTACCTAAATGCTTCTAGAAGGGGCAAAGTTGTCAAGAAATGGTGGGTGGATGACAGCCATAGTGGCCCACGTATGGCTGACCTAAGAGAGAGAGAGTGAGGGAAAGAGAAAGAAAATTTGGTTTTCTCTTCTTCTCTTCTCTCTTCCGTCGACACCCCTCTCTCCCTCTTCTTCTTTGCTCGTGCCATGGCTATGCGAGCCCGAGCAGCAGCCGGCAGCAACAGCAGCTTCGCCCGTCGCCGCCTCTTGCCGCCGCCGTCGCACGCCCGCAAGCCACCGGAGCTGCTCCCGTGCACCCGAGCCGCCGAGCTGCCGTCGCGTGCGTCCGCCCCTCTCCTCCCCTCCGGTTCGAATAGATTCGACTAGCGAAGTAGAAGCAGCGATCGGCGTTGCTTGAAGGAGCTACAATCGCGCCGGAGCTGCCTTCGCCGTCGTGCGGAACACGCCACCGTCCGTCTCCCGCCCGCCCGCTTGAACGCCGTCCACCCTCTGTCTTCCTCTCCGTTTGCTGCTCGGGGTTCCGAATGCGGGAGGACACCGGAGTTGGGGGCAGCTGGCGTTGTTGGACCGAGCTGCCGCACCGCCGCCCGCGCGACGCCGTGCACTCCGCCGCTGCTCCGCTCAGCTCGGTCTCCCTCTCGCCCAACTCGCTGTTCCCGAGCTGCTGTCCAACCCCTGTTCCGCCCCGTCCGGCTCGTGCAAGACCCGCCGGAGCTTCCTCCGACCACCTCAGGCCACCGTGAAGACTCGCCTTGGTCTTGTTCAGCTCCTCCGTTCATTCCCGAGCTCAGCCAGCCCCGGATCCGCCCACCTTCGCCTCCAACCAGCAGCGATCGAGGACTGCAGAAATGGGTTTGCAGCAAGAATTGTTTGGCCCGTTTTGGCCGCCTTCCCGAGCAGGATGCTCGGCCCGCTTTGAGGAAAGTCGATCCTCACGTCGAGCCCGTCGTTTTGAGTGAGTTTTACTCACTAATGCCTCCTTAGTGTGCTAATTACACTTAAAGGTTGATTAGTTTTAATTAAATGTAATTAGGTTGTTATATTAGAATTGATTAGTGATTATTAGTTAATTGCTTTGCATATTAGTTGTGTGATTAGTGTAATTAGATAGAGAATTACTTGTAGTATTTATTGGATGCTTCTTGGGATTTTTCCCGTCCCTTATCGGGTGTTAATTAAGCGATTCGGGCCTAGGTGGTATTTTTAGGAATTAAATATTAATTTCGAAATTAATTATTTAATTATTTATTTCCCGGAAATTCAACTGGGATGGCTAGTGACCGGGATTTTATGCTGATGATGGTGGCGCAGACCGTTTATTTAATTGAGCTTCATATTGTGCTAAATTGGAATTATTATGTTTATTTATTTAATTTTTGAAATTAATTATTTAATTATTTATTTCCGAAAATTCAATTTAGGATGGCTAGTGACCGGGATTTTATGCTGATGATGGTGGTGCAGACCGTTTATTTAATTGAGCTTCATATTGTGCTAAATTGGAATTATTATGTTTATTTATTTAATTTTTGAAATTAATTATTTAATTATTTATTTTCCGGAAATTCAACAGGATGGCCGGTGACCGGAATTTCGTGCTGATTGTCGTGGTGCAGTCCGTTTATTTAATTGAACCATACTTCATGATGAATTGAATTATTTGTGAAAGAAGGAACTATTCTTTAATTGAATAATCTTTGGTTATTAATTGAAAAAGAATTGGGCTTCGGTTGATAATGCCAAAAAAGATGCGAGTGGGCTACTGAAAATGATGGAATTTATAAAAAGGAAATTATTATGTTTTGGCTAAGGCCAATCAAGCTCATGACATTTTGTCGGGAATGATAAAATTGGTTATTTGATGGTTTGCTTGGAATGACATGTATACCGGCTCGATGACTCTACGGAGCATCCGGAGACGGGGACGGTATGATAAATTGCGTGTATACCCGGCTCGATGACTCTACGGAGCATCTGGAGACAGGACGGTATGATAAATTGTGTGTATACCGGCTCGATGACTCTACGGAGCATCTTGAGACGGGACGGTATGATCTACCGGCTCGATGACTCTACGGAGCATGCGGAGACGGGACGGTATGATAAATTGCGTGTATACCGGCTCGATGACTCTACGGAGCATGGAGACGGGACGGTATGATAAATTGTGTGTATACCGGCTCGATGACTCTACGGAGCATCTTGAGACGGGACGGTATGATCTACCGGCTCGGTGACTCAGATTATCTTGAGACAGTACGGTATGATATACCGGCTCGATAATCCTATAGATCATCTTGAGACAGTACGGTATGATAAATGGTTGATCAAGAGATAATTTGGATGACATGTAATCGACTAGGTCGATTGATCGATGATTCGATCTGGGTGTGACTTGATGCGATTCATTGCCTTGGGTTGATGTTGTGAATTGAATGATTGAAGGGAGATGATCGTGAGTGGTCTTCCTGATGTGAAATCGACTAAGTCGATTAGATCGATGCTTCGATCTGTGATGTGATTGCTTGTGTGCCTATTCGAACGTACTAATATGCAGGTGAAATATGAGGCTAAGGTACGTCATCTGACTCATGTTGTGCGTAGGCAGCCCTAAGGTGTATTAGTTTACTAATCGGGTCTTAGGGAGTAGAACTTGCTGAGACGTGGTCTCAGTGGTTATTGAATAACCATTTCAGGACTTGGATGAGGAGCCTAAGGAGCATGAATCGATGAGGAGGTCACGATGAGGAACCCGAAAGAGGAGTACGTGGAGGAGGACCCGAGTACGACCCGGATGAGGGCGAGATCCCGTCCGGTCTTGTCGGTCCTTGTTTGCATGTAAAAAAAGATGTAGTTGTGAATTTTCAGTATGAGAAATGTATGGCCTGCTTTTCTATCCCATTGCTTTATTGTCAGGGATTTATAAGCTGCTTCCGCATGTGCATATATACATGAAAGGGTCGGCGATACATAGTCCTGGGATATCGCATTTTTAAATCGACCAAAAGTAAGGGATGTGTGCGTGCCTGAGGGTCGGGGCGTGACATCCCCTTTTTGTGGTATCAGAGCAATGGTTAGGCATTGGAGTGATAAGGTGCGATGACCTATGGGATAATAGTAGGAAAGGCCTTTAAATTCATGACTGGTGCATGTGTTTGATAGTTGATTGGTAGAATTGTTTGTCATGTGTGAATCGATTGCTTCTAATCGTTGTGGATTCGGAAGGCAGAGTGTTGACTCTGGCCAGTTTGAGTGTAAGAGTGCCACCGCGGGTTGGTACTAGTGTAGCAGCATTGATTGATCTTAAGCTCGATAAGATTGATTTGATGCAAGTGTTTCTTCGGATCTGGATGAGCCGGTGAGATCGAGAATCAAGTTGTTGTTGTTGCTATCTTGCTGAGGTTTAACTTTTTGGAAGGATGATCGGGGAATATATTTCGATATCGAGTCAAGATTCGGTGCAAGCGGATTGGGAATTCGGTCGGGGTAAAGGCGATGTTGAGAGAATGATATTCTATTCCACCCAATAGGAAAGGTGGCATAGTCGGGTTAGCATTCGATTAATGGAACATGTTGTTCTATGGAAGATGGTATGAATCAGTCTCGTGTATTTTGAGGACAGGAAATTGTGGTAAGTGTCGCCGGTACGGACGGTGATTTATGGTGTATCCGCATAAGAAGATGGAATCTTGACAACGGATTCTTGCTGTCCTTGTTGGTAGAGCGATTCGGGAGAAGTGCGCCATAGAACGCACTTGTGGAATTGCTGGGATAGGTCTCGGCACAAGAAGTAGTGCATCCTAGCACTTGACAAGAGGTAAAAGACTCACCGGATAGGTGTCGAAATTGTGGAAGAAAACCTGGATGAATTCGGTATCGGTATGGTGAGAAGAGCGGAAATGGAACCGACCGGCACTAGGCGAGAGGAAGAATGTTTTGGGGAAAATTCTATCGAGTATCGTAGCGAGTTTGGATGAAGTTTGGGGAACTTCAGTTTATTGAAATAAGTGGAAGAAAGGGGAATCACCGAGTTATTGTTCTTTGGAGTAATAGAACCGAAGGTACGGATGTGAAGATTGATGAATGAGGAATTCATGCATATTAGTGCATCGCTTTAAGGAACATCAGTTTTGTGGAAAGAGAAATGAAAATGGTTCATTGCAATCATGCATCAACCATTGTCAACTTAATTGGGTGACTTGTTATAAAGAGTGTTGATGTCTTCAAGGATCGACTTGAGGACGGAGGTTATCTTCGATTGAGAACCAAGAAAAAGGTTATACGAAGACAACACTTCTCGCACTTGATTTAGCCTTGTGAGAATAATGTAAAGCCATTTGATTTGACGAACGCTTCAGCCGCTATCATAGACTTGACAAGCTGAGTATCCAAGGAATATCTAGATCAATGGTGATCGTGTGGTGTAGTGACATTCTAGGGTATTCATTAAGTGATGAGGATCACGAGAGCCCCTAAGAATGGTCATGTGATTACGAGGTTAAGGAATCTTCATGGACCCGGCCAAGATTGAATCGGTTGTTTATGGACCAAGATTGACATCAATGTCAGAGATAAGAAGTTGTGGGGATTGGACAGATTACTACAGGAGGCTTGTGAAAGAATTTTCAGCATCAGTACCATCGTGGGCTTGATCTCTTAAGAAAGAAGAGAAATTCATCGGCATTGACAAGTATGAGGATAATTTCTAGAGTTTAAAGGATGGGGTGCATATTGATGCAACATGAGAAGATTGTTGCATAACCGTTCCACCAGTTGAGACCCAATAAGTGGAATACGAAGCGGTGTCGTGAACCAGAATTTTGGCAGAAATATAATAGTGATATTGGGTATCACCTTGGAGGAACGAAATGAGTCATTAACGTGTTGAGCCGAGAGTCTTCAATTGTGCATAGGCGGCTAAAGTGTAGACTTTATGTGAAAAGACTTGAAGCTTGGTTTTCAAAATTGAGGCGAGGCTACCATTTGAATTTTATAGCCACCCTCAAGATTGAACCAAATGTTCAAGTTAGAATCGGCGCCTAGTTGGTAGATAAAGATGTGCATAAGATCTTATAAGAGGATACTGGCAAGAAAGGATCTGACTTTAAGATTTCGAGAATGGAAAGTTCGGGTTCCATGAGTGATTGAATACACTTGACAGTGTAGCACTCAAGGAAAAGATCTTGTCGGAAGTTCATTATAGTATTGCAGTTTTGACCAGATGGTGCAAGTAAATTAGAATCGGCATCGGCTAGATTAGTAAGCTGATATGAAGATAGATATTGCCGAGCAGGTTGCAAGTGTCAGAAGTGGTTGTAAGTGGAAGCTCGGTAATGCGAATAGGGAGAAGTTTTACCATCGCTTGAGAGTCCCAAGTGGGAATGGAAATATATCACAATGGAACATTGTGATAGGCTTACTAAGGATTTGGGGAATTACTGATACCATTTGAGAATAGTGGTTGATCGATAGATGGAGTTGGTCCACTTTGGTACAGTGCGAATAGATCTTGTTTTGAGTGTAACATCCAGATTTCGGGCTCTGATTTCGATTAGATAAATTGGGCATTTCATCGACGCGATTACAGTGTTTTTCTCTGAGTTGGCCACTCATGAGATAACTAGACTAGCTGGGTGAGTTATTAAGGACCTTAAGGCAAATAGACTTGAGAATTCGACCATGGATCGACTTCTCGGCCCGTGCTCATCTTTAGAGATCATTGCGGCACGGTATAAAACCCGATTTGAAATCAAAGATAGATCAGTTCGATTGAGATGAATGACCGATCGTGGGTGACTCCACTAAATTGGAAAATTCTCATCGACCGACACTAATTTGATGTTCTATCGTCTTGGCGCCCTGTGTCCGTATTTGAATCTTTGAGATTTTCACGACAATCGAGAGTCACCAATGGGTCGAATGGGTTTATTGTGGCTCGAAGAAAATCGACCACGGGTCATTTGTCCTAAAAAGCTCGAACACTATCCAGTAGCCTAGGTCACACTAAAAGCGTGTCGGAGTGAAATTAACCGCCAATCTAAGTTCGATTTCAGAAATTGAAGATCTATCTTATCGAGTGGGTATACCGAAGTGTGTGTGCATTAGATAATTCGCCGGCATCGAGTGCCGAGGATGAATTATATTTTGAATATAGCTAAGAGATTATATATTTGGCAAAGTTTTCAGAGGGTTCTTTATTGAGCAATGTATAGCAGATGGTACAGAATTTCAGTGATGAAAAGAAAGTGAAGAAAGATTACGAGGCTAGAGTCGGCTCGAAATCGGTGTTTATAGTTGTCGAGATCAATGTCGAGTAAAGGCGCTCGAAGCTGTCGAAAAGCTTGAATCGTTGAGGTTCGAAGGTCTATTAGGGAGTCGAGAAGAAGAGATCAGATGTGAATGATGGAGTGTCATATATGAGAAGCTCAGTTTAGTTGTTGGCTCAGAAAGAGCAGAGTTTGTATACCAAGATGATCTCCTTAGTCAAAATGGTCAGACAACACCATGGGACCGAAGGATTAGCATGGGAAAAAAGTGAGACTCGATGGGACGACAATACCCCCACCATTTGAATAAGGATTGGTAAAGGTTTAAATTTCGAGGACGAAATTTTTGTAAGAGGAAGAGTTGTGACATCCAGATTTTCGGGTCCTAATTTATTTGGATAAATAGGGCCGCTTTGGTTCAGTTGAAGCTAAGGATTGTGGAATTGGGATGCAAGTGGGCTATATTGGTAATGAAAAATACCAATTGGAATGACGAGGTGTTAGATGAAATTATGGGAGTCAATTTAAATTGAATCAAGAGGGATTAAGGTCCAATTGGGAAGAGAACTTGGCAAAATTCGCATGCCACCTCTACCCCAAACTTTGGCCTACCTAAATGCTTCTAGAAGGGCAAAGTTGTCAAGAAATGGTGGGTGGATGACAGCCATAGTGGCCCACGTATGGCTGACCTAAGAGAGAGAGAGAGAGTGAGGGAAAGAGAAAGAAAATTTGGTTTTCTCTTCTTCTCTTCTCTCTTCCGTCGACACCCTCTCTCCCTCTTCTTGCTGCTCGTGCCATGGCTATGCGAAGACCAGAGCAGCCGAAGCAGCAACAGCAGCTTCGCCCGTCGCCGCCTCTTGCCGCCGCCGTCGCACGCCCGCAAGCCACCGGAGCTGCTCCCGTGCACCCGAGCCGCCGCCGAGCTGCCGTCCGCGTGCGTCCGCCCCTCTCCTCCCTCTGGTTCGAATAGATTCGACTAGCAGAAGTAGAAGCAGCGATCGGCGTTGCTTGAAGGAGCTACAATCGCGCCGGAGCTGCCTTCGCCGTCGTGCCGGAACACTGCCACCGTCCGTCTCCTGCCCGCCCGCTTGAACGCCGTCCACCCTCTGTCTTCCTCTCCGTTTGCTGCTCGGGGTTCCAGATCTGGGAGGACACCGGAGTTGGGGCAGCAGCTGGCGTTGTTGGACCGGAGCTGCCGCACCGCCGCCCGCGCGACGCCGTGCACTCCGCCGCTGCTCCGCTCAGCTCGGTCTCCCTCTCGCCCAACTCGCTGTTCCAGAGCTGCTGTCCAACCCCTGTTCCGCCTCTGTCCAGCTCGTGCAAGACCCGCCGGAGCTTCCTCCGACCACCTCCGGCCACCGTGAAGACTCGCCTTGGTCTTGTTCAGCTCCTCCGTTCATTCCCGAGCTCAGCCAGCCCCGGATCCGCCCACCTTCGCCTCCAACCAGCAGCGATCAGAGGACTGCAGAAATGGGTTTGCAGCAACTGTTTGGCCCGTTTTGGCCGCCTTCCCGAGCCCGGATGCTCGGCCCGCTTTGAGGAAAGTCGATCCTCACGTCGAGCCCGTCGTTTTGAGTGAGTTTTACTCACTAATGCCTCCTTAGTGTGCTAATTACACTTAAAGGTTGATTAGTTTTAATTAAATGTAATTAGGTTGTTATATTAGAATTGATTAGTGATTATTAGTTAATTGCTTTGCATATTAGTTGTGTGATTAGTGTAATTAGATAGAGAATTGCTTGTAGTATTTATTGGATGCTTCTTGGGATTTTTCCGTCCCTTATCGGGTGTTAATTAAGCGATTCGGGCCTAGGTGGTATTTTTAGGAATTAAATATTAATTTCGAAATTAATTATTTAATTATTTATTTCCCGGAAATTCAACTGGGATGGCTAGTGACCGGGATTTTATGCTGATGATGGTGGCGCAGACCGTTTATTTAATTGAGCTTCATATTGTGCTAAATTGGAATTATTATGTTTATTTATTTAATTTTTGAAATTAATTATTTAATTATTTATTTCCCGAAAATTCAACTGGGATGGCTAGTGACCGGGATTTTATGCTGATGATGGTGGTGCAGACCGTTTATTTAATTGAGCTTCATATTGTGCTAAATTGGAATTATTATGTTTATTTATTTAATTTTTGAAATTAATTATTTAATTATTTATTTTCCGGAAATTCAACTGGGATGGCCAGTGACCGGAATTTCGTGCTGATTGTCGTGGTGCAGTCCGTTTATTTAATTGAACCATACTTCATGATGAATTGAATTATTTGTGAAAGAAGGAACTATTCTTTAATTGAATAATCTTTGGTTATTAATTGAAAAAGAATTGGGCTTCAGTTGATAATGCCAAAAAGATCTGAGTGGGCTACTGAAAATGATGGAATTTATAAAAAGGAAATTATTATGTTTTGGCTAAGGCCAATCAAGCTCATGACATTTTGTCGGGAATGATAAAATTGGTTATTTGATGGTTTGCTTGGAATGACATGTATACCGGCTCGATGACTCTACGGAGCATCCGGAGACGGGGACGGTATGATAAATTGCGTGTATACCGGCTCGATGACTCTACGGAGCATCTGGAGACAGGACGGTATGATAAATTGTGTGTATACCGGCTCGATGACTCTACGGAGCATCTTGAGACAGGACGGTATGATCTACCGGCTCGATGACTCTACGGAGCATCTGGAGACAGGACGGTATGATAAATTGCGTGTATACCGGCTCGATGACTCTACGGAGCATCTGGAGACAGGACGGTATGATAAATTGTGTGTATACCGGCTCGATGACTCTACGGAGCATCTTGAGACAGGACGGTATGATCTACCGGCTCGGTGACTCTACAGATTATCTTGAGACAGTACGGTATGATATACCGGCTCGATAATCCTATAGATCATCTTGAGACAGTACGGTATGATAAATGGTTGATCAAGAGATAATTTGGATGACATGTAATCGACTAGGTCGATTGATCGATGATTCGATCTCGGGTGTGACTTGATGCGATTCATTGCCTTGGGTTGATGTTGTGAATTGAATGATTGAAGGGAGATGATCGTGAGTGGTCTTACGATGTGAAATCGACTAAGTCGATTAGATCGATGCTTCGATACGTGATGTGATTGCTTGTGTGCCTATTCGAACTGTACTAATATGCAGGTGAAATATGAGGCTAAGGTACGTCATCTGACTCATGTTGTGCGTAGGCAGCCCTAAGGTGTATTAGTTTACTAATCGGGTCTTAGGGAGTAGAACTTGCTGAGACGTGGTCTCAGTGGTTATTGAATAACCATTTCAGGACTTGGATGAGGAGCCTAAGGAGCATGAATCGATGAGGAGGTCACGATGAGGAACCCGAAGAGGAGTACGTGGAGGAGGACCCCGAGTACGACCCGGATGAGGACTGAGATCCCGTCCAGTCTTGTCAGTCCTTGTTTGCATGTAAAAAGATGTAGTTGTGAATTTTCAGTATGAGAAATGTATGGCCTGCTTTTCTATCCCATTGCTTTATTGTCTGGGGATTTATAACTGCTTCCGCATGTGCATATATACATGAAAGGGTCGGCGATACATAGTCCTGGGATATCGCATTTTTAAATCGACCAAAAGTAAGGGATGTGTGCGTGCCTGAGGGTCGGGGCGTGACAGAGATGGTCTAATTGACATGTAATCGACTTAGTCGATTGGCCAGTGCTTGATCGGATGTCGTGAATTGTTTGAATATCTATGTTTAACCTTGAATTGCAGGTTGGAACTGAGGCTAAGGTAAGTCCTCTGACTCGTGTTGTGCTTAGGCAACCGTATGGCATATTAGTTTACTAATCGAGTCGTAGGGGGTAGGACTCGCTGAGACGTGGTCTCATTGGTTATTGAATAACCATTTCAAGACCCTGAGGAAAAGCTGAGGAGGAAGAACCTGAAGGGGAGAAAATATTTTGAAGTAGAAGATGATCCAGAGAGGGATCTTGAATATGACCCGGATGTGGACTGAGATCCCATCCCTTTTGTAAATCCTGTCTTAGCAGAGATAGGTGTGAGACAAGTATGTTGTGAATAGTATTGTAATTATTCTATGAGTTGTGTTGTTAATGAAAGTGTGGTTGTGAATTTCAATATGAAAAATATGGCCTGCTTTCCTATCCCATTGTTTTATTGTCGGGGATTTATAACTGCTTCCGCATGTGCTTAATAAAAAGAAAGGGTCGGCGATACATGGTCCTGGGATATCGCATTATAAAATCGACCAAGTAGAAGGATGTGTGCGCGTCCGAGGATCGGGGCGTGACAAAACTCGCTGATGCGGAATTGCTTGAGAAAACTTTCTCCACCTTTCATGCTTCAAATATTGTATTGCAATAGCAATACCGGCAACGTTAGTTTGCCACATATTATGAATTAATTTCTGTGCTTCTTACTGCCGAGCAAACTAATGAATTGCTGCTAAAAAATCATGATCTTAGACCTGCTGGCTCAAAATCATTGCCTGAAGCACATGCTTACTTTGAGAAAAATACTGGTCATTTTAAGGGCTATAAGCGCAGGCAAAAACATAATCCTAGAAGGGATGGCAAAAAATTTAACCACCCTAGGAAATCAAACTTTGGCCTAAATCATGGCAAAGAAAATAAGCCAAATAAGGTGATTAATGAAAGTATTTGTCCATGACTGGGCACTGGTCACGTACCTGTCGTACACCAAAATATTTTGTTGACCTATACCAGGCATCTTTAAAGAATACAGGCAAGCGTGGTGAATCTCATGCCATTGAAATCAATCATACTGCCATAACCACTGTTGAGGCCAACAATATCTCCGTTGGTGAGACTTCTCTTGCTCCTGAAGTAGCAAATGCATCATTGGATGTCTCTAATTTCTTTGAGGACCTCTGATTACTTTGATGAATCAGATTGGTAGATGCTAATTTGAACTTAGAATTTTATGTTGTTTCGCTTTAAATGTATTACTTTTTTATTGTTCTTTATGAAATGCTTATGAACCTTATATAATATTTATTTTTGAAATTTTATTCGACTATATAACTAATATGCAACTTTTATGATACTTGACACCTGAAGTTGTCAATATAAATGCAAATGGAAAATACCGAGAAAAATGAAGATGTTTGTTTGCTTGATAGTGCAACAACACATACTATATTTTGTAGTAGACACTTTTTCTTGAGTATGACATTGCGTAAGGCACAAATCCATACAATATCAGGTCCTATTCCGATTATTGATGGTTTTGGGAATGCTACAATTATTTTGCTAAATGACACAATCCTGCATATTGAGAATGCGTTTCTAAGCATTCGATCAAAAATGAATCTGCTCAGTTTCAAAAATGTACGACGTAATGGGTACCATATTGAGACTATTTATGAGCAAGATAAGGAATATATTGGCATTTCCTTTTATAAGATGGGCCTGAAAACCATCCATGAGAAGCTAGAAGCTTCTTCTATGGGTTTGTATTGTGTCATGATTAAGGTTGTTGAAACCTACGCCACCACATCCTAGAGATTGGTAAGCCCTGATCAGTTTGGACTGTGGCATGATCGCCTTGGTCATCTTGGCGCTTCAATGATGCGTAAGATAATTCAAAATACAAAATGGCACCCTTTAAAAGATATAAAGGTATTGTTGTCCAAAGATTATAATTGTGAGGCTTGCTCACAAGGAAAGCTCATTATCAAACATTCTATAACAAAGGTTAATTTTGAATCTCCTTTATTCTTGCAAAGAATTTAGGGTGATATTTGTGAACCAATACAACCACCAAGTGGACCATTTCGATATTTTATGGTACTAGTGGACGCATCCTGTAAATAGTCCCATGTTTGCCTATTATCTACGCGTAACGTCACATTTGCACGTTTATTTATGCACTTGAAGTGTGGTATACCGATATGATCAAAAGATATTATTTCTCGAAAACGAAGGGGAAAGAATCAGGAATCCGCTCCAGAAGAGCCTAGCGTTGTGCTTGCTCCCAAAGAGCTTATTGCCCCTGAAGAGGCTCAAACCCATGAAAGGAACACTAGCCCTGGGAATACCGAAAATTCCATTACATATTGTAATGAAATTTGGGATCGAAATGAAATCATCGTTGATGATGCTTTTGCATTCTTAGTTGCTCATAAAATTATGGATGATGATTGTGAGCCGCAATCTATTATTGAATGTCGTCAAAGGCAAGATTGGCCTGAGTGGGAGGAAGCAATTAAAGCTGAATTAGCTTCCCTAACTAAACGAGAGATTTTTGGACCTGTAACTCATATCCTCGATAATGTAAAGCCCGTTGGATATAAATGGGTATTTATCCGAAAACGAAATGAGAAAAACGAGGTTGTCAGGTATAAAGCCCGACTTGTTGCCCAAGGATTCTCTCAGAGACCTGGGATTGATTATAATGAGACATATTCACCTGTGATGGATATGATTACATTTCATTTTCTCATTAGCCTAGCAATCTTTGAAAGATTGGAAATGCGTCTTATGGACGTTGTGACGGCATATTTATATGGCTCATTAGACTCTGATATTTATATGAAAATTCCCAAGGGATTCAAAATGCCTGAAGCATACACTCCCCGCAATTTATTCTCAATAAAATTGCAAAGATCCTTGTATGGGTTAAAGCAATCCGGTCGCATGTGTTATCAACGCCTAAGTGAGTACCTAATTAAGGAAAGGTACAAGAATGATCATATCTGCCCATGCGTGTTTATTAAGAAATTATAAACTAGATTTGCTATTGTAGCAGTTTATGTTGATGATATAAATTTAATTGGAACTCTAGAAGAGTTAGCCGAAACTGCTGAATATTTGAAAATGGAGTTTGAAGTTAAAGATTTGGGTAAAACAAAACTTTGTCTTGGTCTAGAGCTTGAGTATAAAGCAAATGGAATAATCGTCCATCAATAAGCATATGTTGAAAGATTGCTTAAACGTTTCAACATGGACAAAGCTCACCCATTGAGCACCCCGTGGTTGTAAGGTCTCTAGATCCCCAAAAGGACCCATTTCGTCCTAGAGAATCGATGAAGAGATACTTGGTCTGAAGTACCATATCTCAATGCAATTGGGGCTTTGATGTACTTGGCACAATGTACGAGACCAGATATCGCTTTTTGCGGTAAATTTATTGGCACGTTTTAGTTCTGAGCCAACTCGGAGACATTGGAATGGAGTTAAACATATTTTCCGTTATCTCCGAGGAACCATAGATTTGGGATTATATTATTCCAAGGATTCCACTAACTCTGGTTTAGTTGGATATGTTGATGCTGGATATAGATCTGATCCATATAAAGCTCACTCTCAAACTGGGTATTTATTTTGTTATAACGGCACTGCTATTTCTTGGCGTTCTACGAAGCAATCGCTAGTAGCTACATCTTCTAACCACTCTGAGATTATTGCTTTATATGAAGCTGTAAGAGAGTGTGTTTGGTTAAGATCCGTTATAATACATATTCATAATTCTTGTTGCTTAATACCGGTTACAAATTCTCCCACTATAATTTATGAAGATAATGCTACTTGTGTTGCACAAGTCATGGGAGGATATATCAAAGGTGATAGGACCAAGCATATCTCGCCGAAATTTTTCTATACTCATGAACTCCAAGAAAGTCGACAAATTAATGTTAAACAGATTCGATCCATAAATAATCTTGCAAATCTTTTTACCAATTCATTGCCAACATCAACTTTTGAGAAATTAGTATATGGCATTGGTATGAGGCGAGTTCATAAGATGTAAGATTGATTAGCCCCAGAAGTGGCTATATGGCTCTATTGAGGGGGAGATATTATGAACTATGCATTGCAGCATTGATATGCGACTAGTTCACAAGATGCAATAATGATTAGCCCAAGGAGTGGCTATATATGCATTGCACTCTTTTTCTTTATGTCCGGTTTTTTCCCATATTTTTTTTCGGCTTAAAGTTTTTAACGAGGCAATTAATGCATCCATAAAAGTGAGAGATCATAACTTTTGTGCTCTGCACTCTTTTTCCCTTTTGTCCGGTTTTTATCCCACTGAGTTTTTTCGGCTTAAGGTTTTTAATGAGGCAGTATCATTCGATGCACATTCATAATGAATACAATTAATATTCAAGGGGGAGTGTTATGAAATACATGAATGAATAGAATACATTAATGAATATTCATTATATTCATCTTATCCAATGTACTTATTATGGTACATTTGTATCAAATGTTCTAAGTACATCTCCCTATACAATGAATGTTCGTCTCCCTTATCCTGTACATGTATCATTCGATACATTGATATTAATGATAAGTACATTCTTATTCTCCTATAAATAGGAGTTTAGTTTTGATGTACAAAACACAACAACACAGAAACACGACAGTGAGATACTAGAAATAAAGCTCTCTCATCTTGCTTTCTCTACTATTTCTGGTGTTCATTTGCTTTCTCTTCTCAATCTCTTCTCTATTATATATTCACAACACAATATTTTACAACATTAAGAGCATTTTTAGCATTAAACCCACATAAACTGCATTGAACTTGAATTTCGGTCATGCCCATCAAATTTCGTGATGTGCCCGAAAATTTCACATGTGCATTGCACATAAGGTGTTCTTAACTAAGAGGGTTGGTTCTTTGATCCAGAGGGCATATTCTTAATAATGAAAAGGGTAGACACCGCAGATATATTCAATATCAGCTAAATATGTGTGATGTTTTGCAAGAAAGGAGTAATGGGCGGAAAGATATGGCCACTCATGGCGGAGAGAGATTCACGGCCAGGTTAGATGCAATCAAGAGTGAAACATGATCAAGCCAAGTGTATAGTCGGAAAGCAAAATACAAAACATATGGATGTGATCTTTGGAATGAGCAGATTGGCCATTATTCAACCCGTAACCAAATAGTGGTGGCTCTAAATGGTAAGAAAAATTGCATAATTAAATCAAATATCAAGCTGCATTTGATAGGATTTAGGAGAGCCCGTGCTAAGTACCATGCTTAGTAATCCATTAAATTTCTCTAGGTAGTTCATCTCTAGAAAGGTTGTGACATATATTAAACTTGAAGTTCAATGAAAGGCCGTGTCGATTTGACTCAACTTAGTCATAATTGTAGTTTCCTATTTTTCAAAAATACAAATTTATTAATGTGTGTGGTAGGGACTTTATCCCGAACTCATCGCTTTGTGTTTGTCACTGTAAATAAGACACGCCCTCACAAATAAGAGAGACCATGCTTCTCTATAAATAAGACATGCCCACTACAACCATTGTTCCCTCCATGTCCATTTATTTGTTATGACCCATGTTGTAAAATTAATGTGGAAAATATAGGATTTTTCAATTAAATCAACATGAAAGCATCAAAGAAATAAACGAGAACAA
The DNA here is from genome assembly GCA_014182385.1 of Eucalyptus viminalis. NCBI lineage: Eukaryota > Viridiplantae > Streptophyta > Magnoliopsida > Myrtales > Myrtaceae > Eucalyptus > Eucalyptus viminalis. The sequence goes on along the minus strand of CM024529.1, from coordinate 13,871,818 downwards.
TAAAGGACAATAAGTGGTTTGGTCCGAATATCAATATCTACTATATGAGAGAGTCAGTGACAAATAATTCATTAATAATTGGAGAATCAAAGTTACAATTACTTTTATGCTCTTAAAATAGATCTAAATTCACAGTATTTATAAATAACTCAATATGGATGTAAAGCTCATGGCAAACAAATCTTCGCGTTCTAACACAGCGACCAAGAGAGAACTTCCCTATGCGTCTCTTTTTATACTTGAAGTCTTGACCAGAAAATCTCAACAAGGCCGACGAAGTCCAACCTTTGTCTTGGTCAACTCTTTTTCTTGTAAAGGAAAATCCCCATTTTTTTTTTTGTGTGCCCTTTCCTTTATGCAATTTAGGGCGCTTTTGGTAACGATTATGTTCCTAGGAGTAGATTTTGGTCAGAAATTATTCTTTTTTATTCTGTTCTCAGGAATAAATTCTAAGCATTTTAAGCCGTTTGGTAACTGTCTAAAATTTCTGATTCTGGAATAGAATTGTGTTTGATACCGTGCTCATTGATTCTATTCCAAATCAATTTCTTTTAATTTTTAATATTTTAATATTTTACTTTTTTACTTTTTTACTTTTTTTTTCTTTTCTTTTTTTCCTTTTTCTCCTATTCTTCTTATTCTTCTTATTCTTCTTGTGGCTAGTCTCTGACGACCTCACCGGAGTGTCGCCGGCCGTCGTCGATCGAGCCTCAGTGGTGGCCAGGCGGGCCTCGTCGGGGCTAGGCAAGGCTCGCCTGGCCATCGGCAGGACTGGGTGTCGCGAGGCTTACGCAGCCTCGTTGGTGGCTAGGTGGGCCTCGCCGATGTTGGGCGAGGCTCGTCTAGCCTCACTGGTGGCTAGGCGGGCCTCGCTGGTGGTTGGGCTTGCCTCCAGCGAGCTCGTCGGACCTCGCCTTAGCCTGGCAAGCCTTCGGCGAGCTCACTGGACTGGTTGCTAGTGACTGGCGATGGCGAGCGGTGGGTCGCCAATCGCTGGCGACTGCCGGTGGCAGCGGATGGTGGCGGACGGCTGTCGCAAGATGAAGAAGAAGAAAAGAGAAGAAGAAGAGTTGGTTTTGATTCTCAGATTTGTTCCCATAACAAGAATTAGATTTTTTTTATGACCCGGGAACTGCCATCGGCCGGCAGCCTAAACGTAAACCCAGCGGATTGAGCCACCACCACAGACCTAACTGCATTTGAGTCGTGCGAACGCGACAACTCTAGGATTCGAACTCCTCCCCTTCGTGAGGGGGAGGGAGCCCGAAGCCAGCTGCGCCACCGCGGGCAGTGGTGGAATCAATTTTTTTATTTATTCTTGATTCTAGTCCAAATCTGTTCCCATGAACAAATTTGTGACAGCCTGAATTTTCAGATTTCATTTTTGATTAAATAAAGCGGGCCTTTTATCGACGCACCAATAGTGCTATTCTTTGAGCTAATCACTCACGAGATAACTAGACTATCTGGGGAAGCAATTAATAAATCTAAATGCAATGGACTTGAGAATTTGACCAGAAATCGACTGCTCGACCGTGTCGATTTGTAAGGATCATTACGGCACCGTCAAAAATCGATTAGAGACCGGATATATATGTCGATTCGATTGAAATATGTGATTAGTGCGTGGGTGATTCCACCTAATTGGAAAATTCTCGTCGAACGACACTAGACTGATTTTCTGTCATTTCTGAACTAAGTGTCCGTATTTGAAACCTCAAGATATTCACGACAACCAAGAGTCGCCGATGTGTCGAAGATACACATTGTGACTTGAGATAAATCCATCACGGGTCCATTGCACTAAAAATTCCTAAAAGTTATCCGGTAGACTAGATCACATTCAAAGCGCGCAGGAATGAAATTAATCGCGAATTTGAATCAAATTTCATAAATTGAGACTTCTGTCGTGTCACAATCTATTTTATGAATATCGACTCATCCTCTGAAGAATATTTGGAGATTCCAAGATTTTTACGAAAAAATCATTCAGACGTTGCAGAAAATTAACGGAAATTTGGACGGGCCAAATTAAAGGAAATTTAGACTTCCAAGCCAAGCCTTTGGGTATTGGGGACTTACAAAAAATTGTACGGGATTTTTTTTCTTCAGTGAAATTGGACCCCGATTTGGAGAATCGGTGAAGAAATTTAAGAGAAATTGAGTGAAATTCGGATTTGGAAAAGGGCAGCAAATTTGGGCTTCAAAATTTGGTTTATTTGTGAAGATAATGCAAGAAAATATTAAGAGACATAGAAATAAGTTTGAGGGCTAATTGGGGGATCATGCATTTAGGAATTTGGATGATCTTTATTGACTTTGTCTTCTCTTCTTCAAAGCTTCCATTTCACACCTTGTCTGTCGCCGCCTCTCCCTCTACACGAGCTCCCTGTCTTTGCTTCAATTTCACTCTCCTTCGCATTTCGTTCCTTCAGCCACAATTTCTCTTCATTTCTGCCCCCCACATCGTCATCATCATTTTTGCCATCTCACATCCGAAACTCCATCCCTCTTCTCCACCGAAAGTCAACTCCAGCAGCTTCACGTTTGACGGCTTCTGCTGTTGCCGCGTCCAGCATCAAACCAACGCCAGCTGCTTCACTACCGAGTCAACCAGCAAAGCTAGTGTCGACCCCGTAAATCCCATAGTTCTCCTTCAGTAGCCAGCTACACGAAGCCCTTACCGAAGCAGCTCACGCCGTCTTGCCTCAAACCGAAGCAGCTGCCACGAAGACCGAGCAGTCCATCAACTTCTTCATTTCATCCCTCCATCCACCGCTTCGCTTCTCTGCAACCTGTTGACACCCGAAATTTTTATCAACATTTTAATCATCCATTTTTTGCAAAAATAAAAAAAATAAAGAGCCAAAAAGAAAACAAAGAAAACAAAAGAAAATAAAAAAAAATGAAATGAAATGAAAAGATAAAAAAAATTAGAAATAAGAAAAAAAAGAAAGAAAGAAAAAGAATGAAAACAAGAAAAAGAAACAAAAAAGAAACAAAAAGGAAACAAAAAGAAAAAGGAGGGGATTCTCTCGAGGAGGGGCTCTCTCTCTCTCTCTCCTTGGGGGCTCTCTAACGAACTCTTTGGAGGGTGGGGTTCGCTCTCGGGGGGATTTTCTTTGGACGGAGCATTCGAAGGATCAGGCTGAAAAAAAGGAAAAACGGCCGGACGGTCTCTCGGACTCTCTCTCTCTATGATCGGTTCATCATCTGGTGAGTTCAAAAAACCCTTGATTGGATCTCTGGATCCAGGGGAATCGGTGAAGCAGCTCTGTTCGATTCCCTATCGTCGCAAATCGTGCCGGACATCGTTGAAGAGCAGCGTCGCCGCCACTGCCGATTGGAGGATCTCGGATCTCACCGCCTCGCGTGGCTCGGCCGGATCGACGGACGCTCTCAAAGGGATCTCTCTTTGGATTCGTGAGAGTTCAATCGTTCTTTCGGAGCCTCCTTCTCCGTCGAAGCTTAGCTCGAGGTTTCTCAATCGGATGTTTCTCTCGCTGGATTCGGCTTCAGAAGCTTTGGATTAGGTGTTCTCTGACTCTTTCCCGAAGATTTGACGCTCGCTCGCTCAATCAGGGTAGTAGGTCTGTTTGAAGCAGTCGGCTGTGCAGTAACTTTGGGCCTCTTCTTCAATTGTAAGTTTACTCCTAACTCGTTGCTTTGTCCGACATGATGCCATTGTCCACACCTTGTAATGGCCATCCACTATGGTTCGTTTCTTCTATTCTCTGATCCTGTTTTGAAGGTGTAGGATTGATCGGTTGATTATGTATAGGTTCTTAGGTCAGTACAGATTGTGAATATGTCTAGTTCTCGTAGAAAGTTCTGTATGGCTGCAACTTCACCCAAGTAGTTGGATATTGCTCACCTAAGGTTCGTGAGCTTGTGAATTGTGGTTAGCTGAATGTTACATTTGGTGATTCTCTGTGTCATTGATGTCGGCTCTTGGAATGCATCAAAGTAGTTGGATACTGCTCACGTATACATCTGGTTGTGGATCATGCAGTGTAGCTGTGCCGATATCCCTACGTTTAATGCATCTGTGTACTGATGTACACATGCACAAGTGCTTTAACTTTTGGTCAATCAAAACTTCTTCCTTTGTTCAGCCTTGCTCTTTGGATGGCATGTCACTGCATTTGTGAGGCTATATGTTAATCTGTTCTAGGATTTTGGAGGTTAATGAGTCAATGTGATTAATAGATTGATTTGGCAATCAAACGCAGAAATTAATGGAAGAAATCAGCTAGAAAAATAATTCTGATTTCTTAAAGCTTCGAATCAGTAGGGTGCCTATTAAAATTGAAGTTCATTTGCTGTGAGAAACAAGCCACTAAATCTAGGAGCTGAATCTGGGAATTTTGACTTCAATTCTTCAAATGATAGTTTCTGGCATGATCTATGTTTGTTCTCTAATCATACGTTGTCTTGGATATATTGATATAATCTACTGAGGTTAATGAATTTCTATAGATTGATGATCAATGATCATGAACTTGAAGTTGATTATGGCATCCGCTGTATACTTTCTGATGGACCAAGTGAATATAAAAAAAAAACATAGGGGTTCACAGGGTTTACAAGCTTCAGATTTTGTGGTTCTCTTTGCTTTTCTGCTGAAGTATTGTGTTAAGATTCTCTTGCTTGTCTTTCTCTTGAATTGTACTTTCGTATGGTGAAAATCCAAGTAACACAAAAAGCTGGTTGTCTTGATAGGATGTTAATCATGCTTGGTGAGGAACTGACTTCTAATGGAGTAGAATTTAGATCATAGATGGGTGCTTTATGAAATGCCTTTGGTTACAATATATAGATTTCTTTGGAGTTGATTTGATTAGAAACGCTGTCTTTTCTGTGGCTAATTACTGTTAGTTTTAAAGATAAGATAGTAGATTTGTCCAATTGCTTTTAATATTGTTGTAGAGTGACGGTGTGACATGCTATCATGTTCTATTTTTGATTGACCTCTTCATGCTCTTGAATTTTTAGAAATTCACGTGTTAAAATTTTGAGAAGCTTCCTCGTGAAAATTGTTCTTATGATGCTGATTTCACATGATTTGTGTATCAATTGGACTCAACTTCTCTTGTGATTCGCATGATAGAAATTTGTCATAAAAAATGAAATTCATGACCCTTATTTTGCCCTTATCAAAGCTGATTTTGTTACTTTGCTATGATTCTCTTATTAAGAAACTCTAAAATTGGATTCTTAACAAAATTTGTTCGTCTCTCTTTTGTCCGCGCTGTGGTAAAATTTCATATTCTTCGGATTTTCTTTTAGGTCAAATCACTATTAATGTGTCATGACATCCCGATATTTTGCAGCAATTCCGATGTGATATTGTGCATTCTTGAATTTTCTTTAACTACTATATAGCTCACGTTAAAAACTTTTTCCACGAAAATTGTTACCATGATTGGGTGTGCATTTGATTCTAATTTGAGGTTAGTTTGGTTATTAATTGATGCCATTTTGATCCAAAAAAAATCATACGTGCTTGTGGCAAGACATGACTTCAATTTCATGGCAATTTGTCATCAAACAATTACAATTTATAGTCTCACGTGTTCTGTTACAACATTGATTGCATGCTGGAAGTTGTGGATTAAGCATTGATTAGATGGACATACATGTAGCATGAACACGCTTGATGATGCGTATTGTTTGGTGAATGATCTTTTATCAGCAAATTCACTTGTTTGGTTAACTGAGAACCAAAGTTATATGACTTGGATGTATGTCATATTATATGCTTTGCATGTAATCATTTGATGAATGATTTTGGTGTAACACATATTAATGCTGAACTTTAGGATATCACTCGAAACTTGATTCCGTATTGTACTTCTTTTAAACAATTGATTTTGATATGATGTATTGTTTTTTGGTTGCTTGATGTGTTTGATTATTTCTTTTATTTGTACGCACCTAGTTATAGGTTTTCTTAGATTAGATTTAGATTAGAACCTCGAAGGTGTAAGGCGTGAAGATGGTGGAAGTCGATGTCCATTCCGACCCTTGTCATGTACTATTTGTTTTCCCGACATATGTGTCGGTTTCTTGCATTGTATAAAACCCGACGAGTTGCGGGTTTCCTTTATTTCCCAATTGTTTTCTCTTTTATATTTTTTAGAATTGCATGATTAGGTTTAACTGCTTTTTCTTGATTGTTTACTTCATGTCTTGCAATTTCAATTTCATTGGTTGTTTTCCTTTCTTTTTCTTTTTTTAGAAATAGAATGGAATGAAAATAATCAATCACGCGTGATCACTTAGTCTAGAAATAATGATCCTGAAAATGTAAAAAGAAAGGCATGGACATGTTAGGAAAAACACAACATACTGTTTAGGTACCGAAAGGGCGCTAATAGCAATATTAGTGTAACCCAAGTCCCCGAACCTAGATATCTGTTTGCGTAGGAATCGAGGGAACACTCCCGACCCTCGATTGGGTTTCTAGCCGACCCCCAAAGTTGAGGCTAGTGGCGACTCCTCTATATTTTTTAGGTTGTTAAATACCTAGATCATATAAATAAATCCGCTGTCACGCGGGGTACGAGCTTGGGAGAGCTCGCGATCTTGAGATCAAGTACCCCTAAACCCGACCTTTCCCACCTTGGATACCATTTCGAGGGGGCGGCGAGATTGGGTCGCGACACAACCGAAGACCCACGCTTCTCCGCCACGTTCCAGTCAAAAGCCAGCATTCTCTCCACCAAGGTTGACCGAGACGGCCCCACTGATCCTTTTCCATTTTCGAGTGGCCCATCTTCGGTCTTCATTCAGCCCAGTGAATTTTCACTGAGCCCATTCAGCTGCTTGCATTTCGGCCCAGCTTCCTCAACATTGGAGATCAGCCCAACAATTCAGCCCATTCAAGTGCAGCTCAGGCTAGGTTCAATAGCCCACAGATCCAACAAATTTTTGGCCCAGCATCTCCATCTAGTCTAGCCCAAATCCATAACAAATCTCAACTTGGGCTAAGATTTGTTGGGCCAAGTTTAGGCCTGGTCCAAGCCCGTGGGTGTTGTCACGAGCCCAAGTTTGGCCGCCATCATGTCGTCATCGCGGTGAATCAGTTTCCGCAATAAACTGGTGAGTTTATGCACTAGATCTTCTTAGTAGGCTAATGACGTCTAAGAGGTGTTTAGTTTAATTTAATTAGGAATTAGATGATTAGTTATATTAAATTAGTGATTTAATTAGTTAATTGCGCATGTTAGGTGGTTAGATTAAATTAATCAAGGCCTAGATAGGAGGTGCTATTTATCTAGAAGGGTTTGAGAATTTTCTAGGCTCGTATTGGTATTTAATTTAGTGATTCTGGCCTAGGTTAGTATTTTTAGAAATTAAATTGATTTATTTAATTAATTTCGGTAATTATTTAATTATTAATTATTTTTCCTGAAATTAGGCTAGGGTAGTCGGTGACCGAAATTTTGTGTTGATTGCAATTGAATGTTAAATTTTGAAAATTGAGTGCTGATTGAAAATTTGGTTAATTATTCCAAAATTCATGAATTTTGATATTTATTTGGAAAATCACGGGTGTCGGGTTTAAGCACTGAAAATGATTTTATATACTATATAAAACTAGTGGGATTTTAAAAAGAATGTCATGAATTTTCTAGGTCCAATCGACCATGTACCAACACACGACTATTTTCACCGGGTGTTTTTAATACGAAGAAAATAGGCCTGGATCACTATTTTAATTAAGGCATTTGAGTGCAATGCACGGTGTCCTGAGCCGAGATTGATTGGTTGTGTGTTGGTTAAGAGAACCCATCCCCGAACTGTGTCAGATGGACGTTACCCTTTATGGGATACCCATTTATTGAGATTTGGGTCACAGTAGAGGCTGAACCTATACTCTTTCGAGAAAGTCGTCTTTGAGAGGCGTAACCGTGCTCAATGGGGGTGAGACGATGCCTAGCTACGCCAATAGACTGCCGAACTTCTAGTAGGCCGTACCCTAAAGTGGGCGAAATTATTAATTGGAACACATTTTGAGTGGAATAGATGCGTCAGATTATGGGACAAAATTGTGTGAGATGGTATGAGATGTGTCATAACGATTTGTTCATATAATCTAGACCCCTATGATTTATTGATTTGAGTAATGCGTTTCAATTGTTGTGTGCATTGATTTTATGCATAATGTGTATAAACTATGCTGACTTGTAGGGTGAAACCGAGGCAAGGTAAGTCCTTCATGCTAAATGTGTGATTGAGTGATTAGGACACCTCTGGGTGTATTTCCCTCATAATCGGGTATAGAGCGTGAACTCGCTAAGATTTATATCTCACCTCGTTGTGGGCCAAATTTTCAGGGTCGTTGAGTGGAGGACCTGGAGCCGAGAGGAGGTGATCGGAAGTAGGTTAACTAGGACCGTTTCTTTTGGAAAGTCAGTTTTTGTAGTCGTTTGGTCATAGACCTTGTACATGACTCTATGTGAATATAAAAACATGTTTGTTTGTGAATCTGTTATCCTGCTTTTTCTATTTCGACATGATTACTGTCATGGGATTTATTTTAGCTTCCGCATGTGCAATAAAACGAAAAGGGTTGGTAACTCGTTTTGGGAAATCGCAAAATTTTATTGACCAGAGAGGGATGGGCACGTGCTCGGGGTTCGAGCATGACAAATTTGTTCCCGGGAACAAAAATCTTACCAAACGCAATTCTGTTCCAAAACTACTCCTGGAAACAAAAATTAGAATCGGGTACTATTTGGCATGTTGCCAAATAGCCCCTTAGTACACTCTTGCAACGGAGAGATTCTAAAACCGTTTTGAGATTTTTTTCCTCAACAAACTCAATTTATCATATGGATTGCATCCTCCAATCGGATCGAATATCATATAGAGCTCAAACTCGATATGTTTTTTAATAACTTCTTAGGTCATAATGGACTTTTGACCAAGCATAAAAGTCAAAATCTCTAGCCTCTCTCTTTGTTCCCACTGACCTCCCCTTATCGAGTTACTTAGTCCAACTCTTCACTTATTTCCCTCGTGGGAAAGATCCCAAAAGTCATATCGTTTTCATATGCAATTTTTTTTTTTCCGAGAAGCAATGTAGTTTTATCTCTAAAGGAGTTTTGGCTTGCAGTCTTCTTCTCCAACAATTTTTAAGTATGTTGCATTCATGAAGTAGATGTCAATGGCCTTGAGACTTTCCTGGTGGACTAGGTAATTACTTGCTCGCTTTGTGGTTTATTAATTTCTAAATTGGCGCAATACATCTTTAGCACATGCCAATTTCAAACAAATGAAGGGAAAAGGGAATTTGGCAAAATTCCCTAAATAGGCTCAACTCACTCAACTTGTTAAGAGTGATTGATTTCTGGGTGAGTTGGTCCCGGCCTAGAACCACAAATTGATCCTATGGCTCTCGGTTCCAAAATTTTAGAAGCGGGAGTCGTTTTGAGGGTTTGGAATCATGAATTGGGATAAAATACAACGGTCCGAAACTATATTTTATGTTCTTTTTTTAAATAATTTATTAATTTAACCAAATAATTAAAAAGAAAGATATCTCATTACTTTTTGAGTCTTAGTGGGACAAAAAAACATTTTCCTGTGCAAGTGTGCGGAGAGGGAACTAACACACACCACAAGGAAAATATTTTTGGCGGCTTTCCTTTTCTTTTTATTATTAAAACACCCACATCTCACTCTCTCCGTTTCTCTCTACTTTCTCTCAGCTGCATTAAGCACCCAGTGGTTCCTCCATTGATGAACCTCTTTCATCTGTCTCTTTCACCCTCAGTTTCCACATGATGAGCTGTCACGCCCCGATCCTCGAGCGTGTGCCCATCTCTCACTGGTCGATTTAATAGCGATGTCCCATGACACATCGCCAACCCATTCATTTTAATATATGCATACGAAAATAGATATCAGACAATAAAATAATGGGATAGGAAAGCATGGCCATAAAATTTCAAACCACACAACCATGTTTATATACATACATACATACATACATAGAAGACTATGTCATATATTATACAAGTTGGTCTAGGTATATAAAAACATATACATCACAATAGGTTCTCAAACAGGGGGAGGGGGTCTAATAATTACAACTATTCATCATCACTAAATTCTTCCTCCTCCACCTCCTCGTCCTCATCGATCTCCCCTTCTTCCTTGCTCCAGTTGGTGGCTTCGGCTGAGTATACCGGGGAATCGAATTGCCTTCGAGTTTGGGATCCTTGGCATCCACCGTTGATCCACCCTCGGGATCTGCTATGCCCTTCCCGAGTGCAACCTCCAAGACATACCGAGGTACATCAGATTCCGGCACAGACTCTTCCCTTCGCCCGTCATGATAGTGACCATACCATGACCGGTACCTATGAGGCACCTTTTCAGGTTCACCAACGTCGACCTAGATGGTGGATTTTACCATTACATACTTTAATCCTTCAGGGTGAGGGTGTATCGGAATATGATAATAAACCTCTATGACTTCCTTCGGTATACTAAAATGCATGGGAAAAGGGGGAGATGCTGCCATCTAGGGACTTGACATGTTGTCTCACAACGGGGTGAGACAACGTCTCAGCAAGTTCTACCTCTTGAGACCTGATTAGGAAGCCAATACGCCCTAAGAGCTGCCTAAGCACAATACGGGTCAGAGGACTTACCCTAACCTTAGCTCCATCCTACAAATCAGTATATTCCAAATATATACAAATCACATCAATTCACCTAATCATATCGAATTATCGATCAGTTGACTCATCGATTATAAGTCACCATGACCTTCCTTCGATTGGTACATTCAATACTATCTATAAAGTCCTATTAATTCAGGACTGCTCACCCAAAGTTGAAAATAGATAGTATAACTCGTCCAAAGCTGATAATATAGTATATTGTATATATGCTTGCTCAAAGCTGATAGATTAGGGCCCTCATGCCATCATAGTATACTATATATGCTCACCCAAAGCTAATAATAAGGTATACTACTTACCCAAAGCTGGTATATCGCTCGTAGGTTGATATAATATACTAGTATACTATTCGCCCAAAACTAACATATCGCCCATTGGTCGATATAGTATACCACTCCAATCATATAGTCAATTCATCATTTTTATCATATCCGATAAAAATAACCGTGTGTGAGTACACGGTCGGCTTTAGTCAAAATATCATAATTTCACTTCCACAATTCTCACTATTTTATATAGTCTACCAAAATATTTGTGGCGTTGCAAACCAACGCTTGGTTAATTTCCAATCAATTACTGAAATAATTAATTTAGGAATAAAATCCTAAAATCACAATTAAATCAATTCAATCCAATTTAGAACTTAAATAAATAAAAAGACTACACCACAATAATCAGCATAAAATTTTGGTCGTCGGCTATCCTAGCCTAATTTTCGGAAAATAAATAAATAATTAAATAATTACTGAAAATAGTAAATAAATGCAATAAATCCAACTTAGGCCTATTATAGCCTAATTGGAAGTTGAAACGGACTCGGAAACATTCCAAGATTCCTTCAATAAATAATAGCACGAGTCTACTTGCTATTGCCACTAACTAACTACATAACATGCATCGGCAGATAATTAAATTAACTAATCTAATCTAATATATCCACCTAAACCATGCTTAATTAATCTAATCAACCCATAAGTATAATTAACTGATTAAGCGGGGCTTAGTGAGTTCAACTCACTTGATTCGCGATCCGTCTGGTTCAAAACGTCGGGAATGCAACGGGGATCGGCTTTCTCCAAAGTGGGCCAAATTTTCGAGGCCTGGAACCACCTCAAAACGGGCCTACAAGCTTGCTGGAAACCCACAAAAATGCTCTCTATTTTAACTGCAAGAGAGAGGAAACAAAGCTACTTCGGTGAGGTAAGGGCAACGGTGGACCGGTGGGGGCTTTGGTGGCTTGGGGGGGCGGTGGCAATGGTTCATGGTGGCGGCAGGAGCTCTGGTAGTGGTCCACAAGCTTCGAAGGACAACGAGCAAGGCTGGAACGCACTCAGGCTAGGAGGTGGCGCACGCGACACGCGAACGAGGGCGGAAGTAGCAAACGGCGGTGGCTTTTCGGCGTGTGACGGCGGCTTTGATGGCGTGAGGTTGCTCTTGGCTTGCTGCTGGCATCTGAACTAGCTAGGAGGAGGGGAATGGAGTGCTGGTCGGAAGCCTCGGAGAGGAAGAAGGAGATGCGGGGGACAAGGGGTCCACTTGGCCAATTTCTTCTCTTCCATGGTCTCCTTGACCATTCCCAACCAACAGCTCCTCCTTGGCTGCAATTCAGTCACCCATGCCCATCCTACAACCCTGATTGGTTCAAAATGGTTAGACAAATGGGGACATACTAATTTGACACGAATTTCTCTCAATTGGACACTCGTTCGTGCTTAATTCAATTCAATTTGGCCTCAACAAATCTCGTTGTCAAGTCCTCGATCAAATCAATATTTTTCCTTACTAGTACAACTCGCTTCCCAAATTTGCAATAAAAAAAGATCCTTGACTTTTTCTGGACAAAAACAGTCCTATGCTGACTTTTTCCCAAAAAGTCTCGGGTTGTAGAAAAATCTTCCGAGACGGAGTTGACGCTCCAAAAATTTATTGTGACATGACAGAACTTTCAATTTGAAAAATTGGATTCAAATTCGTGGTTAATTTTAATCTAGCATGTTTTTAGCGTGACCTAAGCTACCGAGTAAGTTTTAGAAATTTTCAGTGTAAATGACCTGTGGTCGATTTTCTTCGAGCCACAATAAACCCACTCGACACATTGGTGACTCTCGGTTGTCGTGAAAATCTCAATAATTCAAATACGGACATAGGATACCAAAACGATATAAAAATCAGTCTAGTGTCAGCCAATGAGAATTTTCCAATTTAGTATGTCACCCACGATTAGCCACACATCTCAGTTGAGTCGACCTATCTTTGATTTCAAATCGATTTGTAACTGAGTCATAATGGCCTCTAAAGATGAGTACGGTTGAGAAGCCGATTCCTAATTGAATTCTTAGGTTTATCGCATTAAAATTCTTTAATGGCTTCCATAGATAGTCTAGTTATCTTGAGAGTGATAAGCTCTGAGAATAGCCCAATAGGGGTATCAATGAAATGCCTGATTTATTCAATAGAAAACAAGATTGAAAATCTGGGATGTCACATGAGCGTTACTTGCATCTAACTTCACTGTTATGGTGACTTTACTATCGCCTAGCTTGGCTGTGTGCATGAGACCTTGGGGGTGGTTGCATGAGAGAGGGAGGTGAGTGTGCCAAACACAAGAAAGGGAGGCGAGGGGCATTGATTGTCGAGCGTGAGAAAGGGTGGTGGGAAGTTGAGGTATAAAAGAAAGAGAAAGAGCTCTAATTTTTATTGAGGTTAACCTTTGGCAAGTTTAGTTGGTTTGGTTCAATTCAACATGAGTGTGACATCTAGATTTTTCAACCCTATCTTCTACTGAATAAATCGGACATTTCATTGACGCGCATATAGGGTTATTCTCAGAGTCGGTCACTCTTGAGATAACTAGGCTAACTGGATATACTATTAAAGAATTTTAAGGCAATAGACTTGAGAATTCAATCAGGTTTCGGCTTCTCGACCGTGTTCATCTTTAGAGGTCATTACGGCACAGTTAAAAATTGAATTGAGATCAGAGATAGGTTGGCTCGACTGAGATGTGTGGCCGATCGTGTGTGACTCCACTAAATTGGAAAATTCTCGTCGACCGGCACTAATTTGATTTTAAATGCGTTTTGGTACCCCGTGTTTGTAATTGAATCATCGAGATTTTCACGAAAATCAAGAGTCGCCAATGAGTCGAGTGGGTTCATAATGGCTCAAGAAAATCGACCACGAGTCAATTGCCCTGAAAAGTTCTGAAAACTACCCGGTAGTCTAGGTCACGCTAAAAGCGCGCAAGAGTGAAATTAACCATAAATTTGAGTCAGATTTCAGAAATCGAAAGTTCGGTGGTGTCACAAGCTATTTTAGGAATGTCAACTCAGTCTCAGAAGATTTTCGGAGGTATCAAGATTTTTACGGAAATTGGGTTCGGACTGATATCGCTAGTATAAACACCTAGAGCGGGGGTGAATAGGCGCACAAACAATTTTTCTTGAATACGGAAGCAATTCTTTGATAGATTGAAATACGTTTGAAGTAAAGAGAGTAAGGAAGAGAAAATTAAACACAGGATTTATA